>CM019063.1:540540315-540757421 GCA_009667805.1 Leptobrachium leishanense
TCTTCCTGACAAATCTCCCGGATCAAGTTCTGCATGACAGCCTCCGATGGGGCCGCTCCGTAGAGGGCGGCCCGCTGCCGCACCTTCTGTTGGAAACCGTTCTCGTCGGACTCGGCGGGGACAGGTGCAGGTGAGGGTCTCCTTGGGGTCTGCAGAGAGCTAATCCCACTGCTGCCACCAGTGTAGCGGAATGCGTGTTGTCCGCCTGCGGGTGTGCTCCTATCTGCGTACCCCCAAGAATCCGGTCCCGAATCGGCAACTCCCCGATTCGTACCGCCAATACGAATCGGGTCCCGGGTGCCTCCTGCCAGCGAGGGCCAATGGGACTTGTGGGGGCGGGCAGGGATTCCCATTGTTCTTACTCTGTGGTATTGTTTATAAATATATGTGGTGTGTAAAAATAAAGCCAGATTATCTAGTGCATTCAGCTCCGCCTGGTGTCCTTTATTTTCGGCCGTATTTCTGAGATCCAGCGCGGTCTTCAGAGTGCGGCAGATTGAGATCCGAACCGAACACCCTGTGCCGTGCGGATCAGGACAGAGGTGTACCAGACGGGGCATCGATTGTAAGAATATTCGGCCACGCTTCGGTTTCTGCATCCGATCCGAAGGCGCGGCGCGTCTCCCGCGCATCGGCCTATCGAGCGCCATTCTACCGGGTGAGATCCGAAGTTTACTCGAAGGGGAATCCGATCACCATAAGATCCGAATAGTACCCGAAGGGAGTTCCGAACTCCATCCGAGGAGAATCCGATCCCCACATCCGAACGGCCGTTCCGCAGACGTTTCATTTTCTAACAAGGTCAGTGAACCAGCTGCTCGAGACGCTGAGTGCCGTGTTGCTCAGTGGTCGGGCTGGTTTCATGCAGGGGTCCCCTCCACAGCCCGCTAACCCTTCCCCAGGGTCACTCCAGGCTGCACGAGACGCCGAGTGCCGTGCCACTCGGTAGTCGGGCCAGCGGTAAGCGCGGTGGGGGTACGCAGATAGGAGCACACCCGCAGGTGGACAACACGCATTCCGCTACAGCGCCCATACAGTAATTCAAAGGGGGAATATCCGGTGGATTCCTGTGGAACCTCCCGATAGGCAAATAATAAGTGGGGCAAATATTTCTCCCAATCCTTTCCCTCGTGCGCGAAGGCTCAGATGAGCTGCTTCAGGGTCCCATTAAACTGCTCGCACAGCCCGTTTGTCTGGGGGTGATATGGGGCGCTGTGAAGCGCCTTGACACCACAGAGACGCCAGAGCTGCTGGGTTAGCTCAGCGGTGAACTGGGTACCCTGGTCGGACAGAATCTCCCGAGGGAACCCCACCCTCGTAAACACACACAAGAGGGCGTCGGCTATGGTGTCGGCCCGGATGTTGGCCAAGGTCACAGCTTCGGGGTACCGGGTGGCATAGTCCACCACGGTGAGAATGTATTTCTTACCGGTGGCACTGGGGCGGGGCAAGGGGCTGATTATGTCGACCGCCACCTGACTAAAGGGTTCCTGTATGATGGGCATGGGGTGCATTGGGGCTTTTGGGTGATCTCCGGTCTTCCCTACTTTCTGGCAGACCGGACAGGTGCGACAGTACTCGCGAGTATCCTCACTGAGGCGGGGCCAAAAGAATGCTCGAGCCAACCGGTGTCGAGTCCTCTTTTGCCCCAGATGACCGGCGAGGGGAATGTCGTGTGCCAGTCTTAAAAGTTCCTGTCTAGGGCCCTGGGGTACTATCATCTGCTTGCGCGGGACCTGCTGCTTTTTGGTCCCCTCCCTCGCGGTGTACCTGTATAAGAGCCCATCCTCCCACTCTATGCTATCGGTCCTACCGTCTCCCAGGCCCTGGACGGCCCGGTCCCGGTATCGCTCTAGTGTGGGATCGTCTGGTCTGGTGTCAGAGCGTCTCGGGGGAGCCCCACGGGAGGGGGGGTTTCGGGTTGAGAGGGTGGAGTCGGGATTCGTCGGGGTTTGGGGGGTCGGGGGGTTTTGGTTGGGATCTCACCTGGGTCCGATCGGAGTGCCGTGGCTGTTGCGTTGACCTTGTTGCCGGGTGGTCACCGGAGCGGCTGCGTCTGTGGTGTAGGCGGAGACCAAACCGTCCCAAGTCGTTGCCGAGGAGAATTTCGGCCGGCAATCGGTCCAGTAAGCCACCCTCACGACTCCCTCCCCGGAACCCCAATCTAAATGAACGCGGGCCGTCTCGAGTCGGAGTACCTTCCCCAGCCACACGAACCGCGACGGTGTGATTCAACCGGTCGTTCCCCTGGATCGGATCAGATGGGGTTGTACTAGGGTGATGGTAGCCCGGAGTCCCGGAGACCCTCAGCGGCCCCGCCCGTTGATCCCACACGGCCTGACGGTGGTGTTGGCGATTGTCGGGCCGAGGCAGCTTGCACCGGGTCGGCCTCGTGTAATCGTTCCCATTCTTCCTGGGAATCCGGCCACGGAGCTTCAGTGTTGTAACAATGTGCTGCAGGGCGGTGCTCTGGCGGGGGTCGTGGCATGGCCGGTCGTGTTGGGACAGTACTGACGGTAGTGCCCCTCTGGTTGCATCCGTAGCAGCGGATGTTGGCCGCCGCATTGGGCGGCGGCTCGTTGGTCGTGTTGCAGGCCACCGGGCCGCCGGCTCGGGGAACGGAGGAGCGGGTGAGGGCGGATCGTGAAGGAAGAGGTCGCTCACCCCAAGGCGACTTTCCTTGTATCGGTGTATTCATCCGCCGCAGGCGAGCCGCTTGCTGCACGGTCTGGGGTTTTTTGTCCCGCACCACCCACTCACGTACTGCCGGGGGGTGTGTTCAAAGAACTGTTCGAGCAGCAGCAGCTGGGTAATGTCTTCCACCGACTGCGCTTTACTTCCTAGGAACCAAGTCCGCAGGTCCCGTTGCAGCCGATGTGCCACTTCGACATGGGTAGCGCCATTGGGGCCGGCGGGAGTTCCTGAACTTCACCCGGCTGGCTTCAAGGGTCACAGCAAACCGGCCTCAGCAACGCTTGTTTGACATAGTCATAGTTGTGGTGGCCTCCTCGTCCGGTACAGTCCGATATGCCTCTGCTGCTCGACCGGTCAGTTTGCAAGCCAAAATCCCGACCCAAGCAGCGCGGTGTACCTCGTGAACCTGGCACAAACATTCGAAGTCCTGGAGGAAGCTTTCTATCTCATCCTCTGTCTCGCTGAAGGTCTTGAACGCTTGAATGGGCACTTTCCGGGCGGTTGATCGATCTGGGTGGGGACTGATGACTCTGTTGCTCTGCATCTCAGCCAGCCGTAGTTCGTGTTCGCGCCCCTTGTCCTGTTTCTCTTCCTGTCGGATCTCCTGTATCGCATTGTGGATGGCAGCCTCCGATGAGGCAGCTCCGAAGAGGGCGACCCGCTGCCGTACCTTTCGGTCGAAGGAACTTTCGGAGACCACTGCGGGGACAGGGACGGGGACGGGGTCGAGGACGGGGGGCATCACAGTTGACGCGCCCACCTGGTCTAGTACCTGCAGCTCCTCAATCATGGTGTCTTTGCTTTTGGAGCCCGGGGTTCCTCCCCGACTCTCCAACATGACCCGCAGGGTGTCCCTTTTGTAGTTACTGTACCCAGCCATGGTGAGGGTCTTCTTGGGGGGTGCAGAGAGCATATCCCACCACTTGCCATCAGTGTGACGGAATGGGTGTTGTCCGCCTGCTGGTGTGCTCCTATCTGCCCCTCCTTGTGCACTCACCGCCCGACCCGACTACCGAGAGACACGACACCCGGCGTCTCGAGCGGCCCGGAGTGACCCTGGGGAAGGGTTGGCGGGATACAGGGAGGGACCCCTGCAGCGACCAGCCCGACTACCGAGCATCACGGCACTCGGCGTCTCAAGCAGCTGATCCACTGACCTTGGGAGAGATGGGACCGTCTGCTGGGTTAGCTGCCCTGGAGGGAAACATTTCGGATGCGCGGCGTTTCGCTGTGTCGATGCGCGGACGAAGCACCGCCGCTCCGATGATGCGGAGTTCAGCGATTCGTTGGGCTGATGCGCGGACGAAGAGCCGCTGCTCTGATTCGGGGATCGGTACCTGGGCAATGGGGTGCACAGGAGACTGCGGGGAATCTCATGTGGTGTAGGCTCAAGGAAGACACCAGGCGAAGCTGTATGTACAGGTTGAACTAACTTTTACTGAGAACTTCACATGTATTTATCAACAGTCATACAAAGACAAGACAATGGAATCCCTGCCCGCCCCCCATGGGTCTCATTGGCCCTTTCTCGAGTTGGGGACATTGGTCCGAGATTCAGATTGGTCGTCCCCGATCGGTGGGTGCGGGTGTGGTGCCGGATTCGTTACCGGACGTTCCGAATCGGCCAATTTTACGATTCGGCCACTTTTCGATTCGACCCACCTTTCGACCGGATCCAGCTCGGCCCCCATTTTGAGCCTGGAATCCCTTTGTTCTCTCCAGACCCACGAGGGGATGGGCAATGGCGACGGCCAGAATCATACAAGGGGTGTCTTACATACTCTACACAGTTATACATACAGGGAACACTTTTATTACATCACGCAATAACAACCACATCTAATAAAGAAATCAAGGTGTTCCTACGGTGCAACGGCAATTAAGAGTCCACAGTAACACCAACGTCATTGAAACTGTCCCTGGCTGAGAGTCCTGGGCTTTGCTGCCGAGCCTCTTGGGTCATTCCGTGACAAGCGCCAGGGGCGGAGAGCGAGAAAGAAAGGGATATGATTAAGAGAGCGCCAGGGGCGGCGAGCGAGAAAGAAAGGGATACCCCTAAGAGAGTGCCAGGGGCGGCGAGCGAGAAAGAAAGGGATAGGCGTAAGAGCTGCTAGGGCCAAGAGCGAGAAAGAAACGGATATCCCTAAGAGAGCACCAGGCGGCTAGCGAGAAAGAAAGGATAAGCCTAAGAGAGCGCCGGGGGCGGCGAGCGAAAAAGAAAGGATAGCCTAAGAGACGCCAGGGGCCGAGAGCGAGAAAGAAAGGGATATGCCTAAGAAGCGCCAGGGCGGCGAGTGAGAAAGAAAGGGATAGCCTAAGAGAGCGCCAGGGGCGGCGAGTGAGAAAGAAAGGACAGGCCTAAGAGAGCGCCAGGGGCGGCGACCGAGAAAGAAAGGGATAGGCGTAAGAGAGCGCCAGGCAGAGAGCGAGAAAGAAAGGGAATAGGCGTAAGAGAGAGCCAGGGGCGGCGAGCGAGAAAGAAAAGATAGGCCTAAGAGAGCGCCAGGGCGGCGAGCGAGAAAGAAAGGGATAGGCCTAAGAGAGCGCCAGGGGCAGAGAGCGAGAAAGAAAGGGATAGGCCTAAGAGAGCGCCAGGGGCAGAGAGCGAGAAAGAAAGGGATAGGCCTAAGAGAGCGCCAGGGGCGGCGAGCGAAAAAGAAAGGGACAGGCCTAAGAGAGCGCCAGGGGCGGCGACCGAGAAAGAAAGGGATAGGCGTAAGAGAGCGCCAGGGGCAGAGAGCGAGAAAGAAAGGGATAGGCGTAAGAGAGCGCCAGGGGCGGCGAGCGAGAAAGAAAGGGATAGGCCTAAGAGAGAGCCAGGGGCGGCGAGCGAGAAAGAAAGGGATAGGCCTAAGAGAGCGCCAGGGGCGGCGAGCGAGAAAGAAAGGGATAGGCCTAAGAGAGCGCCAGGGGCGGCGAGCGAGAAAGAAAGGGAAAGGCCTAAGAGAGAGCCAGGGGCGGCGAGCGAGAAAGAAAGGGATAGGCCTAAGAGAGCGCCAGGGGCGGCGAGCGAGAAAGAAAGGGATAGGCCTAAGAGAGCGCCAGGGGCAGAGAGCGAGAAAGAAAGGGATAGGCGTAAGAGAGCGCCAGGGGCGGCGAGCGAGAAAGAAAGGGATAGGCCTAAGAGAGCGCCAGGGGCAGAGAGCGAGAAAGAAAGGGATAGGCGTAAGAGAGCGCCAGGGGCGGAGAGCGAGAAAGAAAGGGATAGGCCTAAGAGAGCGCCAGGGGCGGCGAGCGAGAAAGAAAGGGATAGGCCTAAGACGCCAGGGGCGGATAGCGAGAAAGAAAGGGATAGGCCTAAGAGAGCGCCAGGGGCCGAGAGCGAGAAAGAAAGGGATAGGCCTAAAACGCCAGGGGCGGAGAGCGAGAAAGAAAGGGATAGGCCTAAGAGAGTGCCAGGGGCGGCGAGCGAGAAAAAAAGGGATAGACGTAAGAGAGCGCCTGGGGTGGAGAGCGAGAAAGAAAGGGATAGGCCTAAGAGAGTGCCAGGGGCCAAGAGCAAGAAAGAAAGTGATATGCCTAAGAGAGCGACAGGGGCGGCGAGCGAGAAAGAAAGGGATAGGCCTAAGAGAGCGCCAGGGGCGGCGAGCGAGAAAGAAAGGGATATGCCTAAGAGAGCACCAGGGGCGGCGAGCGAGAAAGAAAGGGATAGGCCTAAGAGAGCGCCAGGGGCGGCGAGCGAGAAAGAAAGGGATAGGCCTAAGAGAGCGCCAGGGGCGGAGAGCGAGAAAGAAAGGGATATGCCTAAGAGAGCGCCAGGGGCCGAGAGCGAGAAAGAAACGGATATCCCTAAGAGAGCGCGAGGGGCCGAGAGCGAGAAAGAAAGTGATATGCCTAAGAGAGCGCAAGAGGCGGCGAGCGAGAAAGAAAGGGATATGCCTAAGAGAGCACCAGGGGCGGCGAGCGAGAAAGAAAGGGATAGGCCTAAGAGAGCGCCAGGGGCGGCGAGCGAGAAAAAAAGGGATAGGCCTAAGAGAGCGCCAGGGGCGGAGAGCGAGAAAGAAAGGGATAGGCCTAAGAGAGCGCCAGGGGCGGCGAGCGAGAAAGAAAGGGTTAGGCCTAAGAGACGCCAGGGGCCGAGAGCGAGAAAGAAAGGGATATGCCTAAGAGAGCGCCAGGGGCGGCGACCGAGAAAGAAAGGGATAGGCGTAAGAGAGCGCCAGGGGCAGAGAGCGAGAAAGAAAGGGATAGGCGTAAGAGAGCGCCAGGGGCGGAGAGCGAGAAAGAAAGGGAAAGGCCTAAGAGAGAGCCAGGGGCGGCGAGCGAGAAAGAAAGGGATAGGCCTAAGAGAGCGCCAGGGGCGGCGAGCGAGAAAGAAAGGGATAGGCCTAAGAGAGCGCCAGGGGCAGAGAGCGAGAAAGAAAGGGATAGGCCTAAGAGAGCGCCAGGGGGTGGAGACGAGAAAGAAAGGGATAGGCCTAAGAGAGCGCCAGGGCGGCGAGCGAAAAAGAAAGGGACAGGCCTAAGAGAGCGCCAGCGGCACCGAGAAAGAAAGGGATAGGCGTAAGAGAGCGCCAGGGCGGAGAGCGAGAAAGAAAGGATAGGCCTAAGAGAGCGCCAGGGCGGGACGAGCGAGAAAGAAGGGAAAGCCTAAGAGAGAGCCAGGGCGGCGAGCGAGAAAGAAAGGATAGGCCTAAGAGAGCGCCAGGGGCGGAGAGCGAGAAAGAAAGGGATAGGCCTAAGAGAGCGCCAGGGGCAGAGAGCGAGAAAGAAAGGATAGGCCTAAGAGAGCGCCAGGGGCGGAGAGCGAGAAAGAAAGGGATAGGCCTAAGAGAGCGCCAGGGCGGCGAGCGAGAAAGAAAGGATAGGCCTAAGAGAGCGCCAGGGGCGGAGAGCGAGAAAGAAAGGGATAGGCCTAAGAGAGCGCCAGGGGCGGAGAGCGAGAAAGAAAGGGATAGGCCTAAGAGAGCGCCAGGGCGGCGAGCGAGAAAGAAAGGATAGGCCTAGACGCCGAGGCGAGAGCGAGAAAGAAAGGGATAGGCCTAAGAGAGCGCCAGGGGCCAAGCGAGAAAAAAGGATAGCCTAAAAAACGCCAGGGGCGGAGAGCGAGAAAGAAAGGGATAGGCCTAAGAGAGTGCCAGGGGCGGAGAGCGAGAAAAAAAGGGATAGACGTAAGAGAGCGCCTGGGGTGGAGAGCGAGAAAGAAAGGGATAGGCCTAAGAGAGTGCCAGGGGCCAAGAGCAAGAAAGAAAGTGATATGCCTAAGAGAGCGACAGGGGCGGCGAGCGAGAAAGAAGGGATAGGCCTAAGAGAGCGCCAGGGCGGCGAGCGAGAAAGAAAGGATAGCCTAAGAGAGCACCAGGCGAGCGAGCGAGAAAGAAAGGGATAGGCCTAAGAGAGCGCCAGGGCGCGAGCGAGAAAGAAAGGGATAGGCCTAAGAGAGCGCCAGGGGCGGAGAGCGAGAAAGAAAGGGATATGCCTAAGAGAGCCCAGGGCGCGAGAGCGAGAAAGAAACGGATATCCCTAAGAGAGCGCGAGGGGCCGAGAGCGAGAAAGAAAGTGATATGCCTAAGAGAGCGCAAGAGGCGGCGAGCGAGAAAGAAAGGGATATGCCTAAGAGAGCACCAGGGGCGCGAGCGAGAAAGAAAGGGATAGGCCTAAGAGAGCGCCAGGGGCGAGCGAGGAAAAAAAAGGGATAGGCCTAAGAGAGCGCCAGGGCGGAGAGCGAGAAAGAAAGGGATAGGCCTAAGAGAGCGCCAGGGCGGCAGCGAGAAAAAAGGATAGGCCTAAGAGAGCGCCAGGGCGGAGAGCGAGAAAGAAAGGGATAGGCCTAAGAGAGCGCCAGGGGCCGAGAGCGAGAAAGAAACGGATATCCCTAAGAGAGCGCGAGGGGCGAGAGCGAGAAAGAAAGGGATAGGCCTAAGAGAGCGCCAGGGGCCGAGAGCGAGAAAGAAACGGATATCCCTAAGAGAGCGTGAGGGCCGAGAGCGAGAAAGAAAGGGATAGGCCTAAGAGAGCGCCAGGGCCGAGAGCGAGAAAGAAGGGATATCCCTAAGAGAGCGCCAGGGGCCAAGAGCGAGAAAGAAAGGGATAGGCCTAAGAGAGCGCCAGGGGCGGCGAGCGAGAAAGAAAGGGATAGGCCTAAGAGAGCGCCAGGGGCGGCGAGCGAGAAAGAAAGGGATAGGCCTAAGAGATGCCAGGGGCCGAGAGCGAGAAAGAAAGGGATAGCCTAAGAGAGCGCCAGGGTGGCGAGAGCGAGAGAAAGAAAGGGATAGGCCTAAGAGAGCGCCAGGGGCGGCGAGCGAGAAAGAAAGGATAGGCCTAAGAGAGCGCCAGGGCGGCGAGCGAGAGATAGAAAGGGATAGGCGTAAGAGAGCGCCAGGGGCAGAGAGCGAGAAAGAAAGGGATAGGCATAAGAGAGCGCCAGGGCGGAGAGCGAGAAAGAAAGGGATAGGCCTAAGAGAGCGCCAGGGCCGAGAGCGAGAGAGAAAGGGATAGGCCTAAGAGAGCGCCAGGGGCGGCGAGCGAGAAAGAAAGGGATAGCCTAAGAGAGCGCCAGCGGCGAGCGAAAAAGAAAGGGATAGGCCTAAGAGAGTGCCAGGGGCAGAGAGCGAGAAAGAAAGGGATAGCCTAAGAGACGCCAGGGGCGGAGAGCGAGAAAGAAAGGGATAGGCCTAAGAGAGCGCCAGGCCGAGAGCGAGAAAGAAAGGGATAGGCCTAAGAGAGCGCCAGGGGCGGCGAGCGAGAAAGAAAGGGATAGGCCTAAGACGCCAGGGGCGGAGAGTGAGAAAGAAAGGGATAGGCCTAAGAGAGCGCCAGGGGCGGAGAGCGAGAATGAAAGGGATAGGCCTAAGAGAGCGCCATGGGCGGCGAGCGAGAAAGAAAGGGATAGGCCTAAGAGAGCGCCAGGGGCGGAGAGCGAGAAAGAAAGGGATAGGCCTAAGAGAGCGCCAGGGGCCGAGAGCGAGAAAGAAAGGGATATGCCTAAGAGAGCGCCAGGGGCGGCGAGCGAGAAAGAAAGGGATAGGCCTAAGAGAGTGCCAGGGGCGGCGAGCGAGAAAGAAAGGGATATGCCTAAGAGAGCACCAGGGGCGGCGAGCGAGAAAGAAAGGGATAGGCCTAAGAGAGCGCCAGGGCGGCGAGCGAGAAAAAAAGGGATAGGCCTAAGAGAGCGCCGGGGCGGAGAGCGAGAAAGAAAGGGATAGGCCTAAGAGAGCGCCGGGCCGAGAGCGAGAAAGAAACGGATATCCCTAAGAGAGCCGAGGGGCGAGAGCGAGAAAGAAAGGATAAGCCTAAGAGAGCGCCAGGGGCCGAGAGCGAGAAAGAAACGGATATCCCTAAGAGAGCGCCAGGGGCCGAGAGTGAGAAAGAAAGGGATATCCCTAAGAGAGCGCCAGGGGCCAATAGCGAGAAAGAAAGGGATATGCCTAAGAGAGCGCCAGGGGCGGCGAGCGAGAAAGAAAGGGATAGGCCTAAGAGAGCGCCGGGGCGGAGAGCGAGAAAAAAAGGGATAGGCCTAAGAGAGCGCCGGGGCGGAGAGCGAGAAAGAAAGGGATAGGCCTAAGAGAGCGCCAGGGGCCGAGAGCGAGAAAGAAACGGATATCCCTAAGAGAGCGCCGAGGGGCGAGAGCGAGAAAGAAAGGGATAGCCTAAGAGAGCGCCAGGGGCCGAGAGCGAGAAAGAAACGGATATCCCTAAGAGAGCGCCAGGGCGAGAGTGAGAAAGAAAGGGATATCCCTAAGAGAGCGCCAGGGGCAATAGCGAGAAAGAAAGGGATATGCCTAAGAGAGCGCCAGGGGCGGCGAGCGAGAAGAAAGGGATAGGCCTAAGAGAGCGCCAGGGGCGGCGAGCGAGAAAGAAAGGGATAGGCCTAAGAGATGCCAGGGGCCGAGAGCGAGAAAGAAAGGGATATGCCTAAGAGAGCGCCAGGGGCGGCGAGCGAGAAAGAAAGGGATAGGCCTAAGAGAGCGCCAGGGGCGGCGAGCGAGAAAGAAAGGGATAGGCTTAAGAGAGCGCCAGGGGCGGAGAGCGAGAAAGAAAGGGATAGGCCTAAGAGAGCGCCAGGGGCCGAGAGCGAGAAAGAAAGGGATAGGCCTAAGAGAGCGCCAGGGGCGGCGAGCGAGAAAGAAAGGGATAGGCCTAAGAGAGTGCCAGGGGCGGCGAGCCGAGAAAGAAGGGATATGCCTAAGAGAGCACCAGGGGCGGCGAGCGAGAAAGAAAGGGATATGCCTAAGAGAGCGCCCGGGGCGGCGAGCGAGAAAGAAAGGGATATGCCTAAGAGAGCGCCAGGGGCGGCGAGCGAGAAAGAAAGGGATAGGCCTAAGAGAGCGCCAGGGGCGGCGAGCGAAAAAGAAAGGGATAGGCCTAAAAGAGTGCCAGGGGCAGTGAGCGAGAAAGAAAGGGATAGGCGTAAGAGAGCGCCAGGGGCAGAGAGCGAGAAAGAAAGGGATAGGCGTAAGAGAGCGCCAGGGGCGGAGAGCGAGAAAGAAAGGGATAGGCGTAAGAGAGCGCATGGGGCGGAGAGCGAGAAAGAAAGGGATAGGCCTAAGAGAGCGCCAGGGGCCGAGAGCGAGAAAGAAACGGATATCCCTAAGAGAGCGCGAGGGGCCGAGAGCGAGAAAGAAAGTGATATGCCTAAGAGAGTGCCAGGGGCGGCGAGCGAGAAAGAAAGGGATAGGCCTAAGAGAGTGCCAGGGGCGGCGAGCGAGAAAGAAAGGGATATGCCTAAGAGAGCACCAGGGGCGGCGAGCGAGAAAGAAAGGGATATGCCTAAGAGAGCGCCAGGGGCGGCGAGCGAGAAAAATAGGGATAGGCCTAAGAGAGCGCCAGGGGCGGAGAGCGAGAAAGAAAGGGATAGGCCTAAGAGAGCGCCAGGGGCCGAGAGCGAGAAAGAAACGGATATCCCTAAGAGAGCGCGAGGGGCCGAGAGCGAGAAAGAAAGGGATAAGCCTAAGAGAGCGCCAGGGGCCGAGAGCGAGAAAGAAACGGATATCCCTAAGAGAGCGCCAGGGGCCGAGAGCGAGAAAGAAAGGGATATCCCTAAGAGAGCGCCAGGGGCCAAGAGCGAGAAAGAAAGGGATATGCCTAAGAGAGCGCCAGGGGCGGCGAGCGAGAAAGAAAGGGATAGGCCTAAGAGAGCGCCAGGGGCGGCGAGCGAGAAAGAAAGGGATAGGCCTAAGAGATGCCAGGGGCCGAGAGCGAGAAAGAAAGGGATATGCCTAAGAGAGCGCCAGGGGCGGCGAGCGAGAAAGAAAGGGATATGCCTAAGAGAGCGCCAGGGGCGGCGAGCGAGAAAGAAAGGGATAGGCCTAAGAGAGCGCCAGGGGCGGCGAGTGAGATAGAAAGGGATAGGCGTAAGAGAGCGCCAGGGGCAGAGAGCGAGAAAGAAAGGGATAGGCCTAAGAGAGCGCCAGGGGCCGAGAGCGAGAGAGAAAGGGATAGGCCTAAGAGAGCGCCAGGGGCGGCGAGCGAGAAAGAAAGGGATAGGCCTAAGAGAGCGCCAGGGGCAGAGAGCGAGAAAGAAAGGGATAGGCCTAAAAGAGTGCCAGGGGCAGAGAGCGAGAAAGAAAGGGATAGGCGTAAGAGAGCGCCAGGGGCAGAGAGCGAGAAAGAAAGGGATAGGCGTAAGAGAGCGCCAGGGGCAGAGAGCGAGAAAGAAAGGGATAGGCGTAAGAGAGCGCCAGGGGCGGAGAGCGAGAAAGAAAGGGATAGGCGTAAGAGAGCGCATGGGGCGGAGAGCGAGAAAGAAAGGGATAGGCCTAAGAGAGCCCCAGGGGCCGAGAGCGAGAAAGAAAGGGATAGGCCTAAGAGAGCGCCAGGGGCGGCGAGCGAGAAAGAAAGGGATAGGCCTAAGATGCCAGGGGCGGAGAGCGAGAAAGAAAGGGATAGGCCTAAGAGAGCGCCAGGGGCCGAGAGCGAGAAAGAAAGGGATAGGCCTAAGAGAGCGCCAGGGGCGGCGAGCGAGAAAGAAAGGGATATGCCTAAGAGAGCGCCAGGGGCGGCGAGCGAGAAAGAAAGGGATAGGCCTAAGAGAGTGCCAGGGGCTGCGAGCGAGAAAGAAAGGGATAGGCCTAAGAGACGCCAGGGGCCGAGAGTGAGAAAGAAAGGGATAGGCCTAAGAGAGCGCCAGGGGCGGAGAGCGAGAAAGAAAGGGATAGGCTTAAGTCGCCAGGGGCGGAGAGCGAGAAAGAAAGGGATAGGCCTAAGAGAGTGCCAGGGGCGGAGAGCGAGAAAGAAAGGGATAGGCCTAAGAGACGCCAGGGGCGGAGAGCGAGAAAGATGATTGTGCGCAACTCATGCGCAGTTTCATTGAATTGGCGGCTGAGTTTGGCGTGCCTCTAGCGAGTGACAAATTGGAGGGCCCCTGTTGTTGCATATCCTTTTTGGGCATCGAGATCGATTCGAGGGAGCGCGTTTTTCCCCTACCTCGCAGGATACCCCACCTCCCGCGGTAAAAGCTTACGGCTGATGAACGCCACCGGATGATCCCCCCGTCTTCCCCCACTTGACTTAGCACGGCTCCCAGTCCGAACATCGAGGCGTCTGTATGGACGACAAAACGTTTATTATAGTTGGGAGCTGCCAGCAGGGGGGCTTGGGTCAGGGCGGCCTTCAGTTGTTGGAAGGCCTGTTCACACTCCGGGGACCACAGGACTTGGCGGGGCAGGGACTTCTTTGTCAAGTCTGTCAGGGGCTTGGCAAGGTCACTGTAATGGGGCACAAACTTTCTATAGTACCCCGCGGTGCCCAGGAAGGCGAGGACCTGGGTCTTGGTCACAGGGGTGGGCCAGTCTAGTATGGCTTCCACCTTGGCAGGCTCTGGTCGTTGTATCCCGCAACCCACCCGATGGCCCAGGTACTGCATTTCGGCCATCCCCACCTTGCATTTCTCCGGCTTAAGGGTCAGATTGGTGTCCCTAATCCGGCTCAAGACTACCCCTACGTGGTGAAGGTGTTCCTCCCAGGTCTGGCTATAGATGGCTATGTCATCCAGGTATGCGCAAGCGAATCCCTGGAAGCCATCGAGGAGGCGATCGATTAACCGCTGAAAGGTAGCAGGGGCATTCTTCATCCCGAACGGCATGACTCGAAAATGGTACAGGCCGAACGGGGTGATGAAAGCCGACTTCGGGGTCGCCTCCTCGGCAAGGGGAATCTGCCAGTACCCCTTGCACAGATCGACCGTGGTCAGAAAATGACCCCGGGAGATCTGATCTAGTAGCTCGTCGACTCGGGGCATGGGGTAAGCGTCTATAATGGTACAGTCGTTCAACCGCCGATAGTCGACACAGAACCTGGTGGTACCGTCTTTCTTGGGGACCAAGACTACAGGCGACGCCCATGGACTGGCCGAAGGTTCGATGACCCCCAGCTCCAGCATCTCCCGGATCTCAGCCCGCATGGGTTCGCGGACAGCCTCCGGGAGTCGGTACGCGGGTTGCCGGAGGGGTCTCTGACCGGGGGTTTCTAACTGATGGATGGCCTGGCTGGTGTACCCGGGAAGGGCCGAGAAAATCTCCTGGTAGTCGTGGAGTAACTGCCTCGCCTGCGCCTGCTTATCGGGCCCCAACTCCTCCCCCAGCTGTACCTGATCTACCCCTGAAGGCTGCTTGGCTTTTCCGGGGAGTTCTATTAAGGGGAACGGTTCTGTCTCCTCGGTGGCTGGCGCACAGATGGCGTCCACCGTCTCTGGGCGCTCATGGTAGGCCTTCAGCATGTTGACGTGAAACGTCCGCTGGATTCTGGTGTCTGCGCAGCTGACAACCACATAGGTGGTATCCCCCAGTTGGGTTACCACCCTGTAAGGGCCTTGAGAGGCCGCTTGCAGCTTGTTCTGCCGCTGTGGTTTCAACACCACAACCTTCTGCCCCACTAGGAGCGAGCGACTGCAAGCAGAGCGGTCGTACCACGTTTTCTGCTGAGCCTGGGCCGTTTCCATGTTCCCTTGAACGAACCCCGCGAGTTCCGCCAAGCGCTCCCGGAGCTCCAAGACGTAACTCAGCACGGGGACCCCACCTTCCTCTGGTTCCCCCTCCCACTGAGCCCTAACTAAATCTAGGGGTCCCCTCACCTGGCGCCCATACAGTAATTCGAAGGGGGAATATCCGGTGGATTCCTGAGGAACCTCCTGATAGGCGAATAATAAGTGGGGCAAATATTTCTCCCAATCCTTTCCCTCGTGCGCGAAGGCTCGGATGAGCTGCTTCAGGGTCCCATTATACCGCTCGCACAGCCCGTTCGTCTGGGGGTGATATGGGGCGCTGTGAAGCACCTTGACACCACAGAGACGCCAGAGCTGCTGGGTTAGCTCAGCAGTGAACTGGGTACCCTGGTCGGACAGAATCTCCCGAGGGAACCCCACCCTCGTAAACACACGTAAGAGGGCGTCGGCTACGGTGTCTGCCCGGATGTTGGCCAGGGCCACAGCCTCAGGGTACCGGGTGGCATAGTCCACCACGGTGAGAATGTATTTCTTACCGGTGGCACTGGGGCGGGGCAAGGGGCCGATTATGTCAACCGCCACCCGGCTTAAGGGTTCCTGTATGATGGGTATGGGGTGCAGTGGGGCCTTTGGGTGATCTCCGGTCTTCCCTGTTTTCTGGCAGACCGGACAGGTGCGACAGTACTCGCGGGTATCCTCACTGAGGCGGGGCCAAAAGAATGCGTGAGCCAACCGGTGTCGAGTCTTCTTTTGCCCCATATGATCGGCGAGGGGGATGTCGTGTGCCAGTCTTAAAAGTTCCTGTCTAGGGCCCTGGGGTACTATCATCTGCTTGTGCGGGACCTGCTGTTTTTTGGTCCCCTCCCTCGCGGTGTACCTGTATAAGAGCCCATCCTCCCACTCTATGCTATCGGTCCTCCCGTCTCCCAGGCCCTGGCCGGCCCGGTCCCGGTAGCGCTCTAGTGTGGGATCGGTCTGGGTCTGGTGTCGGAGCGTCTCGGGGGAGCTCCACAGGAGGGAAAGGTCCGGTTGGGCGGGGGAAGTCGGGATTCGTCGGGGTTTGGGGGGTCGGGGGGGTTTTGGTTGGGATCTCACCTGGGTCCCGATCGGAGTGCCGTGGCTGTGGCGTTGACTTTGTTGCCGGGTGGTCACCGGAGTGGCTGCGTCGGTGGTGTAGGCGGAGACCAACCGTCCCAGGTCGTTGCCGAGGAGAATTTCGGCCGGTAATCGGTCCAATAAACTCACCCTCACGACTCCCTCCCCGGAACCCCAATCTAAATGAACGCGTGCCATCTCGAGCCGGAGTACTTTTCCCCCGGCCACCCGGACCGCGACGGTGTGATTCAACCGGTCGTTCCGCTGAATCAGATGGGGTCGTACTAGAGTGATGGTAGCCCCGGAGTCCCGGAGCCCCTCAGCGGCTCTCCTGTTGATCCACACAGCCTCCCGGTGATGGTGGCGATTGTCGGCCGAGGCAGCTTGCACCGGGTCAGCCTCGTGTAACCGTTCCCATTCTTCCTGGGAATCCAGCCACGGAGCTTCGTTGTCATAGCAATGTGCAGCGGGCGATGCTCTGGCGGGGGGTCGAGGCATGGCCGGTCGGTTGGGACAGTACTGACGGTAGTGCCCCTCCTGGTTGCATCCGTAGCAGCAGACGTTGGCCGCCGCAATGGGCCGGCTCGTTGGTCGGGCTGCAGACCACCGGACTGCCGGCTCTGGAGGGGGAGGAGCGGGGAGAGCGGGTCGTGAAGGCAGAGATCGCTCACCCCCGGTGACCTTCTTTGTGTGGTGTACTCATCCGCCCAGGCAGCTGCTTGCTGCACGGTCTGAGGCTTTTTGTCCCGCACCCACTCACGTACTGCCAGGGGGGTGTGCTCAAAGAACTGTTCGAGCAGCAGCAGCTGGGTAACGTCTTCCACCGTCTGCGCTTTACTGCCCAGAAACCAAGTCCGCAGGTCCCGTTGCAGCCGGTGTGCCCACTCGACATGGGTAGCGCCATTGGGCCGGCGAGAGTTCCTGAATTTCACCCGGCTGGCTTCCGGGGTCACAGCAAACCGGCTCAACAACGCTTGTTTGACATAGTCATAGTTGGTGGCCTCCTCGTCCGGTACGGTCCGATAGGCCTCCGCTGCTCGACCGGTCAATTTGCAAGCCAGAATTCCGACCCAGTCAGCACGGTGTACCTCGTGGACCTGGCACAGACGTTCGAAGTCCTGGAGGAAGCCTTCTATCTCATCCTCTGTCTCGCTGAAGGTCTTGAACGCTTGGAAGGGCACTTTCCGGGCGGTTGATTGTTCCAGGTGGGGGCTGATGACTCGGTTGCTCTGCATCTCAGCCTGCCGTAATTCGTGTTCGCGCCCCTTGTCCTGCTCTTCTTCCTGTCGGATCTCCTGTATCACGTTGTGGATGGCAGCCTCTGATGGGGCAGCTCCGAAGAGGGCGACCCGCTGCCGTACCTTTCGGTCGAAGGAACTTTCAGCGACCACTGCGGGGACGGGGGGCGCCACGGTCGACGCGCCCACCTGGTCTAATATCTGCAGCTCCTCAATCAAAGTGTCCTTGCTTTTGGAGCCCGGGGTTCCTCCCCGACTCTCCAACATGACCCGTAGGGCGTCCCTTTTGTAGATACCGTACCCAGCCATGGTGAGGGTCTTCTTGGGGGGTGCAGAGAGCATATCCCACCGCTGCCACCAGTGTGACGGAATGGGTGTTGTCCGCCTGCGGGTGTGCTCCTATCTGCCCCTTCTCGTGCGCTCACCGCCGACCCGACTACCGAGTGGCACTGCACTCGGCTTCTCGAGCGGCCTGGAATGACCCTGGGGGAGGGTTGGCGGGATACAGGGAGGGTCCCCTGCTAGAGATCAGCCCGACTACCGAGCGTCACGGCACTCGGCGTCTCAAACGGCTGATCTACTGACCTTGGGAGGGATGGGACCGTCTGCTGGGTTAGCTTCGCTGGAGAGAACGTTCGGTTGTGCAGCGTTTCGAGCGGTCGATGCACAGCCGAAGCGCCGTTGCTCCGATTCGAGGTGCGGAGTTACAGCGGTCCTGCGGTCTGTCGGGCCGGTGCACGGTCGATGCGCCGCGGCTCCGATTCGAGGAAAGCGGAGTTCGTGGATACGGCCATTCGAGGGGTATCTCATGCAGGGAAGGCTCAAGAAAGACACCAGGTGAAGCTGTATGTACAGGTTGAACTAGCTTTTACTGGGCAAAACACATGTATTTATCAACAATCGTACAGAATCAGAACAATGGGATCCCTGCCCGCCCCCCATGATCTCATTGGCCCTTTCTCGAGGTGGAGTGCCTTGGTCCCGATTCGTATTGGTTGTTCCCGAATCGGGGCGGGGCCGATTCGTAACCGGATGTTCCGAATCGGCCATTTTTCAATTCGGCCACTCCGACCGGATGTTCCGAATCGGCCATTTTTCAATTCGGCCACTCCGACCGGATGTTCCGAATCGGCCATTTTACGATTCGGCCACTCCGACCGGAACCACGAGGCGATGGCAAATGGCGACGGGCAAAACATACAATGGGTGTCTTACATACTCTACACAATTATACATACAGGGGACACTTTTATTACATCACACAATAACAACCACATCTAATAAAGAAATCAAGGTGTTCCTACGGTGCAACGGCACCTAAGGGTCCATAGTGACCCCAACGTCATTAAAGCTGTGCCTGGCTGAGAGTCCTGGGCCATTCCGTGACAGGTCACCTGACCTTCGCCTGCAGGGTGATGCCCATGGGTCAGGCGTTTTGTAGACGTCTCTCGTTGGCTAAACAGTAGGGATTGAGGCTCCACATCATTTTGTTCATATAACTCGGCCCCTTAAAAGGGATATGGCGGTTTGGGAATCCTTTTTGGCCTCGTACAACGGGCGCACTTATTGGCAGGAGGCAGAGCAGAGCAACCTATCATTGGAGCTCTTTACCGACGCTTCAGGCTCTGTGGACTTTGGGGCGTATTTTCAAAGGGACTGGTGTGCCGAGGTTTGGCCTGCGCATTGGAGCAACTCGGAATTGGTCAAGAATCTGACTTTTCTGGAGCTGTTTCCAATTGCAGCGGCACTGGAGCTGTGGGGAGGGAGGTTGGTTAACAGGAGGGTTGTGTTATGGACAGACAACATGAGTTTGGTGCACGTGGTGAATCACTCGTGGTCTGGTTCGCGGCCTGTCCTGGCGTTGCTGCGTTATCTCGTACTGCGCTGCTTGGAGCACAATGTGTGGTTGAAAGCTCAGCATGTACCATGTGTCAATAATGTAATTGCTGATTCGCTTTCCCGGTTCCAGTGGAGCCGTTTTTGGCAGGTGGCTCCCGGGGCGAATCCATGCGGCACCCCGTTTCCTCCTTGGTTGTGGACACTCGCCTCGCCGGACGGCTGACTCCGCTGTGACTCTGCTGTGGGGTTCACTGGCACACAGCACATGGAAGGCTTATTTTCAGGTTTGGTCTTTATGGGGAGGTCTAGCTCGGAAGGAAGAGGGCTGGGGCTCTCACGAGGCTCGGCTGCGAGCCACTTTCATCTTCCTTAGTCGGGCACTTCAACTCGGTACCTGTGTGAGTATGGCACAAGGACAGGTTCAGGTCAACTTGGTCCCCCCCCGCAGTGGCTGATGATCAAAAAAAAAAAACAGAAAGCGGGGAAGGGGGAAGCAACACAACAAAAGAGTAATATCAGCTGTGAGGAGAAATTAAAACAAGAAAGAGCAATAGCTACGAGGCGTCTCAGCATGTCATTCAAAACATGGATGTAAAAACCACAAAAATAAAGTCCACAGCAAGTAATAGACAGACAGCGGAGGGGGGGGGGTGGTGTCATTGTGTTGGGGGGTATCATCAAAAGTTGGGAGCGAGGGAACAGTGTGCAACCAGGGGTCAGCATCTAGAAGGGCAGGGTGGAGAAGCCACAGTCATGGAGAGTCAGCCAGTGTCCAGCAAAGGAACGAGGCATGCAGCCCCCACAGGAACAACAGCCAGCGGTGACACTCCACATACCGGTACAGAGATACGTGCTGCTGTGCAACTCCATCCACCAGCAACTTGAGACAAGGCCGCAGACGGTACCACAACGGAGGACAGCAGGAGAGTCTCAAACAAAGTCTCCGTCATCACGGAGACAAGGGGGAACTCCATTGCCACTAGACTCTGGTCGGCACCAGGAGGTTTCACCAGGACATCCACCGGCTCCACTCGGACAGGTGATTCCCAGCATTCTGGCACTCTTGAGACATGCAGCGGGAAAAACTCCTCCATCTCGCCATCTGGTGCACCAGCCTCTTCCCACAGAACTCCGGTCACCGGTACCTCACAGCTGCGCAGGACAACAGCAGGCCGTCTTCCCCTAGGAACGTCGCCAGTCGAAGCCTCCTCTTCCTCTGCAGTCTCCCATCCAACTCCCATCACTGCCATAAGCCGCTGCCATGCGCCTCGGGTAAGTGGCGTCTCCTCGTCCCCTGGCAGCTGTGTCAAGCAGGCCTCGACTGCCGCAAACATAGCCTCCATTCCACCAGCAGGTGGGGGGTGCTTCAAATCGCGCTGCTCCAAGTGACCCTCCGCTTTACCCACCCAAGGGACATCAAGCGCAGCTGGAGGATGGGGGCCCTCCATCCTCGCAGCCTGCGAATAGTAAGCTCCCGGTGAGGGCTCTCTCTGCAGGGGGAAGCAGGAGGGACAATGAGCGAGGCGTCCAAGCTTAGGCCTCAAAATGGCTGACGGCCGATCAGGTCTGCCGGGGGTTTGCATCAAAATACTCAGCTGTGCTCCGGAGGGGGGGACAAGAACGGGCACGGAGCAATCCCCGTAATGACCAGCCGTGCAGGGACTCCACTGGTGGGCATTCACATAAAAATTCAGGCTAAAAACCCTTTTTTATCAGGAGAATCATGCAGAGCTCTGCTCCACAAAAGCACGTCTTCTCCCATGCAGAGCCAGCCACACCCCTACGCTTGTCCTTTCTAACTGGTGCTGGCCGTCTTAAGCAGCAGCAACATACAGAGGATTTGGTGGATTGGCTAACCAGGCCATCCTCATCCTCCTCATCCTCTGCCAGCCAGGCTTGTTGTGCTTTACAGTCCATCTCAGCTGCCAAAGCATCTAATGCAGCCTCCATGTTCACAGCTACTCCTGCCGTAGCCTCACTATCACACATGGAGGAGTCAGGTGAATTGTTTGACTACAATGATAGTGACATGCTGCTTGAGGATGCGCAGCAACTACAGTCCTCTGATTCAATCTCTGAGGTTGAAGAAGGGAGTATAATCAACCTAGAGGAAGGGGGTGCAAGTGATGACACACAAATAACTGGCACTCATGTTGCCCCAGCAGCTGCAGCATACTGCCAAGTTGGCTCCAGTGACGAGGAGATAGTGACCTCATCATCATTGTCATCACCCCCTGACTCCACCTGGGTGCCTGATCGAACAGAGGAGACAAGTGAGGAGGAGGAGGCGGCACAAGAAACACGAGGCACAACATCCTCTATGACCAACCGTAGCACTAGCCAGTCCAAGGCATCAGATGTCAGAGCTGCTCAGGTGCAGATCGCTGTTGTCTCAAAGCACACATCCAGGAACTCTGCTGTCTGGGAGTTCTTTAAGAAATGTGCAGCAGACCGCACCGTTGCTATTTGTAATCTATGTCAGATGAGGCTCAAGCGTGGGAAAGACACCGGACGCTTGGGTACCACGTGCTTGAGGCGACAAATGACCACCTGCCATGCATCCCGTTGGCGCAAAATTTTGCGTAGGTCCTCCTCACCTGTCTCTACCCCCACTGTATGTCCTGCCATGTCATTGACTCCTACCTCCACTGACAGGGATGATGCTACAGTAATGGATGTACCAGGTCCTTCCTCAGAATGTGACAGCATCCCATCAGCTGAAGATTTACGCAGTCAGATTACGTTGCCCTAGCTGCTGCAGCATAAGAAAAAATATAGTCCCAACCATCCCCAAGCACAGCGTCTAAATGCCAGCTTAGCAAAATTACTCGCAATACAGCTGCTGCCTTTCTAGCTGGTGGACTCTGCTTCCTTCCTTCCATGAATTTGCTGAATGTGCTGTACCACAGTGGCAGGTTCCAAAACGCCATTACTTTTCACGGAAGGCCATTCCAGCACTATATCAGCACGTGGAAGACAATGTTATCCAGTCATTGGGAAAGGCAGTCAGCAGCAAGGTGCATGTGACTTTAGACACGTGGTCCAGCAAGCATGGACAGGGCCGTTACATTTCCTTCACGGCACACTGGGTAACTCTGATTGCAGCTGGGAGGGATCCAAGATGGGGCTCTGTGCTGGAGCTTGTTCATCCACCATGCATCCAGAAAGCTGCTTGTATGAGGTCTGTCTGCTCCACCACCACCTCTCCCTCTTCCTCCTCCTCCTTCTCGGTCTCTGGCAAAGTGGCAGTTAAACCGACGCGTGACAGGGGCTACGCAATGGCTCAAGCAAAAAGATGCCATACTGTGCTTGAGCTGGTTTGTTTAGGGGACAGGAGCCACACCGGGCCAAAAATTATGTCAGCTCTGCAGGGGCAGGTGCAGAGATTGTTAACACCATGTCAGCTTCAGCTGGGAATGGTTGTCTGTGATAATGGCAGCAACCTCCTCTCCGCCCTACGCCTGGTTAAGTTGACGCATGTTCCATGCCTAGCACACATCCTAAATCTGGTGGTACAGCATTTCCTAACCAGGTACCCAGAGCTGGCAGAGCTTCTCAGCCAGGCCAGAAAAGTCTGCAGCCACTTCAGACGGTCATTCCCAGCAAGTGTTCGCCTGGCAGAAATTCCACCTTCAAACAAACCGTCTGATCTGTGACATGCCCACCAGGTGGAACAAGCAGCAGAGGGCCATCAACGAGTACCTGTGTGAGTATGGCACAAGGACAGGTTCAGGTCAACTTGGTCCCCCCCCCCGCAGTGGCTGATGATCAAAGATGCATGCACTGTACTGTCACCATTTGAGGAGGCAACGAGGATGGTGAGCTGGGACAGTGCATGCATCAGTGACACAATTCCTTTAGTGTTCCTGCTGGAGCACACTCTGCGGGGAATTATAGATGTGGCTCTAGAGGCAGAGCAGCGGGAGGAAGAGGAGGCCTTCCCTAGCTCTCAAGGCCCCAGTCAATATGCAGACAGCATTCCAGCGGGTCCGCCTCAGATCAGACAGGAGGAGGAGGAATATTTAAGTAGTGGGGGCATTGAATGTGGGGATTCCTCAAGGGAGAGTTTTGTGTGCCCAGAAACACAAGGACTAGTACGTGGCTGGGAGGAGGAAGTGCACGATGGGGTCATCCTCATTGACCAGGAAGACTCGGAAGCTAATGCCACCTCCAACCTACGCTGCATGGGCTCCCTTATCCTGCAAAGCCTGGTAAAGGACCCCAGGATTCGTGCTATCAAGGAGAGGGATCATTACTGGTTGACATGTCTTCTTGATACACGATACAAGGGTAAAGTTGCAGAGCTCATCCTGCCCGCACAGAGGGAGCACAGGATGAAAAAACTTGAGGACGCTCTAAAGCGACACTTGTGTAACACCTTTCCAGGCACTGGTAGGTTACCAAGTGATGACACAGGTGCTTCTGAGGCTGCGGATGATCAGAGGAATAGTGGTGAAGGCCGGGGCCGCTTGACTGATGCCCTTTTAAATTTTTTTAGTCCACGACGTCCAGGGACGTCAAATGTAGGCACCCATTGCCAGCGTCTTCACCGTATGGTGCAGGACTACCTAGGGGCAAGGGCAGACTTGGATACCTTTCCAGCAGATGATCCACTGGCTTACTGGGTGTTGAGATTGGATCACTGGCCAGAACTTAGCCAATATGCTATGCAGCTACTAGGTTGCCCTTCATCCAGCGTGCTTTCTGAAAGGACGTTCAGTGCCGCTGGAGGTTTTGTCACAGACAAAAGAGTGCGTTTGTCCACCGACTCTGTAGACCGGCTGACATTTATAAAAATGAATCAGTCCTGGATCAGCAGCTATCAATCCCCTGATGCTGACGTAACTGAATAGATCGGGGAGGTCTTCTGCATTCACAAAACCTCCACCACTGCACTCTTCCACAATACCACAGAGGGGTTACGGTGTGACGACACTAATGTCCCAATTTTAAAGCACCTATTGTTACTTTCATCCAAAGCCTGCATAAGTTTCACCATAATTTAGCCAAAAAAAAACCACTAAACTTGTTCTGCGTGTCCTAAAACGTCTCCTCTTTTCATACAGATTGTCGCCCCAAGCAGTTGTTTATAAATAGATTAAAGGAAAACCGTTCACCGTCATTTGAAATGTAATTTTTTGGTTTTTAAATGTTTCTATACATCCTACAAATCCACCACTTCACGGGCAGGTTATGGGGACCTCCTAGGCACGATATTTGAAGGAATTTTTCGTTTTTATTTTTAACCCTTATTTCATGGAACTGTCCCTTTAAAAACATTTTTTTTAAAACTTTTTGTCCTGGTTTCCTGTCCCCCAGGGCACTACTCGGACCCCCATACACCTTTTATGGCAAATATCTAGCATATATGCCCTCTTGCAGGGCACTCTAAAAACCGAACTTTTGAGTCCCATTGACTTGTATTGAGTTCGGTTCATGTTCGAACTTTTGAAATTGTTCGAGTTCGAATGCGAACCGGACACAGGGGTGTTTGGCTCATCCCTAGTTAGGATAGCACAGGGTTGACTTGTCAATGCAAAGCCAAGTTGCAGGAGTGGGAGTTTCTCTTTTATTGACAGACAGACAGACAGGAGGGTGTGGTGTGTGTTTGGTGTTTCACTTTGGTTTTAACCCCTATCAGTGCTGGACAGGTCTGAGGCAACTGCCCAGCATCCAAAGGGCACACAGGTTGAAACCACAGCCCCATCCACGGCTGCAATATAGCTATCCCCCTGTGGTTGGGTTCAGAGAACACTGGTGCTCTGTGGCACTGCTGGCTCCTCAGCCGGGGCTGTGTTGAGTTTTGCTGGCAATGTGAGGCTGCTCTCTCTCCAGAGATCTGAGCCATCTGAATGAGGGCAGAGGCCAGCTGCACCATGCCCCGACGCCGGCGCTTGTCCCAAACCCACTGGGAGCTTCTCAACAAAACAAGGTCCACAGCCACCATGACCGCTATCCCCTGAAGCTGGGGCTCTGGACCTCCTGAACGGCATCTACCTTGTGCAGTGGGAAGGACTGCAGCCTCTTCGCTGATGGTCTGCTGGTCAGTAATCTTGGCGTCCAGCTGTAAAGTCTTTGGTTTCAGTTTAGCAACTGAAGTGTGCAGCTCAGCCTGAACCTGCTGGTGCAGCTTTGACTGGAGCCTCCTCTCATTTTCCAGCTATTGCTGGGCAACAAACTGTATGTTCTAGGACTGTCACAACTGCTCACCTGTGCCATGGCGTTGCTCAGTTTCTGCATCAAGCTGTTCCCGAAGCTGTTGACATTTTCCTCCCTAGGCAGTGATGAAAACCTGGAGTTCAGCCTGTAGTTCTTGGCACCGACCCTCCAGCTGTTGGCGGGCCTTCTCAAGTAGCTGGGCCTTGCTTCAGTCTGCTTCCCCTTCTGCCCTCAGTTGGTCATTCAGCAGTCTGGCCTTCTTTGGATCATTGCCTACTCGCTCAGCGTTACTCAGCTTCACCTACAGCTGCATGTTCTGTGACTCTAGGAGACACTTTTCCTCCTAGGCTGCTTTAAGTTTGTAAACACCAATGGCAATGGCCTCATCTCGCACCTGAGCAGCGTTATCCTTGACTTGCTCAGAAGCTGTAAGTCCTGTAAGCCAGTGATCTCCATCTCCAGGCTTTGTACACTTGCCTCTGCAGCATCTTTGGATTGTCTCCTCTCATCCAGCCCTTTTTGGCCATCTAGCAGTTGATCCTGTAGCTGGTGCAGCTGTAAGCCAGTCTCTATCTCGCTCTGGGTGGCAGAATCGATTTGCCATCTCAAAGTCTCTACCTCCCTTCGAAGCGGGTCAAATGTTTGCCCTCTCCCTCCAGCACCTCCTCCATTTCTTTCACCTGTCTACCCCTCTGCTTCTTTTTAGCCTTAGGTGTGGATGGTGGGATGACGGGGTTGTCTCCCGTTAAGTTTTTGCGCCTGTCACAGTCAATCTGTGCATATGTGCTGCAGCAATAAAAAAATGCACGCACAACTTCTCCATTTTATTGTTTGGGTATGTGTAGAATGTGTAACTATACTTTGCTGTGTATTTTTTTGGGCTGGTGTATTTGGGTTCGGCAGGTTGATAGAATTTCCCATTAACACCAGCTTTTAGGAGTTGCTAAAATTCTGCGCGCACACGCTGTGCGTTACAAACTGCGCACAGATTGTAATACCATCCACGTCCCAGCGCACAAACGCATTTGCGCTCACAATGTTAAGTATAGGACGCGCGCAGTACAGTAAGCTCGCGCAGGTTCACCCGCAGCAGACGTATACGCGCGTTTGTTGCGCTGACTTTGTAATACGACGTTCAGTGCAAAGGGTTTTGCCCCTTGTGTTAATGCGTTTTTTGCGCGCACGAAAACGTTTGCGTGAAGAATGTAATAGGGCCCATATTGTAGAGTCTCCTGTGGTATATACTGTGTACATTCTCTCCATATTAGCTACCCTCGCTCTCTGTATAGTGTACACCTGCTGTAAGGCTGGCCGTCCACTGGAACTGTTTTTGTGCGATGGTGCGATAATTCGATTATCGTCTGTCGTCGTACGTCCGATCCTGTAACATGAATGTGAATGGAACCATCGTCCATTGCAGCAGACGTCTGACTTCTGGCGACGGGTAAAGAGCGCAGCAGACGGGCGATCACATCTTAACTAGTGGCGCAGTGATTTCAATTACTCCTTAACCACTTCGATGCTGAGGACGCGCTCAGCGCGTCCTCAGCATTCCCGCTGGTATGCGGAGGACGCGCTGAGCGCGCCCTCCCATTGGGGTCAGCGTTCGGCCGGGTTCCGGCCGATCGCTGGCCCCCCCGGTGCGGGCTGACATCCTCGATGTCAGCCGCGCATCCAGGACCGCAGCCGCCAGAATTAGGTGTCATCGCGGCAGCGCGATGACACCTAATTCAGGCGCCCCCCCCGCATGTGCGGAGGAGGCGCCTGAAAGGGAGGGGGGGAGGTCCTTCGGACCTCTCTCCCTCCCGATCGGCGGCTCAGTGGGGGTTAACCCAGGCATCATTTGGAAGGGCACAGCCTGCCCTTCCAAATGATGCCTGGCATTAACCCCTGGGGAGCTAGATCGCGAATTGACGCTGAAAAGCGCCGGTTCGCGATCCTTTTCCGGAGCTGGCCGACATCTTGGATGTCGGCCAAGCCTCCGGGAACTCCCCCTGAGGACTGGCGTCATCGTGCGTAGCACGATGACGCCAGTCCTGAACTTAACCCCTAACTGCCACCAACTGTGGAAATAGGGAGTTCCAATGAACTCCCTATCTCCCGATCCGTGGCAGTTAGGGGTTAATGTTTGGTATGGTTGGATCGGCCAGAGCATGGCCGTTCCAACGATACCAAACACTACTGGGAAAAATGTTGTAAAAGAAAAAAAAAAAATGAAAAATAAAAATAAAAAAAAAGTTTTAAAAAAAAATTATAAAAAAAACAATAAACACTTTTTTTTTCTTTTTTTTGCTTTGTTAATGCAGCAATATTGTTCCCATTTCAATTATAATGTGAACAATGATGCTGCACTAACGATTTTTGTATGCGGTGCGTTTGTTAAAAATAGTGTAATTTTCCCCAAAAAAAAATGTAACGAGACACCATCTCTAATTTTTTTAACAAGCGCACCCCATACAAAATATAACCGCAATTGCTCGCGCGTTAAAATGTGAAAAAAAACACTTTACACATTGTAAATTATTGAAAATACATATTTTATTGCATTTTTTGTTATAATGTACAGGCAGGACATGACATATACATATAATAATGACATATTATGAATCTGCCGAGTCTGCTGGAAAGAACGATATATAATATGTCTGGGTCATATACTAAAATAAGCTTCAAAACACGTTTAAACATGATGCGCAAAACCGGTAAAAATGACCTCAGCACAGAGGCGGGAAAAGCCTCAGCAGCGAAAGGGTTAAACAATGCCTGAAAAGCTAATTGCATGTACCATACAAATCATCAGTATGCAATACAAAGTGCAAATGCAAGTCACGAAGGGTATAGAAAATCACAGTATTCGGTATATGCAATATATTAAAGTGCAGTAGCAATAATTATGGTAAAGTGCGAGTGCACCAGTGAATAAAAGTGCAGGTGCAGCGATGAGGACAATGCAGCAGTGAAAATAAAGTCCAGTTAAGATATTCAGTCTAGTCCATAAGAAGAGGGGGAACTTTCCGCCAATGGTCAAGAAAGTCTATGATATTAATGTTCCAGTTCCTAGGTGGACGGGTAGTGCATCAAAAGTGCTTGAGATTATTTTAATATTACCCCTTCCACAGTTGTCGCAAACTTGCTTGGGCGTGTCACTCCTCTGGTGGTCTCGATGAGCTCCACAGCAAGAAATATAAATAAAAGGGGAGAGAGGAGGGGAAATGATAGTGTAGAAATCCTCTATACGAGTGTGTTATAGCAGGTAAAATTGCACACTTACAGATTCCAGAGCCTAATTGGATCCAGGCTCTGGAGTGAAACGCCTTGTGCCTTAATCTAGGGTGGTCACTGCCCTTCTTTAAAAGGTCTTCTTACTCCACCTCAGCCGGGGGACACAAAAATAAAGAAGAGACAACGCTCTCATAGCATGATACCAGTTATACAGAATGCTTTAGGAGAGGAGAAAATTTTGCACTCACCAATACAGGAGCCTTATGGGTCCAGGCTCAACTGTTAAGCTTGCGGAGTTCCTTATCGGTGAACTCCTAGACCTCTTTCGCTGTTCTCTTTGTGTCACTCTGCACCAGGTCGTGATTCGCTGGATGCCTCCAGTACATTCAATAGCTGGTGTAGTGAGTGCAAAAAACTGAAAACTGAAAGGCTCTTGGGAGTGAATAAAAACAGTAGGTTTATTGTGCAGATTTAACAAGAATAACTAAAGTGCATAAATAACATATGGATATACAAATATAGATATAAAAAAATACAGGGGGAAGAATGGGGAACGAGACGCGTTTCGGTGCAGCCTGCACCTTCTTCAGTCAGTAAAGGTGTGAATGGGGGGGATCTGAGGCCTCTTGGGGGTCCTCTTTTTATTCGAAAACCGGGGGCAGTGTCTCTGCAGGTGCCGGGAGCGGACTTCCGGGTTCGTGTGGTGCCGTAACCATGTGACGTCTACCGCGTCATCAGTCAGCATTGCGGCCATTTTGGATATGCGTTTCACCGCGTTATTTGCGTTCCACTTCATACTACGTGCCGTTAAGTGTGTGTGTGAAGTTGTCGAGGGTCCACAACAATCTGTACGGTGTACCACTGCCACATATATTAAATCAGGGGAGGAAAGACATTAAAACAGGGGGTAATTGCTGATGTGTGGGTCTGGTTGATGGGACCTATGGAGGTTTATGTGTATAATAATACGCGGTACATAAGCCACATAACGGGGGGTGCAATTCCCCTCCTCTCTCCCCTTTTATTTATATTTCTTGCTGTGGAGCTCATCGAGACCACCAGAGGAGCTGACACGCCCAAGCAAGTTTGCGACAACTGTGGAAGGGGTAATATTGAAATAATCTCAAGCACTTTTGATGCACTACCCGTCCACCTAGGAACTGGAACATTAATATCATAGACTTTTCTTGACCATTGGCGGAAAGTTCCCCCTCTTCTTATGGACTAGACTGAATATCTTAACTGGACTTTATTTTCACTGCTGCATTGTCCTCATCGCTGCACCTGCACTTTTATTCACTGGTGCACTCGCACTTTACCATAATTATTGCTACTGCACTTTAATATATTGCATATACCGAATACTGTGATTTTCTATACCCTTCGTGACTTGCATTTGCACTTTGTATTGCATACTGATGATTTGTATGGTACATGCAATTAGCTTTTCAGGCATTGTATAAGGAGTAATTGAAATCACTGCGCCACTAGTTATTCTACTTTTTTGCTGATTCTACCTGCACATTCGTCGAGAGCCTGTGCCACCTTCTAGTTGGCAGCATTATCATATATTTCCACCTTATTTCTACTTACGAGCGCCTCCACCGAACCCTCCCTTACTTTGGGCGATCACATCTTGCAGGCTGGCAGTTCAGAACGATTAGGCAAGATGGACGTTGACAAACTCACTAGGGGAGTTAAAAAAACGCATTCATATCGGTTTTGCTGTTTTTTTGAACTCCCATTGAAAATAAATGGTGCGACATGATGCAAGTTTACCTAAAAACACCTTTTGTGCATGGTGGGACTAGCTGTGTAACGGTGGGACTAGCGGTGCAAAGGGGTTTATTTACTAAGCACTGACATGCCTCCCAAAGGGCACTGAATCTTGAATTTCCCCATACGGTGCAATTTTGTTGCTGTTTGTACTGTACAAATGATGGCGGCATATGGTGCAGTTTGCTGCGCTTCGGCAATCTGCGGCTGCAGAGAGAATGAATATCGGAGCGCAGTACTGCACTGAAGTGTTGGCGTCACGCCCTGATTTAGACAGATTTACAGACAAAGCGCATAGTAAAAATAATAGTAACATAAAAGAAAGGGCTGCACTGTATCCAAAAGCAGAACGAACTTGTTTTTGTATGTAAAGCCAGTTGGTTCTGGTTTTGGCAGCCTCTGCACTCCACCTCTGATTTTGATCTGGATCGTCTGTGGTCGCACGACAGATCACACGCAGTGGACGATCCTAGTCTGTCGTCCATGGTCTGACGAAAAAGTCAGTCGTCCGACTACGGATCCAGTGGACGGTCAGCCTAAGACTATATTGCTGTGTCATTGATTCCCATGCTGTCCTCAAACCCCCCCCCTTTTCTGCAGGATCTAGCAGGCAGTGTAAGATAAAGGTTGCCTGTGTAAATGATCCAGTGTGTTGAATGTATCTTCCCATTGCCCGGTTATTGGATCTGTTGATCTTATCTGTGCTGTATTCATGAAGGAGGATTGTCCCTTAACTGCATAAAGCTTCATGTTTTTAAGAAAGGGAGGGGACCCTGGAATAGCCTCTCATTATCCACAAGCTTCGTGTGGGCGGGGCATGTCAATGCAGGGCCGTTTTTTTCTCTCTCCCTCCCCTCCCGGAAAATCTGCAGATAAGGAGGAGACCCGGGGCAGCCTCTAAGAGCAAATCCTTACATTGGTGAGTTGAATCCTCTCTGCTGCCTCTGGGTCTGCCTGTGTCAGGAGGAAGTGGAGGAGCTCCATGCTGGGCCCAGGCTCCCATTTCTGTATCAGCTCATCGGCTTCAGGGCCCCTGCGAGTCAGGGACATTTGGGGGCGGGGCCACAGCCAGCTTCCTGCTAGTGATGCCGCATGTAACTCTTTACAAAAGGCACGTGGTAGGGCCCTGTAGGGGGGAGGGAGCACGCGGGGCTGGCAACCCGGGCCCTAAGTGTCCATATTATTAGTCCATCCATAACAGGAGCCCAGCAGCTTCAGGGTCCCCTTTTCAACTACGCATAGCTAGGGTTTGCAGTGAACCTTCATGGACCCCCTGGAGGAACCCGGCCCATACACCGTTAATACCTGTACCCCCCTGATGGCGGCCCAGCATATTTCGTAGCGCTGTACAATAGGGGAGCACAAACATGAGACATACATGATAAATAAGGAGAGACAGCCCTGCGTGTAGTACAGCACTTTAACGAAGTGCTCGGCCAGACATCCCGTGAGCTGACAATCTAAGTGAAACAGATGGGAGCAGAGGGAAGGTGAAGCTGGTTGCTAGAAGAAATGTTGTGATGTTTGCATGGGAAGGACCAGAAGCTTGGGCTGAGTAAAGGTAAATAGAGAGAGAAGTGGAAACAGCTGTAAAGGAGCCATTAAATTATGGACCGGGCCTGGGTGGGAGGGACTGCAGAGTGGAGAATCGTGTGGTCTGTTGGTCAATGCATGCTGGAAGATAGAATGGAGATTTGCTAAGTGTGCTTTTAAGAAACTACACCACAGGAGGGAGGAAAAGGAGGAGCAGACAGAGGGGGGAGAGTGAGAGCCAGAGGAGACGATTAAGGGAAAATTGAAACATGAAATCAGCCAGAATTGAATAAATTTAGAAATAAAATACAGTTGCAAGAATGGCGTTATTTGAAGGATAGCATTGGATGGCATTCTGAATCCTTCATACCTTAGAGATCTGTCACATACAGGATGTGAGGTGGATGAGCCTGGCAGAGGTGTTCATTAGACTGCAGAGGGATGAGCTGTGAGAGGTGCAGGATGTGAGGTGGATGAGCCTGGCAGAGGTGTTCATTTGACTGTAGAAGGATAAGCTGTGAGAGGTGCAGGATGTGAGGTGGATGAGTCTGGCAGAGGTGTTCATTAGACTGTAGAGGGATGAGCTGTGAGAGGTGCAGGATGTGAGGTGGAAGAGTCTGGCAGAGGTGTTCATTATAAACTGAAGAAGGTGAAGAAGAGATCAGAGTCCGAGGTCACGGAGGCAGTGAGCCTGTGACGTAGAAGTAATGCAGGTCCCTGTCACGCAGAGGGTCGGGCAGGGGATACACAGCGGGCAGTGGATACACAGTGGGCAGAGGGTCCGGCAGTGGATACACAGTGGCAGAGGGTCCGGCAGTGGATACACAGTGGGCAGAGGATACACAGTGGGCAGAGGGTCAGGCAGTGGATACACAGTGGGAAGAGGGTCAGGCAGGGGATACACAACGGGCAGAGAGTCGGGCAGTGGATACACAGCGGGCAGAGGGTCAGGCAGGGGATACACAGCGGGCAGAGGGTCAGGCAGTGGATACACAGTGGGCAGAGGGTCGGGCAGTGGATACACAGCGGGCAGAGGGTCAGGCAGTGGATACACAGTGGGCAGAGGGTCAGCCAGTGGATACACAGTGGGCAGAGGGTCAGGCAGTGGATACACAGTGGGCAGAGGGTCAAGCAGTGGATACACAGCGGGCAGAGGATGCAGTGGGCAGAGGGTCAGGCAGTGGATACACAGCGGGCAGAGGGTCAGGCAGTGGATACACAGTGGGCAGAGGGTCAGGCAGTGGATACACAGCGGGCAGAGGATGCAGTGGGCAGAGGGTCAGGCAGTGGATACACAGCGGGCAGAGGATGCAGTGGGCAGAGGGTCAGGCAGTGGATACACAGCGGGCAGAGGGTCAGGCAGTGGATACACAGCGGGCAGAGGATGCAGTGGGCAGAGGGTCAGGCAGTGGATACACAGCGGGCAGAGGGTCAGTAAGTGGATACACAGCGGGCAGAGGGTCAGGCAGTGTATACACAGCGGGCAGAGGGTCGGGCAGTGGATACACAGTGGGCAGAGGGTCAGGCAGTGGATACACAGTGGGCAGAGGGTCAGGCAGTGGATACACAGTAGGTAGAGGGTAGAGCAGTGAATACACAGTGGGCAGAGGGTCAGCCAGTGGATACACAGCGGGCAGAGGGTCAGGCAGTGGATACACAGCGGGCAGTGGATACACAGCGGGCAGAGGGTCAGGCAGTGGATACACAGCGGGCAGAGGGTCGGGCAGTGGATACACAGTGGGCAGAGGGTCAGGCAGTGGATACACAGCGGGCAGAGGGTCGGGCAGTGGATACACAGCGGGCAGAGGGTCGGGCAGTGGATACACAGCGGGCAGAGGGTCAGGCAGTGGATACACAGCGGGCAGAGGGTCAGGCAGTGGATACACAGCGGGCAGAGGATGCAGTGGGCAGAGGGTCAGGCAGTGGATACACAGCGGGCAGAGGATGCAGTGGGCAGAGGGTCAGGCAGTGGATACACAGCGGGCAGAGGGTCAGGCAGTGGATACACAGCGGGCAGAGGATGCAGTGGGCAGAGGGTCAGGCAGTGGATACACAGCGGGCAGAGGGTCAGGCAGTGGATACACAGCGGGCAGAGGGTCAGGCAGTGTATACACAGCGGGCAGAGGGTCGGGCAGTGGATACACAGTGGGCAGAGGGTCAGGCAGTGGATACACAGTGGGCAGAGGGTCAGGCAATGGATACACAGTAGGTAGAGGGTAGAGCAGTGAATACACAGTGGGCAGAGGGTCAGCCAGTGGATACACAGCGGGCAGAGGGTCAGGCAGTGGATACACAGCGGGCAGTGGGTCGGGCAGTGGATACACAGCGGGCAGAGGGTCAGGCAGTGGATACACAGCGGGCAGAGGGTCGGGCAGTGATACACAGTGGGCAGAGGGTCAGGCAGTGGATACACAGCGGGCAGAGGGTCGGGCAGTGGATACACAGCGGGCAGAGGGTCGGGCAGTGGATACACAGCGGGCAGAGGGTCAGGCAGTGGATACACAGTGGGCAGAGGGTTGGGCAGTGGATACACAGTAGGTAGAGGGTAGAGCAGTGAATACACAGTGGGCAGAGGGTCAGGCAGTGGATACACAGCGGGCAGAGGGTCGGGCAGTGGATACACAGGGGGCAGAGGGTCAGGCAGTGGATACACAGTGGGCAGAGGGTCGGGCAGTGGATACACAGTGGGCAGAGGGTCAGGCAGTGGATACACAGTGGGCAGAGGGTCGGGCAGTGGATACACAGTGGGCAGAAGGTCAGGCAGTGGATACACAGTGGGCAGAGGGTCGGGCAGTGGATACACAGGGGGCAGAGGGTCAGGCAGTGGATACACAGTGGGCAGAGGGTCGGGCAGTGGATACACAGGGGGCAGAGGGTCAGGCAGTGGATACACAGTGGCAGAGGGTCGGGCAGTGGATACACAGTGGGCAGAGGTCAGGCAGTGGATACACAGCGGGCAGAGGGTCGAGCAGTAGATACACAGTGGGCAGAGGTCAGGCAGTGGATAACACAGCGGGCAGAGGATACACAGTGGGCAGAGGGTCAGGCAGTGGATACACAGTGGGCAGAGGGTTGGGCAGTGGATACACAGTGGGCAGAGGGTCGGGCAGTGGATACACAGCAGGCAGAGGGTCAGGCAGTGGATACACAGTGGGCAGAGGGTCCGGCAGTGGATACACAGTGGGCAGAGGATACACAGTGGGCAGAGGGTCAGGCAGTGGATACACAGTGGGAAGAGGGTCAGGCAGTGGATACACAACGGGCAGAGAGTCGGGCAGTGGATACACAGCGGGCAGAGGGTCAGGCAGGGGATACACAGCGGGCAGAGGGTCAGGCAGTGGATACACAGTGGCAGAGGGTCGGGCAGTGGATACACAGCGGGCAGAGGGTCAGGCAGTGGATACACAGTGGGCAGAGGGTCAGGGAGTGGATACACAGTGGGCAGAGGGGCAGGCAGTGGATACACAGCGGGCAGAGGATGCAGTGGGCAGAGGGTCAGGCAGTGGATACACAGCGGGCAGAGGGTCAGGCAGTGGATACACAGCGGGCAGAGGGTCAGGCAGTGGATACACAGCGGGCAGTGGATACACAGCGGGCAGAGGGTCAGGCAGTGGATACACAGCGGGCAGAGGGTCAGGCAGTGGATACACAGCGGGCAGTGGATACACAGCGGGCAGAGGGTCAGGCAGTGGATACACAGTGGGCAGAGGGTCGGGCAGTGGATACACAGTGGGCAGAGGGTCAGGCAGTGGATACACAGCGGGCAGAGGGTCGGGCAGTGGATACACAGCGGGCAGAGGGTCAGGCAGTGGATACACAGCGGGCAGAGGGTCAGGCAGTGGATACACAGTGGGCAGAGGGTCGGGCAGTGGATACACAGTAGGTAGAGGGTAGAGCAGTGAATACACAGTGGGCAGAGGGTCAGGCAGTGGATACACAGTGGGCAGAGGGTCGGGCAGTGGATACACAGTGGGCAGAAGGTCAGGCAGTGGATACACAGCGGGCAGAGGGTCGGGCAGTGGATACACAGCGGGCAGAGGGTCAGGCAGTGGATACACAGTAGGTAGAGGGTAGAGCAGTGAATACACAGTGGGCAGAGGGTCAGGCAGTGGATACACAGTAGGTAGAGGGTAGAGCAGTGAATACACAGTGGGCAGAGGGTCAGGCAGTGGATACACAGTGGGCAGAGGGTCAGGCAGTGAATACACAGCGGGCAGAGGGTCAGGCAGTGGATACACAGTGGGCAGAGGGTCGGGCAGTGGATACACAGTAGGTAGAGGGTAGAGCAGTGAATACACAGTGGGCAGAGGGTCGGGCAGTGGATACACAGTGGGCAGAAGGTCAGGCAGTGGATACACAGCGGGCAGAGGGTCGAGCAGTAGATACACAGTGGGCAGAGGGTCAGGCAGTGGATACACAGTGGGCAGAGGATACACAGTGGGCAGAGGGTCAGGCAGTGTATACACAGCGGCAGAGGGTCAGGCAGTGGATACACAGTGGGAAGAGGGTCAGGCAGTGGATACACAGCGGGCAGAGAGGTCAGGCAGTGGATACACAGCGGGCAGAGGTTGGGCAGTGGATACACAGCGGGCAGAGGGTCAGGCAGTGGATACACAGTGGGCAGAGGGTCAGGCAGTGGATACACAGTGGGCAGAAGGTCAGGCAGTGGATACACAGCGGGCAGAGGGTCGGGCAGTGGATACACAGGGGGCAGAGGGTCAGGCAGTGGATACACAGTGGGCAGAGGGTCGGGCAGTGGATACACAGTGGGCAGAGGGTCGGGCAGTGGATACACAGTGGGCAGAAGGTCAGGCAGTGGATACACAGTGGGCAGAGGGTCGGGCAGTGGATACACAGGGGGCAGAGGGTCAGGCAGTGGATACACAGTGGGCAGAGGGTCGGGCAGTGGATACACAGGGGGCAGAGGGTCAGGCAGTGGATACACAGTGGGCAGAGGGTCGGGCAGTGGATACACAGTGGGCAGAAGGTCAGGCAGTGGATACACAGCGGGCAGAGGGTCGAGCAGTAGATACACAGTGGGCAGAGGGTCAGGCAGTGGATACACAGCGGGCAGAGGATACACAGTGGGCAGAGGGTCAGGCAGTGGATACACAGTGGGAAGAGGGTCAGGCAGTGGATACACAGTGGGCAGAGGGTCGGGCAGTGGATACACAGTGGGCAGAGGGTCGGGCAGTGGATACACAGCAGGCAGAGGGTCAGGCAGTGGATACACAGTGGGCAGAGGGTCCGGCAGTGGATACACAGTGGGCAGAGGATACACAGTGGGCAGAGGGTCCGGCAGAGGATACACAGTGGGCAGAGGATACACAGTGGGCAGAGGATACACAGTGGGAAGAGGGTCAGGCAGTGGATACACAGCGGGCAGAGAGTCGGGCAGTGGATACACAGCGGGCAGAGGGTCAGGCAGTGGATACACAGCGGGCAGAGGGTCAGGCAGTGGATACACAGTGGGCAGAGGGTCGGGCAGTGGATACACAGCGGGCAGAGGGTCAGGCAGTGGATACACAGTGGGCAGAGGGTCAGGGAGTGGATACACAGGGGCAGAGGGTCAACAGTGGAGTACACAGCGGGCAGATATGCACGTGGGCAGAGGGTCAGGCAGTGGATACACAGCGGGCAGAGGATGCAGTGCAGAGGGTCAGGCAGTGGATACACAGCGGGCAGAGGGTCAGGCAGTGGATACACAGCGGGCAGAGGGTCAGGCAGTGGATACACAGCGGGCAGAGGATGCAGTGGGCAGAGGGTCAGGCAGTGGATACACAGCGGGCAGAGGGTCAGGCAGTGGATACACAGCGGCAGCAGGGTCAGGCAGTGTATACACAGCGGGCAGAGGGTCGGGCAGTGGATACACAGTGGGCAGAGGGTCAGGCAGTGGATACACAGTGGGCAGAGGGTCAGGCAGTGGATACACAGTAGGTAGAGGGTAGAGCAGTGAATACACAGTGGGCAGAGGGTCAGCAGCAGTGGATACACAGCGGGCAGAGGGTCAGGCAGTGGATACACAGCGGGCAGTGGGTCGGGCAGTGGATACACAGCGGGCAGAGGGTCAGGCAGTGGATACACAGCGGGCAGAGGGTCGGGCAGTGGATACACAGTGGGCAGAGGGTCAGGCAGTGGATACACAGCGGGCAGAGGGTCGGGCAGTGGATACACAGCGGGCAGAGGGTCGGGCAGTGGATACACAGCGGGCAGAGGGTCAGGCAGTGGATACACAGTGGGCAGAGGGTCGGGCAGTGGATACACAGTAGGTAGAGGGTAGAGCAGTGAATACACAGTGGGCAGAGGGTCAGGCAGTGGATACACAGCGGGCAGAGGGTCGGGCAGTGGATACACAGGGGGCAGAGGGTCAGGCAGTGGATACACAGTGGGCAGAGGGTCGGGCAGTGGATACACAGTGGGCAGAAGGTCAGGCAGTGGATACACAGTGGGCAGAGGGTCGGGCAGTGGATACACAGTGGGCAGAAGGTCAGGCAGTGGATACACAGTGGGCAGAGGGTCGGCAGTGTGCAGTGGATACAGGGGGCAGAGGTCAGGCAGTGGATACACAGTGGGCAGAGGGTCGGGCAGTGGATACACAGGGGGCAGAGGGTCAGGCAGTGGATACACAGTGGGCAGAGGGTCGGGCAGTGGATACACAGTGGGCAGAAGGTCAGGCAGTGGATACACAGCGGGCAGAGGGTCGAGCAGTAGATACACAGTGGGCAGAGGGTCAGGCAGTGGATAACACAGCGGGCGAGAGATACACAGTGGGCAGAGGGTCAGGCAGTGGATACACAGTGGGCAGAGAGGTTGGGCCAGTGGATACACAGTGGGCAGAGGGTCGGGCAGTGGATACACAGCAGGCAGAGGGTCAGGCAGTGGATACACAGTGGGCAGAGGGTCCGGCAGTGGATACACAGTGGGCAGAGGATACACAGTGGGCAGAGGGTCAGGCAGTGGATACACAGTGGGAAGAGGGTCAGGCAGTGGATACACAACGGGCAGAGAGTCGGGCAGTGGATACACAGCGGGCAGAGGGTCAGGCAGGGATACACAGCGGGCAGAGGGTCAGGCAGTGGATACACAGTGGGCAGAGGGTCGGGCAGTGGATACACAGCGGGCAGAGGGTCAGGCAGTGGATACACAGTGGGTAGAGGGTAGAGCAGTGAATACACAGTGGGCAGAGGGTCAGGCAGTGGATACACAGTAGGTAGAGGGTAGAGCAGTGAATACACAGTGGGCAGAGGGTCAGGCAGTGGATACACAGTGGGCAGAGGGTCAGGCAGTGAATACACAGCGGGCAGAGGGTCAGGCAGTGGATACACAGTGGGCAGAGGGTCGGGCAGTGGATACACAGTAGGTAGAGGGTAGAGCAGTGAATACACAGTGGGCAGAGGGTCGGGCAGTGGATACACAGTGGGCAGAAGGTCAGGCAGTGGATACACAGCGGGCAGAGGGTCGAGCAGTAGATACACAGTGGGCAGAGGGTCAGGCAGTGGATACACAGTGGGCAGAGGATACACAGTGGGCAGAGGGTCAGGCAGTGTATACACAGCGGGCAGAGGGTCAGGCAGTGGATACACAGTGGGAAGAGGGTCAGGCAGTGGATACACAGCGGGCAGAGAGTCAGGCAGTGGATACACAGCGGGCAGAGGGTTGGGCAGTGGATACACAGCGGGCAGAGGGTCAGGCAGTGGATACACAGTGGGCAGAGGGTCGGGCAGTGGATACACAGTGGGCAGAAGGTCAGGCAGTGGATACACAGCGGGCAGAGGGTCGGGCAGTGGATACACAGGGGGCAGAGGGTCAGGCAGTGGATACACAGTGGGCAGAGGGTCGGGCAGTGGATACACAGTGGGCAGAGGGTCGGGCAGTGGATACACAGTGGGCAGAAGGTCAGGCAGTGGATACACAGTGGGCAGAGGGTCGGGCAGTGGATACACAGGGGGCAGAGGGTCAGGCAGTGGATACACAGTGGGCAGAGGGTCGGGCAGTGGATACACAGGGGGCAGAGGGTCAGGCAGTGGATACACAGTGGGCAGAGGGTCGGGCAGTGGATACACAGTGGGCAGAAGGTCAGGCAGTGGATACACAGCGGGCAGAGGGTCGAGCAGTAGATACACAGTGGGCAGAGGGTCAGGCAGTGGATACACAGCGGGCAGAGGATACACAGTGGGCAGAGGGTCAGGCAGTGGATACACAGTGGGAAGAGGGTCAGGCAGTGGATACACAGTGGGCAGAGGGTCGGGCAGTGGATACACAGTGGGCAGAGGGTCGGGCAGTGGATACACAGCAGGCAGAGGGTCAGGCAGTGGATACACAGTGGGCAGAGGGTCCGGCAGTGGATACACAGTGGGCAGAGGATACACAGTGGGCAGAGGATACACAGTGGGAAGAGGGTCAGGCAGTGGATACACAGTGGGCAGAGGATACACAGTGGGCAGAGGATACACAGTGGGCAGAGGATACACAGTGGGCAGAGGGTCCGGCAGAGGATACACAGTGGGCAGAGGATACACAGTGGGCAGAGGATACACAGTGGGAAGAGGGTCAGGCAGTGGATACACAACGGGCAGAGAGTCGGGCAGTGGATACACAGCGGGCAGAGGGTCAGGCAGGGGATACACAGCGGGCAGAGGGTCAGGCAGTGGATACACAGTGGGCAGAGGGTCGGGCAGTGGATACACAGCGGGCAGAGGGTCAGGCAGTGGATACACAGTGGGCAGAGGGTCAGGGAGTGGATACACAGTGGGCAGAGGGTCAAGCAGTGGATACACAGCGGGCAGAGGATGCAGTGGGCAGAGGGTCAGGCAGAGGATACACAGCGGGCAGAGGATGCAGTGGGCAGAGGGTCGGCAGGACACAGCAGCGGGCAGAGGGTCAGGCAGTGGATACACAGCGGGCAGAGGATGCAGTGGGCAGAGGGTCAGGCAGTGGATACACAGCGGGCAGAGGGTCAGGCAGTGGATACACAGCGGGCAGAGGGTCAGGCAGTGTATACACAGCGGGCAGAGGGTCGGGCAGTGGATACACAGTGGGCAGAGGGTCAGGCAGTGGATACACAGTGGGCAGAGGGTCAGGCAGTGGATACACAGTAGGTAGAGGGTAGAGCAGTGAATACACAGTGGGCAGAGGGTCAGCCAGTGGATACACAGCGGGCAGAGGGTCAGGCAGTGGATACACAGCGGGCAGTGGGTCGGGCAGTGGATACACAGCGGGCAGAGGGTCAGGCAGTGGATACACAGCGGGCAGAGGGTCGGGCAGTGGATACACAGTGGGCAGAGGGTCAGGCAGTGGATACACAGCGGGCAGAGGGTCGGGCAGTGGATACACAGCGGGCAGAGGGTCGGGCAGTGGATACACAGCGGGCAGAGGGTCAGGCAGTGGATACACAGTGGGCAGAGGGTCGGGCAGTGGATACACAGTAGGTAGAGGGTAGAGCAGTGAATACACAGTGGGCAGAGGGTCAGGCAGTGGATACACAGCGGGCAGAGGGTCGGGCAGTGGATACACAGGGGGCAGAGGGTCAGGCAGTGGATACACAGTGGGCAGAGGGTCGGGCAGTGGATACACAGTGGGCAGAAGGTCAGGCAGTGGATACACAGTGGGCAGAGGGTCGGGCAGTGGATACACAGTGGGCAGAAGGTCAGGCAGTGGATACACAGTGGGCAGAGGGTCGGGCAGTGGATACACAGGGGGCAGAGGGTCAGGCAGTGGATACACAGTGGGCAGAGGGTCGGGCAGTGGATACACAGGGGGCAGAGGGTCAGGCAGTGGATACACAGTGGGCAGAGGGTCGGGCAGTGGATACACAGTGGGCAGAAGGTCAGGCAGTGGATACACAGCGGGCAGAGGGTCGAGCAGTAGATACACAGTGGGCAGAGGGTCAGGCAGTGGATACACAGCGGGCAGAGGATACACAGTGGGCAGAGGGTCAGGCAGTGGATACACAGTGGGCAGAGGGTTGGGCAGTGGATACACAGTGGGCAGAGGGTCGGGCAGTGGATACACAGCAGGCAGAGGGTCAGGCAGTGGATACACAGTGGGCAGAGGGTCCGGCAGTGGATACACAGTGGGCAGAGGATACACAGTGGGCAGAGGGTCAGGCAGTGGATACACAGTGGGAAGAGGGTCAGGCAGTGGATACACAACGGGCAGAGAGTCGGGCAGTGGATACACAGCGGGCAGAGGGTCAGGCAGGGGATACACAGCGGGCAGAGGGTCAGGCAGTGGATACACAGCGGGCAGAGGGTCGGGCAGTGGATACACAGCGGGCAGAGGGTCAGGCAGTGGATACACAGTGGGCAGAGGGTCAGGGAGTGGATACACAGTGGGCAGAGGGGCAGGCAGTGGATACACAGCGGGCAGAGGATGCAGTGGGCAGAGGGTCAGGCAGTGGATACACAGCGGGCAGAGGGTCAGGCAGTGGATACACAGCGGGCAGAGGGTCAGGCAGTGGATACACAGCGGGCAGTGGATACACAGCGGGCAGAGGGTCAGGCAGTGGATACACAGCGGGCAGAGGGTCAGGCAGTGGATACACAGCGGGCAGTGGATACACAGCGGCAGAGGGTCAGGCAGTGGATACACAGTGGGCAGAGGGTCGGGCAGTGGATACACAGTGGGCAGAGGGTCAGGCAGTGGATACACAGCGGGCAGAGGGTCGGGCAGTGGATACACAGCGGGCAGAGGGTCAGGCAGTGGATACACAGCGGGCAGAGGGTCAGGCAGTGGATACACAGTGGGCAGAGGGTCGGGCAGTGGATACACAGTAGGTAGAGGGTAGAGCAGTGAATACACAGTGGGCAGAGGGTCAGGCAGTGGATACACAGTGGGCAGAGGGTCGGGCAGTGGATACACAGTGGGCAGAAGGTCAGGCAGTGGATACACAGCGGGCAGAGGGTCGGGCAGTGGATACACAGCGGGCAGAGGGTCAGGCAGTGGATACACAGTAGGTAGAGGGTAGAGCAGTGAATACACAGTGGGCAGAGGGTCAGGCAGTGGATACACAGTAGGTAGAGGGTAGAGCAGGAATACACAGTGGGCAGAGGGTCCAGGGCAGTGGATACACAGTGGGCAGAGGGTCAGGCAGTGAATACACAGGGGCAGAGGGTCAGGCAGTGGATACACAGTGGGCAGAGGGTCGGGCAGTGGATACACAGTATAGAGGGTAGAGCAGTGAATACACAGTGGGCAGAGGGTCGGGCAGTGGATACACAGTGGGCAGAAGGTCAGGCAGTGGATACACAGCGGGCAGAGGGTCGAGCAGTAGATACACAGTGGGCAGAGGGTCAGGCAGTGGATACACAGTGGGCAGAGGATACACAGTGGGCAGAGGGTCAGGCAGTGGATACACAGTGGGAAGAGGGTCAGGCAGTGGATACACAGCGGGCAGAGAGTCAGGCAGTGGATACACAGCGGGCAGAGGGTTGGGCAGTGGATACACAGCGGGCAGAGGGTCAGGCAGTGGATACACAGTGGGCAGAGGGTCGGGCAGTGGATACACAGTGGGCAGAGGGTCAGGCAGTGGATACACAGCGGGCAGAGGGTCGGGCAGTGGATACACAGGGGGCAGAGGGTCAGGCAGTGGATACACAGTGGGCAGAGGGTCGGGCAGTGGATACACAGTGGGCAGAAGGTCAGGCAGTGGATACACAGTGGGCAGAGGGTCGGGCAGTGGATACACAGTGGGCAGAGGGTCAGGCAGTGGATACACAGTGGGCAGAGAGGGTCGGCAGTGGATACACAGGGGGCAGAGGGTCAGGCAGTGGATACACAGTGGGCAGAGGGTCGGGCAGTGGATACACAGGGGGCAGAGGGTCAGGCAGTGGATACACAGTGGGCAGAGGGTCGGGCAGTGGATACACAGTGGGCAGAAGGTCAGGCAGTGGATACACAGCGGGCAGAGGGGTCAAGCAGTAGATACACAGTGGGCAGAGGGTCAGGCAGTGGATACACAGCGGGGCAGAGGATACACAGTGGGCAGAGGGTCAGGCAGTGGATACACAGTGGGAAGAGGGTCAGGCAGTGGATACACAGTGGGCAGAGGGTCGGGCAGTGGATACACAGTGGGCAGAGGGTCGGGCAGTGGATACACAGCAGGCAGAGGGTCAGGCAGTGGATACACAGTGGGCAGAGGGTCAGTAAGTGGATACACAGCGGGCAGAGGGTCAGGCAGTGTATACACAGCGGGCAGAGGGTCGGGCAGTGGATACACAGTGGGCAGAGGGTCAGGCAGTGGATACACAGTGGGCAGAGGGTCAGGCAGTGGATACACAGTAGGTAGAGGGTAGAGCAGTGAATACACAGTGGGCAGAGGGTCAGCCAGTGGATACACAGCGGGCAGAGGGTCAGGCAGTGGATACACAGCGGGCAGTGGATACACAGCGGGCAGAGGGTCAGGCAGTGGATACACAGCGGGCAGAGGGTCGGGCAGTGGATACACAGTGGGCAGAGGGTCAGGCAGTGGATACACAGCGGGCAGAGGGTCGGGCAGTGGATACACAGCGGGCAGAGGGTCGGGCAGTGGATACACAGCGGGCAGAGGGTCAGGCAGTGGATACACAGCGGGCAGAGGGTCAGGCAGTGGATACACAGCGGGCAGAGGATGCAGTGGGCAGAGGGTCAGGCAGTGGATACACAGGGGGCAGAGGATGCAGTGGGCAGAGGGTCAGGCAGTGGATACACAGCGGGCAGAGGGTCAGGCAGTGGATACACAGCGGGCAGAGGATGCAGTGGGCAGAGGGTCAGGCAGTGGATACACAGCGGGCAGAGGGTCAGGCAGTGGATACACAGCGGGCAGAGGGTCAGGCAGTGTATACACAGCGGGCAGAGGGTCGGGCAGTGGATACACAGTGGGCAGAGGGTCAGGCAGTGGATACACAGTGGGCAGAGGGTCAGGCAGTGGATACACAGTAGGTAGAGGGTAGAGCAGTGAATACACAGTGGGCAGAGGGTCAGCCAGTGGATACACAGCGGGCAGAGGGTCAGGCAGTGGATACACAGCGGGCAGTGGGTCGGGCAGTGGATACACAGCGGGCAGAGGGTCAGGCAGTGGATACACAGCGGGCAGGAGGGTCGGGCAGTGGATAACACAGTGGGCAGAGGGTCAGGCAGTGGATATACACAGCGGGCAGAGGGTCGGGCAGTGGATACACAGCGGGCAGAGGGTCGGTCGCAGTGGATACACAGCGGGCAGAGGGTCAGGCAGTGGATACACAGTGGGCAGAGGGTCGGGCAGTGGATACACAGTGGTAGAGGGTAGAGCAGTGAATATACACAGTGGGCAGAGGGTCAGGCAGTGGATACACAGCGGGCAGAGGGTCGGGCAGTGGATACACAGGGGGCAGAGGGTCAGGCAGTGGATACACAGTGGGCAGAGGTCGGGCAGTGGATACACAGTGGGCAGAAGGTCAGGCAGTGGATACACAGTGGGCAGAGGGTCGGGCAGTGGATACACAGTGGGCAGAAGGTCAGGCAGTGGATACACAGTGGGCAGAGGGTCGGCGCAGTGGATACACAGGGGGCAGAGGGTCAGGCAGTGGATACACAGTGGGCAGAGGGTCGGGCAGTGGATACACAGGGGGCAGAGGGTCAGGCAGTGGATACACAGTGGGCAGAGGGTCGGGCAGTGGATACACAGTGGGCAGAGGGTCAGGCAGTGGATACACAGCGGGCAGAGGGTCGAGCAGTAGATACACAGTGGGCAGAGGGTCAGGCAGTGGATAACACAGCGGGCGAGAGATACACAGTGGGCAGAGGGTCAGGCAGTGGATACACAGTGGGCAGAGAGGTTGGGCCAGTGGATACACAGTGGGCAGAGGGTCGGGCAGTGGATACACAGCAGGCAGAGGGTCAGGCAGTGGATACACAGTGGGCAGAGGGTCCGGCAGTGGATACACAGTGGGCAGAGGATACACAGTGGGCAGAGGGTCAGGCAGTGGATACACAGTGGGAAGAGGGTCAGGCAGTGGATACACAACGGGCAGAGAGTCGGGCAGTGGATACACAGCGGGCAGAGGGTCAGGCAGGGATACACAGCGGGCAGAGGGTCAGGCAGTGGATACACAGTGGGCAGAGGGTCGGGCAGTGGATACACAGCGGGCAGAGGGTCAGGCAGTGGATACACAGTGGGCAGAGGGTCAGGGAGTGGATACACAGTGGGCAGAGGGGCAGGCAGTGGATACACAGCGGGCAGAGGATGCAGTGGGCAGAGGGTCAGGCAGTGGATACACAGCGGGCAGAGGGTCAGGCAGTGGATACACAGCGGGCAGAGGGTCAGGCAGTGGATACACAGCGGGCAGTGGATACACAGCGGCAGAGGGTCAGGCAGTGGATACACAGCGGGCAGAGGGTCAGGCAGTGGATACACAGCGGGCAGTGGATACACAGCGGGCAGAGGGTCAGGCAGTGGATACACAGTGGGCAGAGGGTCGGGCAGTGGATACACAGTGGGCAGAGGGTAGAGCAGTGAATACACAGTGGGCAGAGGGTGGGCAGTGGATACACAGTGGGCAGAAGGTCAGGCAGTGGATACACAGCGGGCAGAGGGTCGAGCAGTAGATACACAGTGGGCAGAGGGTCAGGCAGTGGATACACAGTGGGCAGAGGATACACAGTGGGCAGAGGGTCAGGCAGTGTATACACAGCGGGCAGAGGGTCAGGCAGTGGATACACAGTGGGAAGAGGGTCAGGCAGTGGATACACAGCGGGCAGAGGTCGGGCAGTGGATACACAGCAGGCAGAGGGTCAGGCAGTGGATACACAGTGGGCAGAGGGTCCGGCAGTGGATACACAGTGGGCAGAGGATACACAGTGGGCAGAGGGTCCGGCAGAGGATACACAGTGGGCAGAGGATACACAGTGGGCAGAGGATACACAGTGGGAAGAGGGTCAGGCAGTGGATACACAGTGGGCAGAGGGTCGGGCAGTGGATACACAGCGGGCAGAGGGTCAGGCAGTGGATACACAGTGGGCAGAGGGTCAGGGAGTGGATACACAGTGGGCAGAGGGTCAAGCAGTGGATACACAGCGGGCAGAGGATGCAGTGGGCAGAGGGTCAGGCAGTGGATACACAGCGGGCAGAGGGTCAGGCAGTGGATACACAGCGGGCAGAGGGTCAGGCAGTGGATACACAGCGGGCAGTGGATACACAGCGGGCAGAGGGTCAGGCAGTGGATACACAGTGGGCAGAGGGTCAGTTAGTGGATACACAGCGGGCAGTGGATACACAGCGGGCAGAGGGTCAGGCAGTGGATACACAGTGGGCAGAGGTCGGGCAGTGGATACACAGTGGGCAGAGGGTCAGGCAGTGGATACACAGCGGGCAGAGGGTCGGGCAGTGGATACACAGCGGGCAGAGGGTCAGGCAGTGGATACACAGCGGGCAGAGGGTCAGGCAGTGGATACACAGTGGGCAGAGGTCGGGCAGTGGATACACAGTGGGCAGAGGTCAGGCAGTGTGATACACAGTGGGCAGAAGGTCAGGCAGTGGATACACAGCGGCAGAGGGTCGGGCAGTGGGATACACAGTGGGCAGAGGTCAGGCAGTGGATACACAGTGGGCAGAGGATACACAGTGGGCAGAGGGTCAGGCAGTGTATACACAGCGGGCAGAGGGTCAGGCAGTGGATACACAGTGGGAAGAGGGTCAGGCAGTGGATACACAGCGGGCAGAGAGTCAGGCAGTGGATACACAGCGGGCAGAGGTTGGGCAGTGGATACACAGCGGGCAGAGGGTCAGCAGTGGATACACAGTGGGCAGAGGGTCGGGCAGTGGATACACAGTGGGCAGAAGGTCAGGCAGTGATACACAGCGGGCAAAGGGTCAGCAGTAGATACACAGTGGGCAGAGGGTCGGGCAGTGGATACACAGCGGGCAGAGGTCGAGCAGTAGATACACAGTGGCAGAGGGTCAGGCAGTGGATACACAGTGGGCAGAGGATACACAGTGGGCAGAGTCAGGCAGTGTATACACAGCGGGCAGAGGGTCAGGCAGTGGATACACAGTGGGAAGAGTCAGGCAGTGGATACACAGTGGGCAGAGGGTCAGGCAGTGGATACACAGCGGCAGAGAGTCAGGCAGTGGATACACAGCGGGCAGAGGTTGGGCAGTGGATACACAGCGGGCAGAGGGTCAGGCAGTGGATACACAGCAGGCAGAGGGTCAGGCAGTGGATACACAGCGGGCAGAGGGTCAGGCAGTGGATACACAGCGGGCAGAGGGTCGGGCAGTGGATACACAGTGGGCAGAGGGTCAGGCAGTGGATAGGCAGCGGGCAGAGGATACAAGTGGCAGAGGTCAGGCAGTGGATACACAGTGGGGGGGTGTGGCAGTGGATAACACAGGGAAGAGGTCAGGCAGTGGATACACAGCGGGCAGAGGTCGGGCAGTGGATACACAGTGGGCAGAGGTTCGGGCAGTGGATACACAGTGGGCAGAAGGTCAGGCAGTGGATACACAGCGGCAGAGGGTCGGGCAGTGGATACACAGTGGGCAGAAGGTCAGGCAGTGGATAGGCAGCGGGCAGAGGGTCGGGGAGCGGAACACACGGCGGGCAGAAGGTCAGGCAGTGGATACACAGTGGGCAGAGGGTCGGGCAGTGGATACACAGCGGGCAGAGGGTCGGGCAGTGGATACACAGTGGGCAGAGGGTCAGGCAGTGGATAGGCAGCGGGCAGAGGGTCGGGGAGCGGATACACAGCGGGCAGAAGGTCAGGCAGTGGATACACAGCGGGCAGAGGGTCGGGCAGTGGATACACAGCGGGCAGAAGGTCAGGCAGTGGATACACAGTGGGCAGAGGGTCGGGCAGTGGATACACAGCGGGTAGAGGGTCAGGCAGTGGATACACAGCGGGCAGAGGGTCAGGCAGTGGATACACAGTGGGCAGAGGGTCAGGCAGTGGATACACAGAGGGCAGAGGGTCAGGCAGTGGATACACAGCGGGCAGAGGGTCAGGCAGTGGATACACAGTAGGTAGAGGGTAGAGCACTGGATACGCAGCGGGCAGAGGGTCGGGGAGCGGATACACAGTGGGCAGAGGGTGGGGCAGGGGATACACAGCGGGCAGAGGGTCAGGCAGTGGATACACAGCGAGCAGAGGGTCGAGCAGTGGATACACAGCGGGCAGAGGGTCGGGCAGTGGATACACAGCGGGCAGAAGGTCAGGCAGTGGATACACAGTGGGCAGAGGGTCGGGCAGTGGATACACAGCGGGCAGAGGGTCAGGCAGTGGATACACAGCGGGCAGAGGGTCAGGCAGTGGATACACAGTGGGCAGAGGGTCAGGCAGTGGATACACAGAGGGCAGAGGGTCAGGCAGTGGATACACAGCGGGCAGAGGGGCAGGCAGTGGATACACAGTAGGTAGAGGTTAGAGCACTGGATACGCAGCGGGCAGAGGTCGGGGAGCGGATACACAGTGCAGAGGGTGGGGCAGGGATACACAGCGGGCAGAGGGTCAGGCAGTGGATACACAGCGAGCAGAGGGTCGGGCAGTGGATACACAGCGGGCAGAGGGTCGGGGAGCGGATACACAGTGGGCAGAGAGTCAGGCAGTGGATACACAGCGGGCAGAGGGTCAGGCAGTGGATAGGCAGCGGGCAGAGGGTCGGGGAGCGGATACACAGCGGGCAGAGGGTCGGGGAGCGGATACACGGCGGGCAGAGGGTCAGGCAGTGGATAGGCAGCGGGCAGAGGGTCAGGGAGCGGATACACGGCGGGCAGAGGGTCAGGCAGTGGATACACAGTGGGCAGAGGGTCAGGCAGTGGATACACAGCGGGCAGAGGGTAGAGCAGTGGATACGCAGCAGGCAGAGGGTCGGGGAGCGGATACACGGCGGGCAGAGGGTCAGGCAGTGGATAGGCAGCGGGCAGAGGGTCGGGGAGCGGATACACAGCGGGCAGAGGGTCAGGCAGTGGATACACAGCAGGCAGAGGGTAGAGCAGTGGATACGCAGCGGGCAGAGGGTCAGGGAGCGGATACACGGCGGGCAGAGGGTCAGGCAGTGGATACACAGTGGGCAGAGGGTCAGGGAGCGGATACACAGTGGGCAGAGGGTCAGGCAGTGGATACACAGTGGGCAGAGGGTCAGGGAGCGGATACACAGTGGGCAGAGGGTCAGGCAGTGGATACACAGTGGGCAGAGGGTCAGGCAGTGGATACACAGTGGGCAGAGGGTCAGGCAGTGGATACACAGCGGGCAGAGGGTCGGGCAGTGGATACACAGCGGGCAGAGGGTCGGGCAGTGGATACACAGTGGGCAGAGGGTTGGGGAGTGGATACACAGTGGGCAGAGGGTCAGGCAGTGGATACACAGCGGGCAGAGGGTAGAGCAGTGGATACGCAGCGGGCAGAGGGTCGGGGAGCGGATACACGGCGGGCACGGTCGCACAGCGCTGGCAGGGATGGCGTTGCAGACAGTCAGGGACACAGAGTCCTGATTAAATTAGGCCTTTTAGTTGATTTGATAATCTCCTCTTGGCAGAGCCAGCCTGGCGCGACGCCCCTAACAAGCCGCTTAATCAGGGGCAATTAGTCTCATTAAGGGCAGTTTATGGGGAAAGTCCAGAAACCCAAATCTCAGATCCTACATCTGCTTAACCACTTAACCGCCAGGCAGCTCTCTCTATGCTTCAAAATAATGATTTGACTTCACACAGCATTCCGAATTAACCCCTGACTTGCTGAAATAAATGTTCCCAACTAGGATAAAATGGTGCATTAACCCTTACCTCACTGAAGAGACCCCCCCCCCACCAAAATGTGGAGTCTTTAACATATCCACACAGGGAGTAAATCCAGCATGTCATGAGTTAAACGTTGTATGAGCAATGTGGCCTCCGCCAACGCACTGTGGGATTTATTACGTAATCTCACCCATTATATTAACCCCTTCATGTAACCAGCAGTAAAGGAGTTAAACACACTGTAAGGAATGTCTTCCAGCTTCTCACACAAAGGGTTAAACATCATATACCCTCCCAGATTGTGAGTTCCTACGGGAATAGGGCCCTCATCTCCTCCTGTACTGTTTGTCAAATGTTGTTCAATGTATTGTAACCCTGTCTATACTGTGCTTATTGTACAGCGCTGCGGAATATGCCGGCGCTATATATAAATAAAGATTAATAATACACAGCGTGCATTCTGGTAATGTCAGCAGTTAGGGGTTAATGTGATACATTGCTTGTGAATACAGAGTGTCAGCTGAGCAGGGAAAGGGTCAACACGGATCAAACTACAAGAAAGAGCTCCAGCACTCTGTAATGATGGAATGGTCTGAGGAGGAGATATTAACCCCCTGGTTTCCAGGTCCCTGGTGGCCACCTGTTCAGGTGACACATAAGAATGCCTTAGAAGGTGTTTCCTTGGGGGGGCATCATGCCAAAGAGCTGCCCCTGTGGAGAGGTGTTGGCTAGAAAATGTGGGAACAAATACCCGTGTAACGCCCCCTAAACAACATTAGCAGCATCCCCAAATCTCCCTAGCACACAAACTGGGGCGCAGTGACCTCTACTGGAGATTCATTAAAAACAGAAAGAAAGACACATAAAACTAATCAAGTGCTCTGTACAAACATAAACAAAGGATGTGTCGATATTATAATGCAAATGAGTTATATTATAATGCGGATGAGTTATATTATAATGTGGATGAGTTATATTATAATGCGGATGAGTTATATTATAATGTGGATGAGTTATATTATAATGCGGATGAGTTATATTATAATGCGGATGAGTTATATTATAATGCGGATGAGTTATATTATAATGTGGATGAGTTATATTATAATGTGGATGAGTTATATTATATTTTATTATAATGAGGATGAGTTATATTATAATGCGGATGAGTTATATTATAATGAGGATGAGTTATATTATAATGCGGATGAGTTATATTATAATGTGGATGAGTTATATTATAATGAGGATGAGTTATATTATAATGCGGGTGAGTTATATATTATAATGTGGATGAGTTATATTATAATGCGGATGAGTTATATTATAATGTGGATGAGTTATATTATAATGCGGATGAGTTATATTATAATGTGGATGAGTTATATATTATAATGCGGGTGAGTATATTATAATGCGGATGAGTTATATTATAATGCGGATGAGTTATATTATAATGGGATGAGTTATATTATAATGAGGATGAGTTATATTATAATGCAGATGAGTTATATTATTAATGCGGATGAGTTTATATTATAATGTGGATGAGTTATATTATAATGCGGATGAGTTATATTATAATGCGGATGAGTTATATTATAATGAGGATGAGTTATATTATAATGGGATGAGTTATATTATAATGCGGATGAGTTATATTATAATGCAGATGAGTTATATTATAATGCGGATGAGTTATATTATAATGTTGGATGAGTTATATTATAATGTGGATGAGTTTATATTATAATGAGATGAGTTATATTATAATGCGGATGAGTTATATTATAATGCGGATGAGTTATATTATAATGAGGATGAGTTATATTATAATGAGGATGAGTTATATTATAATGTGGATGAGTTATATTATAATGCGGATGAGTTATATTATAATGAGGATGAGTTATATTATAATGTGGATGAGTTATATTATAATGAGGATGAGTTATATTATAATGTGGATGAGTTATATTATAATGAGGATGAGTTATATTATAATGTGGATGAGTTATATTATAATGCGGATGAGTTATATTATAATGCGGGTGAGTTATATTATAATGCGGATGAGTTATATTATAATGTGGATGAGTTATATTATAATGAGGATGAGTTATATTATAATGCAGATGAGTTATATTATAATGCGGATGAGTTATATTATAATGAGGATGAGTTATATTATAATGCGGATGAGTTATATTATAATGTGGATGAGTTATATTATAATGTGGATGAGTTATATTATAATGCGGATGAGTTATATTATAATGTGGATGAGTTATATTATAATGCGGGTGAGTTATATTATAATGCGGATGAGTTATATATTATAATGCGGGTGAGTTATATTATAATGCGGATGAGTTATATTATAATGCGGGTGAGTTATATTATAATGCGGATGAGTTATATTATAATGAGGATGAGTTATATTATAATGCGGATGAGTTATATTATAATGCGGATGAGTTATATTATAATGTGGATGAGTTATATTATAATGTGGATGAGTTATATTATAATGCGGGTGAGTTATATTATAATGCGGATGAGTTATATATTATAATGCGGGTGAGTTATATTATAATGCGGATGAGTTATATTATAATGCGGATGAGTTATATATTATAATGCGGGTGAGTTATATTATAATGCGGATGAGTTATATTATAATGCAGATGAGTTATATTATAATGCGGATGAGTTATATTATAATGTGGATGAGTTATATTATAATGCGGGTGAGTTATATTATAATGCGGATGAGTTATATATTATAATGAGGATGAGTTATATTATAATGCGGATGAGTTATATTATAATGAGGATGAGTTATATTATAATGCGGATGAGTTATATTATATATTATAATGTGGATGAGTTATATTATAATGTGGATGAGTTATATTATAATGAGGATGAGTTATATTATAATGCGGATGAGTTATATTATATATTATAATGCGGATGAGTTATATTATAATGTGGATGAGTTACATTATAATGCAGATGAGTTATATTATAATGCGGATGAGTTATATTATATATTATAATGTGGATGAGTTATATTATAATGCGGATGAGTTATATTATAATGAGGATGAGTTATATTATAATGTGGATGAGTTATATTATAATGCGGATGAGTTATATTATAATGTGGATGAGTTATATTATAATGCGGGTGAGTTATATTATAATGTGGATGAGTTATATTATAATGCGGATGAGTTATATTATAATGTGGATGAGTTATATTATAATGCGGGTGAGTTATATTATAATGTGGATGAGTTATATTATAATGCGGATGAGTTATATTATAATACGGATGAGTTATATTATAATGCGGATGAGTTATATTATAATGAGGATGAGTTATATTATAATGTGGATGAGTTATATTATAATGAGGATGAGTTATATTATAATGTGGATGAGTTATATTATAATGCGGATGAGTTATATTATATATCATAATGCGGGTGAGTTATATTATAATGCAGATGAGTTATATATTATAATGCGGGTGAGTTATATATTATAATGAGGATGAGTTATATTATAATGCGGATGAGTTATATTATAATGCGGATGAGTTATATTATAATGTGGATGAGTTATATTATAATGCGGATGAGTTATATTATAATGAGGATGAGTTATATTATAATGCGGATGAGTTATATTATAATGAGGATGAGTTATATTATAATGAGGATGAGTTATATTATAATGTGGATGAGTTATATTATAATGAGGATGAGTTATATTATAATGAGGATGAGTTATATTATAATGAGGATGAGTTATATTATAATGTGGATGAGTTATATTATATATTATAATGTGGATGAGTTATATTATAATGCAGATGAGTTATATTATAATGCGGATGAGTTATATTATAATGTGGATGAGTTATATTATAATGCAGATGAGTTATATTATAATGTGGATGAGTTATATTATAATGCGGATGAGTTATATTATAATGCGGATGAGTTATATTATATATTATAATGCGGATGAGTTATATTATAATGCAGATGAGTTATATTATAATGCGGATGAGTTATATTATAATGTGGATGAATTATATTATAATGCAGATGAGTTATATTATAATGTGGATGAGTTATATTATAATGCGGATGAGTTATATTATAATGCGGATGAGTTATATTATAATGCGGATGAGTTATATTATAATGTGGATGAGTTATATTATATTTTATTATAATGCGGCTGAGTTATATTATAATGTGGATGAGTTATATTATAATGTGGATGAGTTATATTATAATACGGCTGAGTTATATTATAATGTGGATGAGTTATATTATAATGCGGATGAGTTATATTATATTTTATTATAATGAGGATGAGTTATATTATAATGTGGATGAGTTATATTATAATGAGGATGAGTTATATTATAATGTGGATGAGTTATATTATAATGAGGATGAGTTATATTATAATGTGGATGAGTTATATTATAATGCGGATGAGTTATATTATAATGCAGATGAGTTATATTATAATGCGGATGAGTTATATTATAATGCGGATGAGTTATATTATAATGTGGATGAGTTATATTATAATGAGGATGAATTATATTATAATGCGGATGAGTTATATTATAATGCGGATGAGTTATATTATAATGCGGATGAGTTATATTATAATGTGGATGAGTTATATTATAATGAGGATGAGTTATATTATAATGCGGATGAGTTATATTATAATGCGGATGAGTTATATTATAATGTGGATGAGTTATATTATATATTATAATGCGGATGAGTTATATTATAATGTGGATGAGTTATATTATAATGCGGATGAGTTATATTATAATGAGGATGAGTTATATTATAATGTGGATGAGTTATATTATAATGCGGATGAGTTATATTATAATGCAGATGAGTTATATTATAATGCGGATGAGTTATATTATAATGAGGATGAGTTATATTATAATGCGGATGAGTTATATTATATATCATAATGCGGGTGAGTTATATTATAATGCGGATGAGTTATATTATAATGAGGATGAGTTATATTATAATGTGGATGAGTTATATTATAATGTGGATGAGTTATATTATAATGAGGATGAGTTATATTATAATGTGGATGAGTTATATTATAATGAGGATGAGTTATATTATAATGCGGATGAGTTATATTATAATGCGGATGAGTTATATTATAATGAGGATGAGTTATATTATAATGCGGATGAGTTATATTATAATGCGGATGAGTTATATTATAATGCGGATGAGTTATATTATAATGCAGATGAGTTATATTATAATGCGGATGAGTTATATTATAATGAGGATGAGTTATATTATAATGCGGATGAGTTATATTATATATCATAATGCGGGTGAGTTATATTATAATGCGGATGAGTTATATTATAATGCGGATGAGTTATATTATAATGTGGATGAGTTATATTATAATGAGGATGAGTTATATTATAATGCGGATGAGTTATATTATAATGCGGATGAGTTATATTATAATGAGGATGAGTTATATTATAATGCGGATGAGTTATATTATAATGTGGATGAGTTATATATTATAATGCGGATGAGTTATATTATAATGCGGATGAGTTATATTATAATGCGGATGAGTTATATTATAATGTGGATGAGTTATATTATAATGCGGATGAGTTATATTATAATGCGGATGAGTTATATTATATTTTATTATAATGCGGCTGAGTTATATTATAATGTGGATGAGTTATATTATGAGGATGAGTTATATTATAATGCGGATGAGTTATATTATATTTTATTATAATGCGGCTGAGTTATATTATAATGATGAGTTATATTATAATGAGGATGAGTTATATTATAATGCGGATGAGTTATATTATAATGATGAGTTATATTATAATGTGGATGAGTTATATTATAATGAGGATGAGTTATATTATAATGATGAGTTATATTATAATGAGGATGAGTTATATTATAATGAGGATGAGTTATATTATAATGCGGATGAGTTATATTATAATGAGGATGAGTTATATTATAATGAGGATGAGTTATATTATAATGTGGGTGAGTTATATTATAATGAGGATGAGTTATATTATAATGTGGATGAGTTATATTATAATGAGGATGAGTTATATTATAATGTGGATGAGTTATATTATAATGCGGATGAGTTATATTATATATTATAATGTGGATGAGTTATATTATAATGTGGATGAGTTATATTATAATGCGGATGAGTTATATTAATATTATAAGTTTATTTTTGGCATGATGAGTTATATTATAATGTGGATGAGTTATATTATAATGCGGATGAGTTATATTATATATTATAATGTGGATGAGTTATATTATAATGTGGATGAGTTATATTATAATGCGGATGAGTTATATTATATATTATAATGTGGATGAGTTATATTATAATGCGGATGAGTTATATTATAATGTGGATGAGTTATATTATAATGCGGATGAGTTATATTATAATGTGGATGAGTTATATTATAATGCGGATGAGTTATATTATAATGCGGATGAGTTATATTATAATGAGGATGAGTTATATTATAATGAGGATGAGTTATATTATAATGTGGATGAGTTATATTATAATGCGGATGAGTTATATTATAATGCGGATGAGTTATATTATAATGAGGATGAGTTATATTATAATGAGGATGAGTTATATTATCTATACTATAAAACATTAAGGCTTGGCGTGTCCTTCGCCAAGCCTGTACTGCGCATGCGTGCGCAACCAGCGGCGGTTGGCTGCGCGCACGCAACCACCGTGGCACGAGCCGGCTGTGCGCTTGCCGCGGCGGTTACAAGATGCGCACGCAGCAGCCGGGTAGAGACTGCGCGCGCATCCTGTAGAGCCGGATGCGCTCGCAGCGTCTACCCGACTGTCACGTGCGCATCCAACCGCTGTGGCGCGTGCCGCGGCGGTTACAGGATGCGCACGCAGCAGCCGGGTAAAGGCTGTGTGAAGTGAAATCAGGCTGAAAGATGGTTGCTATTATGAGCCAGGCAGCCATCTTGTTCAGAATATTGGTTCATCAGTAAATAGAATAGATTTTATTAGATGTGAAAGACGAAGCTTACATAGAATTCAAAGAATGTGTGGTAGATTAGGGACTAGCAATAAAACCAGGCAGAATCCGTCCGGTTCTTGGCACGGAGAGACAGGAAGATAAATGAATGGGGCAAGGTCACTGAGACGAGCAGAGAAACAAAGAGATTGTAGAAAGAAAACCAGGCCCCAAGCTATCTCAATAAACACAGCCTATAGGGAGTGCGGCGCTGCCCTGAGAAAGACAGCACAACAAATCACAGACTGTCAAACTAACATGAAGTGTATCAATTTATAGTTAAATGTGGAATTTCTTTGTACTAATGATGGGAGGTATTAACCCACGTGGGGTGGAATAAAGTGTCATTGGGAGGTGGGCTAATTGGGATGTACCTAATTACGTATTTTTGGGTATAAGATCCCTTGCACGGGTGAAAGGGGGGGCTCACTCTTTGCGATTCAATCCTGTGTGAGCACTTGTGTGACGACACAATAAAGTTTGCCTTTCCTGAAGAGACTCGTGTTTAGACAATCCTTGCTTGTGTCTGGTCCGGCGCCGTTTTGAAAGTGAATCTATTTTTATCCGCCTACATTTTTGGGGGCCTCGTGAGCCGGGATAACGGGCCCTTTGCCAGGACACAGGCAACGGCTGCTGAACACTGTGGCAGATTGACTGCAGGTGCAAGAATCCCGATGGTTGGGTGTCCGTTGAAGGTGAGCTGACATCTGCAGGCGCCAAGCAGGATTTCCTGTTCAGTGGACCTCGTCTCATCCCAAACGGACCCCTGACCCGGGAACTGGGACACCACTGAGTCTGAGGAAACAGCAAGCAGCGCCGGCGATAGGTAACGTGTCTTCTGTGTTTTGTATGTCTAAAGGAGATACCGGTATCTAAGGGAAACGTCCGACTGAGATAGACGGATAAGGGGATGCGATGGCCACCATCCCATTGGCATATCTAGCCCGCCGCTGATAGCACGTACATTGCTAAGGAGCCAGAGTGGCTAGCGCGTGTCTGGATTCGGGGGAATTGAATGCCAATCAAAGGGTAGTTCTGTAAGAGAGGGAGAAGGTAGCCACGTGGAGTTGCATAAGTCATTAGTCAGTGTTTGTAAATAGAGCTTCGCCACGTGGGTAAAAGGGAAAGGAGGAGGGATTTTCTGTGACTGGGCTGAGAGCCTGAGTCGGTGCTAGTGTGCACGTCGTGTAGTGAAGAGGGCTCATATTGGAGCCAGCGGTAGCTGCAGAGATAGTGGTGCCGGGTGGGTGAGATTACCCATAAGGCAATTTGGAATTGCAGACGGGAGTATAGATATAGAACGGGGTGCACATAGTCACACGCAGTCAAGAGTTAGAGTTCAAATTACGGGGTATAAGGAGCCACAGAGGAGGGACTGAGCACCCTCGGCTAGTAGAAAGAGTTGAAGTGTCTATGTTCTGTTATGTGATGAAAGCATCTGATACGGTATGTGTTGTGAATGAATTGACTCGAGTGCTGTGAGTGAACGTGCGCCTACTCGCTCCGCGAGGAAGCAAATACGAGTTTTGACCCCGAATGTACGTTTCCGGCTCAGGCGACTGCAGACGGCTACTGAAGGGGGAAGCGCCTCAGACACAGATGAATTGTTGGCTGAAGTATCAGACTGTAGATTTTAACTGTTGTTGAAATAATATATCTGTATTGCAAAGAGTACTGTTTTCAAGAGTAATAATGGGTAACGGGTCATCTAAGCCCAAGAAGGTGAAGGAGGGTGAGACGCCCCTAGAATATATGGTGCGGAATTTCGAGGCGCTATTTAAAACGCATGACTATGGTGTAGAATTGACAAAAGAGAAGTTAAAAGTAATGTGTACAGTTGTATGGCCACTAGTAGTTCCAGAATGGCCAGAGCAGGGGTCAATGGACCCGGAGCTAATACAGAGAGTGTATTCCCAAGTCACCGGGCAATGCGGACATCCTGAGCAGTATCTATATATAGATATATAAAAGTACTGTGTAAAAAAAAAATAAAAAAAACAGACCGGTGTTAGTAGAACAGCCGGAGGAGATTGATTCCCTGCCCCCGCCCTATCTATTATATTATGGGGCAGCTAGAGAAGATTTATGTGTCACGGTTGCGAAGGCGGGCGGCTGCTACTGCCCTGCCGGCTTCCCCCACTCTAGCGGGCGGAATTGCAGAAGAAAATGAGGGGGCAGTGGGTGGAGAGTGGAGGAGATAGAGAGGCTCCACCAGGAAAGATTGAGATGCCCGATGGGAGCATATATAAATTAATATCTCACAGAGTGAGATGATCGGTGGATCGGATGGTGGTCTAGAAGGTTTTGAAAAAAAAAAAAAGGATGATTGCGGTGCTGTATGGCTTGTGTGTGTGATTCGGACTGATTTTGTCTGTTTGTGTTTATAATTGATCTATTAAACTGTTCAATTAAAAGTAAAATGTGATAAGTAATTAATTTAGAGTGTGGAATGACTGAGAGGTAGTGAGAGTCTCTGTGCTGGTCTCTTCCCTCCCTCCTGTCTGACACACTGTCTGCACGGAGAGGGGGAAGAGAGAGGGAGTCAGTTTTTTTTTTTTTTGCTCTCTGATAGCTGGAAAGAATAACCCTTTGTGTATCTGTGCAGCGAATTCAAGGTAAAGAGAAATAGAGAAGAAGGATTACTATGCTTAGCTAATTTTAATGTGTGTTACAATAGAATATTTGTCTGAAGTCTGTTGAGTGCAAGATATATGTTTATATTTTGTGTTGATATTATTCCGAAAGTTTTAGTTTTGTTCAGAGCTAGAATTAAATAAAAAATAAAAAAAAAGGGGAGTCCTGGTTTTTATATTGTTACACATAAACAATAATAAGTACGTAATAATATACAATATTGTCTACCAAAATATAAAATTTATTAACAAATTAAATTGAAATATATGAAACGGTTAGAAAATTAATATTAAAAGAAAAAAATTCGAGAAATAATTAAAGTAGTTTTTCTTTACTGTTTTTAAAAGGTATGTTTTTGTTAGATTTTTGATGGAATGGTTATTTTATTGTTATGAGATGTTTGGAGTGGTCTTATGACAATGGAATGATTTATTTATTTATTTTTTTCGATGTGGTATTAAGAGTCTGTTTTGGGCTACGGGAAAAGATCTCTGAGAATATTTGTCATGGAACTGACGTAGCGCTCCCCGCGTCAAACCCCAAGACTTTTATTTCCATGGCGAAAACCCCAAAAGACATAGACCGCTGCTTTGGGGAAGACCTTATGCTCAGTTATATTATGTGGTTTAAAATGTATTGTCAATTGCTTATTTTTAGTTTTAAATAGACTTATATTTCTTTAGTTAAATGTGGTTTGTTTAAACACTACCCGCCACTAGAGTCAAATGCTTTCCTTCATATAGAATGTACAATTGGTTTGTGTAACTTGTGGATTATGCAAAGGTGTTTTCTCTTTGTTTATCTGTTATCTGTTTACCCGTTCTGAAAGGCTGGGAGTCACATTGTCTCAGCCACGCACTATCTGATTCCCTTTACAATGGGTTATGTAAATCACTGTATGTGGTCACTGTGAGATCAAGACTGCATCTGCATACAACCAGTGGACCCAAGTGAAGACTGCAGGCTTCTTTCAGGTCCTCTCAATGGTCTTGGAACCAACCAATCAGAACCGGGGCTAGCCACTGGGCTAGCCACTGTGCAGAATTCACTCCAGGGGTCTGGGGGCGGGCATGGGAGAGAACAATGGGACTGTACCATATAAAAGGACCGTGTATGTTCTGCTTTTGCTTTATTAAAGATCCTGTGATGAACATACAGCCTGCCTGGTGTCTGTCTCAACTACACTACAGCTATAATCCCTCTCAGAAGGCAGAGAGCGGCCTTCTGGAGATTCCTAACGGCTCCAGGGCAGAGGAACAGAAGCAGGCAGGTCAAGCCGCTCGAGGCGCTGAGGACAGCGCTCCCAGTAGCCGGGCTGACCGCAACGAAGGGGTGTAAGGAGAGCCAGGACAGACGGGAAGAGACGGCGTCCCGTCACAATATTGTTTATACAATGTGTATATGTATATGCCCGAATGTCCCATCCAGCTCCTGGGGCGGGATATCCTTTGCAAATTGCAAGCCCAAATTACGTTCCTTCCCGGGGGTCACGCTCAATTAGACCTGCCCGAGAGTGGCAGCTCTGCTCGGCAGCATAATCCAGCCAGCCAGCACCCCCAGTCTGTGAAAATCGCAGTTATTATGCCAAGGGAGAAGAATGGCGTACAGCACCTACTTGCCAGCTGTCCCCGCACACACTACTCCTTGGAATTCCTGAGGTGTGGGTGGAGGAAAACCCGCCCAGATTAGTTGAATTAAAGCCCGGCGCAACACCTGTGGCCCTAAGACAATATCATATCCCACAGAAAGCCAAGCAGAATATACAGATACATTTACAGAGACTTAAAGATCACGGCATATTAAAATTCTGCGTGTCACCATGGAAAACACCCTATTGCCAGTCTTGAAAGAGGAACACAAGAGTACCGCCCTGTCTAAGATTTACGAGCTGTCAACGAGGCCACAGTAACTCTACACCTGTGGTTCCTAATCCATACAATTTGCTGGCATTAATTCCCGGAGATACAAAATATTACACAGTGCTTGATTTAAAAGACGCTTTCTTTTGCATACGACTGGCTCCAGCAAGCCAGCCCATTTTTGCATTTCAGTGGGAAGAGTCTACCACGGGGGCGCGCCATCAAATGACGTGGACGCGCCTCCCTCAAGGTTTCAAAAATTCGCCCACGATTTTCGGTGCGCGCTTAGCCAAGATCTCCTCGCCTTCATGCTCAGCCAGACAAAGTAGTGTTACTACAATATGTTGATGATTATTACTGGCTTCCCCCACAGAAAAAGACTGTTTATACGCTACAAAAGCCCTGCTATATCTGCTAAGCCAAGCAGGTTACAGAGTTTCTAAAAAGAAAGCACAAATATGCAAACAGAGTGTAAAATACCTGGGATTCCAGTTAACAGGTACCAAACGTGCACTGGGGGCAGAAAGAAAAGAAGCAGTGTGCCGCATACCCCAACCAAAGACCAGGAGACAAGTCCGTGAGTTCCTGGGAGCTGCAGGCTTCTGCCGCCTGTGGATCCCCAACTTCGCAGATATTGCCAAGCCGCTTCATCAGGCCACGAAGGGTGGGGAACAAGACCCCTTCCATTGGGAAGAAGCAAACAGCAGCGTTCAGAAGTTAAAGACTCTGCTGATGGAAGCTCCTGCACTGGGCCTGCCAGATCACAGCAAGCCCTTCCAGCTGTTCGTGCATGAACATAATCAAACAGCAACGGGAGTATTGGTCCAGACCTTTGGCTCATGGCTGAGGCCTGTGGCCTACCTCTCCAAGCAACTCGACCTGTGGCCTGCGGCCTACCTCTATGCCTGAAAGCAGTGGCTGCCACCGCAATGCTGATGGCAGAAGCAGACAAGTTGTCCCTTGGACAAGTTCTTCATGTCAAGGTGCCCCACGCTGTCAAGGCCCTGCTGGATGTGAAGGGAGGTTACTGGTTCAGTAACAGCCGGATGACGAAGTACCAAGCCATGATGTGTGAAAACCCACGTGTTCATTTGGACCTCATCGCTACCCTGAATCCTGCTACTTTACTGCCTGACTGTGAAGAGGATCCAGATCATGAATGCCTCCAAGTCATGGAAGAAGTGTTCAGTAGCAGGCCAGATTTGAAAGACGTACCCCTAGACAATACGATCTACAGCTATTCACCGATGATAGCAGCTACATGGATGATGGGAAGAAAGTCTCCGGCTATGCAGTAGTCTCAACAGAAGAAGTCATCGAAGCAAAGCCACTGCCAGGCCATACATCCTGCACAATTGGCTGAGATAACAGCTTTAACAGAGCCCCTTGAAATTCTGAAGGCAAAAGAGTAAATATCTACACAGATTCCAAGTACGCCTTCATGACAGTCCATGCACATGGTGCACTCTACAAAGAGAGAGGTCTACTCACGTCTTCAGGACAACAAATCAAATATGCAGCTGAAATCACGGCGCTCCTGGAAGCAGTATGGAAACCAAGTGCTGTCAGCATCATGCACTGCCGTGGCCACCAAAAAGGCCATGATGAAATTCCAAAAGGTAACAGACGCGCAGACCAGGCCGCAAAAGCAGCTGCAAAACCGCCACCGCCAACAGAAGATCAAGCTAAAGTACTGATCTGCAAGCAAGAACCTCAACCCTCTATGCCAAATTACGAGTTCTACATGAATTTGAGAAAGTTTGAACCCCACGGCGAGTTCATTGAAATAATATTGCACAAATGGCAAGATGATTATGAACTGTTAGAACTCAATCACGATTACATCCAATGGCTTTTCCCAACTCGGACACAAGGCCGAAATTTCTACTCTAGTCCTCTGAATCCGCAAGAAACACGCCTAATGGTTAACACCTCAGAAGTTCAGCAAAGACTGCGCAGAGCCTACAAAATGATGCTGAAATTCTTCGGCGTAAAAATAGTGGGGGAGGAGGAAGACAAAGAAATAACTGAAGTTGAACGAGCAGAAAATTTCGCGTCACGTTTTGAAAATTTGACAACCAATCCTCACAATAATCTACGAATCACACGAATACTGCACAGTCTGGGAGAATTGGGAGCAGAAGAATATCAAGTCCCACTGGTGAGGTTCTTCCTCAAGGAGATCCTTATCAAGAACAGACTGCCGAGAATGAAGAAAAGTGCAATGAACTTTTTCATACCAGCAGTAAGAGATTCACAAGACAGACAAGATTTGTTATTTTTCGCATGGCGATACTATTTCCCAAAAGAAGAATTCATCTGGGGAAATCATTGAGAATTGGCACGATACAAACCAAAACCAGTGGTGGCTGCACTCCTACCGGCGCCACTGAGCGAATGGACACCTGTGTACTCAGAGAAAGAAAAGAAGTGGCTGACAGAAGAACCCGGAGGGTATGGAGAAGATAGATGGTTCCAGATGGAGAATGGACGAATAGTTCTACCAGCAACACTGGCTCCTGAAATCGTAAGAGCACTTCACGCAAGTACCCATGGAGGGAGAGAAATGATGGAGCAACAGTTGGAGCCACATTTCTATGTACCAGGATTGTCAGCAATCTGCAAAGCAACAGCTCAGCAGTGTGTAACATGTGCCAAAAAAAAAAAAACAACTCGAGAACAGGACCATCTCAACCCCCAGGGAAACAGCCAATCGGGCTATCCCCAATGGCATCATTACAAATAGACTTTACAGTGTTACCACCCTGCAAAGGATACAAATATTTACTAGTAATGGTGTGCACTTTGACAGGATGGGTAGAAGCCTTCCCAACGAGAACTGAAAAGACTACAGAAGTGGTAAAGAGCCTGATGAAAGAAATAATACCACGTTACGGACTTCCACTTGAAATAGGGTCGGACAATGGCCCTGCATTTATCCAGAACTGTTTGCAACAACTTGCCCGGCTACTGGGCATCACCTGGAAGCTACATACCGCCTACAGGCCCCAAAGTTCGGGAAAAGTTGAAAGAATGAACCGTACCCTAAAGACTTTGATGTCCAAACTGTGCCAAGAGACGTCACTGAGCTGGTTAGACTTGCTGCCGATAGTCCTTTTGCACATTAGGTGCAGACCAACCCCCCAATTGAAGCTAAGTCCGTACGAACTTATGTTTGGACGGCCAACCCCTCTGATTAATGGACTAAGGGGGGACCTTCAGGCATTGGGAGAAACTAAACTAAATGATCAGGTAGTAATGCTGGGTAAATCAATGCAGAAATTAAATACTTGGGTGGGGGATAATATACCGCATTTTCTGTATCCTTCACTGTATAAGTATTGTCCGGGTGACTCAGTATGGGTAAAAGAGTGGAAAAATGATCCACTAGGTCCAAAATGGAGAGGTCCTTATCTTGTCCTGTTATCAACCCCTACAGCAGTAAAGGTTGCCGAGGTGGTCCCGTGGATACATCACTCCAGAGTAAAAGCAGCTGCAGCCAGTCCTGAACCAGCATGGAAGGTCGTTACCAACGAGACCAACCCGCTGAGGCTGAAGCTGACAAAGACCACAGCCATGAGCACCTAAATGATCCTAACCCAGATAATACAGAGGATCAACAAGTGGGTGTTTTGATGGGCACAGGTCCTGACCACCCGCCAACGGGGGATACCCACAGGGTGCTTTTTAGGGGCCCGGCCCCCACCCTTGATCATCCAGAAATGTTCTTTACTTTTGAAATTCCGGTGAGGAGAGATTGGGTTTATGTGACTGTGAAAAGAATTGCCCAAGGAATCCTGACATTCGGGGCATTTGTGGTGCTGATTTTATATCTTGCTAATCTGATTTATGGACTCTCACGTGGAGCATGCTCTAATTGTACGGGCAATGTGGGGAAAGTGGATATTTCCCATATTTGGAATGGTACGCACCCGGTGATGGAGAACCGTACCATGTGGAGACAAAAACGAGAAGTCTCATCCGAGATATTGCCAAGAGGACATTTACTTGTGCAATTTAAATATGACTATGCTAAGAAATCTGGGCAGAAAGCATGTTGGGTGTGCAGCAGAATGCACCCAGAGACAATTCATATCCCATTTGCTTCTGTTCCTATGAACCTGAGTATGTTTGCATCAGGGAATATCACAATACACTCTTTTCGGCCACCCAGAGAACAACCAGAAATGTACGAGGCCGGATACCCATAATAGGGTACATATACCCCCAGAGTGGTGTTTCCAAATAGGACCAGATAGAGACACACATAAAAAGGAAGGGTGTTATTCAAGCAAATTCAATTGGACATCATACATATACACAATTGACACAAAGGAACAATCAAATTTCCTATACATACAGTGCAGAAAACTCACGAGTGAGCAAGAAGACGTGATTGCAAGCGAGTCCGGAGGGACTCAGAGTGTGCTGGAGACAACGAGACGAATGAGGCGAATGATGTTGGAATTAGCAAAGGGAACACTACACCTATCACCATTCATGTTAGAAGAGGGATACCAGGTGTGTTGTGGGAGAGTGTGTTACACATGGGTTCCACCAACAATAACGGGAATGTGTTATTTGGCTAAGCTGGTCCCAATCCAGAGACTAAGGGGAGAAGACACAAACACAGACACAGAACTGCACCCTAGGTACCCACTGGTGTTTGAGAGACCAAAGAGAGAATTGTTTGCGAAGATGGATCGAATATGGACATGGTTGCCAGCATGGACTGGATGGGGAGGAGAGATGATGAGGAGATTGAATAGCTATGTCAATCTGATGGAGGAGATTCTGAATAGAACCAGTATGGATATCCAGCTGCTGAATCTGGAAATGCGTGAGTTACGAAAGGTGCAGATGATACATGATATGGCGCTTGAGCAGATCAGTGCGGCCTTGAATGGATTGTGTGAAATGACAATGCACTATGAATGTTGCACCTTCATCAGAAACACTACACATGAAGTCCCAGACTATTACCAGGTAATTCAAGATCACCAAGAGAAGGTAGCACAGTTGCAGGGCGCAGCCAGGAGGATTGCTGCCGAAGGCTGGAATCCGCTCCGTGGGTTTGGAGCAATGGGAGAATGGTTTGGTTCCATCTTGAGATTTATCTCACAGATTGGATCCATGATACTCATGATAGTGGTGATCTTGATCATAGGGATACTGATATACCGCATAGGGCTATGCCTATGGCCACTGTGCAAGACAGCACTGACACCCACACAAACACAGAAGATACCACTGATAATTCCACAGGGTATGTTCCCAGTGAAAGAAAATCCCTCCCAGTATAAGGAGTTTCAGAATAGTGGAGTGTAATGGCTACAAGTGCCAGGAAAAGATCCTGACACTTGAGCCAAGGGGGGAATGAAGTGAAATCAGGCTGAAAGATGGTTGCTATTATGAGCCAGGCAGCCATCTTGTTCAGAATATTGGTTCACCAGTAAATAGAATAGATTTTATTAGATGTGAAAGACGAAGCTTACATAGAATTCAAAGAATGTGTGGTAGATTAGGGACTAGCAATAAAACCAGGCAGAATCCGGCCGGTTCTTGGCACGGAGAGACAGGAAGATAAATGAATGGGGCAAGGTCACTGAGACGAGCAGAGAAACAAAGAGATTGTAGAAATAAAACCAGGCCCCAAGCTATCTCAATAAACACAGCCTATAGGGAGTGCGGCGCTGCCCTGAGAAAGACAGCACAACAAATCACAGACTGTCAAACTAACATGAAGTGTATCAATTTATAGTTAAATGTGGAATTTCTTTGTACTAACGATGGGAGGTATTAACCCACGTGAGGTGGAATAAAGTGTCATTGGGAGGTGAGCTAATTGGGATGTACCTAATTACGTATTTTTGGGTATAAGATCCCTTGCACGGGTGAAAGGGGGGGCTCACTCTTTGCGATTCAATCCTGTGTGAGCACTTGTGTGACGACACAATAAAGTTTGCCTTTCCTGAAGAGACTCGTGTTTAGACAATCCTTGCTTGTGTCTGGTCCGGCGCCGTCTTGAAAGTGAATCTGTTTTTATCCGCCTACATGTGCTCGCATCATGTAGAGCCGGATGCGCTCGCAGCAGACAGCTATAGGCTGCACGCGCATCCAGTGGACCAGGATGTGCGCGCAGCCTATCGCCGTCTGCTGCGAGCGCATCCAGCTCTACAGAATGCGCGCGCAGCCTCTATCGGGCCGCTGCGCGCACATCCTGTTCTCCTGGATGTGCCCACGGCTGACAGGTAGAGGCTGCGCGCGCATCCAGTGTCTGAGCTGGGGGCAACTCATACCCATGTGAGACAGCCCTCTGGACAGACTTTCCACCTGGTATATTATAATGCGGATTTAACCCTATCCTTACTCTAAAAACCCAAAGCTAATCCCTAAAGCTAATCATGTGTTATATAATAAAGCAATATAGTCAGCCAGGAAATCCTCACATGAGCTTCACAGATAGAGTACTAAACACCCGAGCCACATCGCCCCGCCTCTCAGGAGATACCCGAGTCTCCCTCTCCATAGCAACAAGATCACATGTCAAGTTAACCCGCCCAGGCTCCTCCCCTGCCGGAAGTCAGCTGATAACCCATACAAGATGGCGTCCCAGGCGCCGCTGGTGATCGCGATGCGGCTCCGGAACCAGCTGCAGTCCGTGTATAAGATGGACCCGCTGCGGAACGAGGTGAGGCGGCCCGTGGAGCTTCTCAGCGCGGCGGCATGGATATAGCTGTGCGGGAGGGAGCAGCGCTAAAGCCCCGGGGGGGAAGCACTAAGATGGAGGCTCTTTTGCAACCACAAGGTGGCGCGGTGCATGCTGGACTGGCCGCTTCTCAGACACGTGACCGGTTGATTAGCCGCGTCCAACCCTAACATGGCGCCGGGCTTCCCATGTCTCATGCTGTACTGTTTGCCAACCACAAGGTGGCGCCGTGTTAAAACTGAACACATGCAAAGCGCATAATGTAACCTGACACTGCGAGGGATGTGTGTGTGTGTGAGGGGATGGGTGTGTGTGAGGAGAGGTGTGTGTGAGGAGAGGTGTGTGTGAGGAGAGGTGTGTGTGAGGAGAGGTGTGTGTGAGGAGAGGTGTGTGGGTGTGTGTGTGTGTGAGGAGAGGTGTGTGTGTGTGTGAGGAGAGGTGTGTGAGGAGAGGTGTGTGTGTGTGTGAGGAGAGGTGTGTGTGAGGAGAGGTTGTGTGTGTGTGTGAGGAGAGGTGTGTGTGTGTGTGAGGAGAGGTGTGTGTGTGTGTGAGGAGAGGTGTGTGTGTGTGTGAGGAGAGGTGTGTGTGTGTGTGTGAGGAGAGGTGTGTGTGTGTGTGAGGAGAGGTGTGTGTGTGTGTGAGGAGAGGTGTGTGTGTGAGGAGAGGTGTGTGTGTGAGGAGAGGTGTGTGTGTGAGGAGAGGTGTGTGTGTGAGGAGAGGTGTGTGTGTGAGGAGAGGTGTGTGTGTGAGGAGGGTGTGTGTGTGTGTGAGGAGAGGTGTGTGTGTGTGTGTGTGGAGAGGTGTGTGTGTGTGTGTGTGTGGAGAAGTGCGTGTGTGTGTGTGTGGAGAAGTGTGTGTGTGTGTGGAGAGGTGTGTTGTGTTGTGTGTGTGTGTGGAGAGGTGTGTGTGTGTGTGTGGAGAGGTGTGTGTGTGTGGAGAGGTGTGTGTGTGTGTGTGGAGAGGTGTGTGTGTGTGTGAGGAGAGGTGTGTGTGAGGAGAGGTGTGTGTGAGGAGAGGTGTGTGTGAGGAGAGGTGTGTGTGAGGAGAGGTGTGTGTGTGTGTGAGGAGAGGTGTGTGTGTAGAGGTGTGTGTGTGTGGGGAGGTGTGTGTGAGGTGTGTGTGTGTGAGGAGAGGTGTGTGTGTGTGTGAGGAAGAGGTGTGTGTGTGAGGAGAGGTGTGTGTGTGTGTGAGGAGAGGTGTGTGTGTGTGTGTGAGGAGAGGTGTGTGTGTGTGTGTGAGGAGAGGTGTGTGTGTGTGTGTGTGAGGAGAGGTGTGTGTGTGAGGAGAGGTGTGTGTGTGTGTGTGTGAGGAGAGGTGTGTGTGTGTGTGGTGTGAGGAGAGGTGTGTGTGTGTGGTGTGTGAGGAGAGGTGTGTGTGTGTGTGTGTGAGGAGAGGTGTGTGTGTGTGTGAGGAGAGGTGTGTGTGTGTGAGGAGAGGTGTGTGTGTGTGAGGAGAGGTGTGTGTGTGTGAGGAGAGGTGTGTGTGTGTGAGGAGAGGTGTGTGTGTGTGTGTGAGGAGAGGTGTGTGTGTGTGTGTGAGGAGAGGTGTGTGTGTGTGTGTGAGGAGAGGTGTGTGTGTGTGTGTGTGTGAGGAGAGGTGTGTGTGTGTGTGTGTGAGGAGAGGTGTGTGTGTGTGTGTGAGGAGAGGTGTGTGTGTGTGTGTGAGGAGAGGTGTGTGTGTGTGTGTGAGGAGAGGTGGTGTGTGTGTGTGTGTGAGGAGAGGTGTGTGTGTGTGTGTGAGGAGAGGTGTGTGTGTGTGGTGTGTGTGAGGAGAGGTGTGTGTGTGTGTGTGTGTGAGGAGAGGTGTGTGTGTGTGTGTGAGGAGAGGTGTGTTGTGTGTGTGTGTGTGGAGGAGAGGTGTGTGTGTGTGTGTGAGGAGAGGTGTGTGTGTGTGTGAGGAGAGGTGTGTGTGTGTGAGGAGAGGTGTGGTGTGTGTGAGGAGAGGTGTGTGTGTGTGTGTGAGGAGAGGTGTGTGTGTGTGTGTGAGGAGAGGTGTGTGTGTGTGTGTGAGGAGAGGTGTGTGTGTGTGTGTGAGGAGAGGTGTGTGTGTGTGTGTGAGGAGAGGTGTGTGTGTGTGAGGAGAGGTGTGTGTGTGTGTGAGGAGAGGTGTGTGTGTGTGTGTGAGGAGAGGTGTGTGTGTGTGTGTGAGGAGAGGTGTGTGTGTGTGTGTGTGGAGGAGAGGTGTGTGTGTGTGTGTGTGAGGAGAGGTGTGTGTGTGTGTGTGAGGAGAGGTGTGTGTGTGTGTGTGAGGAGAGGTGTGTGTGTGTGTGTGTGAGGAGAGGTGTGTGTGTGTGTGTGAGGAGAGGTGTGTGTGTGTGTGTGAGGAGAGGTGTGTGTGTGTGTGTGAGGAGAGGTGTGGTGTGTGTGAGGAGAGGTGTGTGTGTGTGTGAGGAGAGGTGTGTGTGTGTGTTGAGGAGAGGTGTGTGTGTGAGGAGAGGTGTGTGTGAGAGGTGTGTGTGTGAGTGGAGAGGTGTGTGTGTGTGGAGAGGTGTGTGTGTGTGGAGAGGTGTGTGTGTGTGTGTGTGTGAGAGGAGAGGTGTGTGTGTGTGTGTGTGAGGAGAGGTGTGTGTGTGTGTGTGAGGAGAGGTGTGTGTGTGAGGAGAGGTGTGTGTGTGAGGAGAGGTGTGTGTGAGAGGTGTGTGTGTGAGTGGAGGAGGTGTGTGTGTGTGGAGAGGTGTGTGTGTGTGTGTGTGTGGAGAGGTGTGTGTGTGTGTGTGTGTGTGTGTGGAGAGGTGTGTGTGTGTGGAAGGTGTGTGGTGTGTGTGTGGAGAGGTGTGTGTGTGTGTGAGGAGAGGTGTGTGTGTGTGTGTGAGGAGAGGTGTGTGTGTGAGGAGAGGTGTGTGTGTGAGGAGAGGTGTGTGTGTGTGAGGAGAGGTGTGTGTGTGTGTGTGAGTGGAGAGGTGTGTGTGTGTGTGTGTGGTGTGGAGAGGTGTGTGTGTGTGTGTGTGTGTGTGGAGAGGTGTGTGTGTGTGGAGAGGTTGTGTGTGTGTGTGTGGAGAGGTGTGTGTGTGTGTGAGGAGAGGTGTGTGTGTGTGTGAGGAGAGGTGTGTGTGTGTGAGGAGAGGTGTGGTGTTGTGTGAGGAGAGGTGTGTGTGTGAGGAGAGGTGTGTGTGTGTGAGGAGAGGTGTGTGTGTGTGTGTGTGAGGAGAGGTGTGTGTGTGGTGTGTGGAGAGGTGTGTGTGTGAGGAGAGGTGTGTGTGTGAGGAGAGGTGTGTGGTGTGTGTGTGAGGAGAGGTGTGGGAGGAGGAGAGGTGTGTGTGTGAGTGGAGAGGTGTGTGTGTGTGTGTGTGGGGAGGTGTGGGAGGAGGAGAGGTGTGTGGGAGGAGGAGAGGTGTGTGTGTGTGTGTGGGGAGGTGTGGGAGGAGGAGAGGTGTGTGTGTGTGGATGTGTGAGGAGGAGGAGAGGTGTGAGGGCGGGTGTGGGAGGAGGAGAGGTGTGTGTGTGTGGATGTGTGAGGAGGAGGAGAGGTGTGAGGGCGGGTGTGGGAGGAGGAGAGGTGTGTGTGTGAGGAGAGGTGTGTGTGTGTGTGTGGATGTGTGAGGAGGAGGAGAGGTGTGAGGGCGGGTGTGGGAGGAGGGGAGGTGTGTGTGTGAGGAGAGGTGTGTGTGTGGATGTGTGAGGAGGAGGAGAGGTGTGAGGGCGGGTGTGGGAGGAGGAGAGGTGTGGGAGGAGGAGAGGTGTGAGGGCGGGTGTGGGAGGAGGAGAGGTGTGTGTGTGAGGAGAGGTGTGTGTGTGTGTGTGGATGTGTGAGGAGGAGGAGAGGTGTGAGGGCGGGTGTGGGAGGAGGGGAGGTGTGTGTGTGAGGAGAGGTGTGTGTGTGGATGTGTGAGGAGGAGGAGAGGTGTGAGGGCGGGTGGGGAGGAGGAGAGGTGTGGGAGGAGGAGAGGTGTGAGGGCGGTGTGGGAGGAGAGGAGGAGAGGTGTGGGAGGAGGAGGTGTGTGTGTGTGTGGATGTGTGAGGAGGAGGAGAGTGTGAGGGCGGGTGTGGAGGAGGAGAGGTGTGTGGTGTGTGTGGGAGGAGGAGAGGTGTGTGTGTGAGGAGGAGAGAGGTGTGAGGGCGGGTGTGGGAGGAGGAGAGTGTGGGAGGAGGAGAGGTGTGAGGCGGGTGTGGAGGAGGAGGAGGAGAGGTGTGAGGAGGAGGAGGTGTGAGGGCGGTGTGGAGGAGGAGAGGTGTGGAGGAGGAGAGGTGTGAGGCGGGTGTGGGAGGAGGAGAGTGTGAGGGCGGGTGTGGGAGGAGGAGAGTGTGGGAGGAGGAGAGGTGTGAGGGCGGGTGTGGGAGGAGGAGAGGTGTGAGGGCGGGTGTGGGAGGAGGAGAGGTGTGGGGGAGGAGAGGTGTGAGGCGGGTGTGGGAGGAGGAGAGGTGTGGGAGGAGAGAGGTGTGAGGGCGGTGTGGGAGGAGGAGAGGTGTGGAGGAGGAGAGGTGTGAGGGCGGGTGTGGGAGGAGGAGAGTGTGGGAGGAGGAGAGGTGTGAGGGCGGGTGTGGGAGGAGGAGAGGTGTGAGGGAGGAGGAGAGGTGTGAGGGCGGGTTGTGGGAGGAGGAGAGGTTGAGGGAGGAGGAGAGGTGTGAGGGCGGGTGTGGAGGAGGAGAGGTGTGTGTGTGGGAGGAGGAGAGGTGTTGTGTGTGTGGGAGGAGGAGAGGTGTGTGTGTGGGAGGAGGAGAGGTGTGTGTGTGGGAGGAGGAGAGGTGTGTGTGTGTGTGGAGGAGAGAGTGTGTGTGTGTGTGGGAGGAGGAGGTGTGTGTGTGTGGAGGAGGAGAGTGTGTGTGTGTGTTGGGAGGAGGAGAGGTGTGTGTGTGTGGTGGGAGGAGGAGAGTGTGTGTGTGGGAGGAGGAGAGGTGTGTGTGTGTGTGGGAGGAGGAGAGGTGTGTGTGTGTGTGGGAGGAGGAGGTGTGTGTGTGGGAGGAGGAGAGGTGTGTGTGTGTGTGGGAGGAGGAGAGGTGTGTGTGTGTGTGGGAGGAGGAGAGGTGTGTGTGTGTGTGGGAGGAGGAGAGGTGTGTGTGTGTGTGTGTGGGAGGAGGAGGAGGTGTGTGTGTGTGGGAGGAGGAGAGAGGTGTGTGTGTGTGTGGAGGAGAGGTGTGTGTGTGGGAGGAGGAGAGGTGTGTGTGTGTGTGTGGGAGGAGGAGAGGTGTGTGTGTGTGTGTGGGAGGAGGAGAGGTGTGTGTGTGTGTGTGGGAGGAGGAGAGGTGTGTGTGTGTGTGTGGGGGGGGAGGGGTGTGTGTGTGTGTGTGGGAGGAGGAGAGGTGTGTGTGTGTGTGTGGAGGAGAGAGGTGTGTGTGTGTGTGTGGGAGGAGGAGAGGTGTGTGTGTGTGTGTGGAGGAGGAGAGGTGTGTGTGTGTGTGTGGGAGGAGGAGAGGTGTGTGTGTGTGTGTGGGAGGAGGAGAGGTGTTGTGTGTGTGTGTGGGAGGAGGAGAGGTGTGTGTGTGTGTGTGTGTGGGAGGAGGAGAGGTGTGTGTGTGTGTGTGTGGGAGGAGGAGAGGTGTGTGTGTGTGGAGGAGGAGGTGTGAGGGCGGGTGTGGGAGGAGGAGGAGGAGGTGTGGGTGGGTGTGATGGAAACCCGCTCCATCCGTCTGTCCAGGCTCTCCAGACACCCCCTTACCAAGATCAGTCCGGCCGCTGAGTTGCTCGGAACTCTGTGCCTTTGAGCAGCCTGATCTGTAGCTCCAGACCTGCTTGTTCTAATCCTCTGCCTTGGAGCCTCTTTGAATTTCTAGACGGCCGCTCTGCGCCTTCTGGGGGTGATAGTGGGTACCCTGAATGAGACACCAGACAAGCTGTATGTTCAAACAGGAATCTGAGACTTTTATTGAAAAACTCCACTATTTATGCCCAGGTCCAACAGTTATAATTTGCATAAACCAAATGACAAACATTGACCTACTAAAACTCTAATTACATTAGGTCAGATATTTACAGTAAACATTCCTTAGCCTCATATCACACATCATTTACATAATCTATTGTTCCACTAGATCAGATTACCTCTGCAGTCAAACACTGTCCCAGACTCATGACTCCTTAACCAGATAACAGACACAGAGAAAAGCAATCTTGCATAATCACACATTACTCAAACATTCCACACAAAAGAGGGCATTGAACATTTGCTTCAGGTTGCATCTTTAAAACACATCTCCCAAGTGCCCCATTCACATACAGGAATAAAAGTACTTTTAATCTAAAGCTCAGCAATTTACAATACATTTAAATCACACCACGCAATATAAATGAACATAACGTCTTTCCCAAAGCAAATGTCTGTGTATTTTGGGTTTTTTGCCAGGAAAATAAAAGTCTTGGGGTTTGAAGCGGGGAGCGCTATGTCAGTTCATGGCAGAGAGGTGGTGTGGGGGAGGAGGAAGGTGTGAAGGGGTGTGTGTGTGTGTGTTGTGGTGCAGAGTGGGAAGACCCTGTGGTCACATCACCACAAGATCAGACGCCAGATCGTGCCCTTCACTGACACACCTGGTGTCGGACCCTCTTTTTTTCTCGGGAGGGGTTAGCCTGGGTCTGACCCTCCCTTTTTTTTTTTCCGGGGGGTGACGGAACCGTTCCCTTCCATCTGTCCTGGCTCTCCAGACACCCCTTCGTTGCGGTCAGCCCGGCTACTGGGAGCGCGGTCCTCAGCGCCTCGAACAGCTTGACCCGCCTGCTTCTGTTCCTCTGCCCTGGAGCCGTTAGCAATTTCCAAAAGGCCGCTCGGTGCCTTCTGAGGGTGAGTGTGGAGTGTAGCGTCGCTGAAATAAAACACCAGGCGCGGCTGTATGCTTTAAAACAGGATTCTCTCTCTCTCTGAGCTCTGAGAGTTCTGACTTTTAATGAACAAAAACGCCACCATTTATGCTGAAGTCCAACAGCCATAATTTGCATACCCATACTAATTACATTATGTCAATTATTTACAATAAACATTCTTTACATTCTTTAGCCTTCAGCTCACACAACATTTGTATAATCCATTGTTCTAACACATCAGATTAAAGACAAACACTATCACCGATCCCTTGAAGTAAACATGCAGCCAGATAAGGGGAAAAGCCCTGTTGCATAAATTACACAGCAGTAAAGCTTGTTTACTGGCTATACAGAAACACATTTACCTACAGGAATAGAAGTATATTTAAAACTAAAGTTATGCCATTTTACACTAAACTAAATTAAACTAAAACCAAACGATGTAAAATATATTTAAAACCACACAATATAAATGAACATAAAGTCTCTTGAAGCATGGAGCGTTACATCAGCTCCATGACAGGGGGTCAGTGTGGGTGTGACCCTCTCTCTTTTTTCCCCCGGGGGGGGTTAGTCTAGGTGTGACCCTCTTTCTGGGGGGGTTAGTCTAGGTGTGACCCTCTTTCTGGGGGGGTTAGTCTAGGTGTGACCCTCTTTCTGGGGGGTTAGTCTAGGTGTGACCCTCTTTCTGGGGGGGGTTAGTCTAGGTGTGACCCTCTTTCTGGGGGGGTTAGTCTAGGTGTGACCCTCTTTCTGGGGGGGGTTAGTCTGGGTGTGACCCTCTTTCTGGGGGGGTTAGTCTAGGTGTGACCCTTTTCTGGGGGGGGTTAGTCTGGGTGTGACCCTCTTTCTGGGGGGGTTAGTCTGGGTGTGACCCTCTTTTTTTCTGGGGGGTTAGTCTGGGTGTGACCCTCTTTTTTTCTGGGGGGGTTAGTCTGGGTGTGACCTCTTTTTTCTGGGGGGGTTAGTCTGGGTGTGACCTCTTTCTGGGGGTTAGTCTGGGTGTGACCCTCTTTTCTGGGGGGGGTTAGTCTGGGTGTGACCCTCTTGGGGGGGTTAGTCTGGGTGTGACTCTTTCTGGGGGGGGGTTAGTCTGGGTGTGACCTCTCTTTCTGGGGGGGGGTTAGTCTGGGTGTGACCCTCTTTCTGGGGGGGTTAGTCTGGGTGTGACCCTCTTTCTGGGGGGGGGTTAGTCTGGGTGTGACCCTCTTTCTGGGGGGGGGGTTAGTCTGGGTGTGACCCTCTTTCTGGGGGGGGTTAGTCTGGGTGTGACCTCTTTCTGGGGGGGGGTTAGACTGGGTGTGACCCTCTTTTTCTGGGGGGGGGTTAGTCTGGGTGTGACCCTCTTTCTGGGGGGGGTTAGACTGGGTGTGACCTCTTTCTTTAATTGGGGGTTAGTCTGGGTGTGACCCTTTTTCTGGGGGGGTTAGTCTGGGTGTGACCTCTTTCTGGTGGGGTTAGTCTGGGTGACCCTCTTTCTTTAATTGGGGGTTAGTCTGGGTGTGACTCTTTCTGGTGGGGGTTAGACTGGGTGTGACCTCTTTCTTTAATTGGGGTTAGTCTGGGTGTGACCTTTTTCTGGGGGGGTTAGTCTGGGTGTGACCTCTTTCTGGTGGGGTTAGTCTTGGGTGTGACCTCTTTCTGGTGGGGTTAGTGTCTGGGTGTGACCCTCTTTCTTGGTGGGGTTAGTCTGGGTGTGACCCTCTTTCTGGTGGGGTTAGTCCTGGGTGTGACCCTCTTTTCTGGGGGGGTGTCTGGGTGTGACCCTCTTTCTGGGGGGTAGACTGGGTGTGACCCTCTTTCTGGGGGGGGGTTATTCTGGGTGTGACCCTCTTTCTGGGGGGATTAGACTGGGTGTGTGACCTCTTTCTTTAATTGGGGGTTAGTCTGGGTGTGCCCTTTGTCTGGGGGGTTAGTCTGGGTGTGACCCTTTTTCTGGGGGGTTAGTCTTGGGTGTGACCCTCTTTCGGGGGGGTTATTCTGGGTGTGATCCTCTTTCTGGGGGGTTAGTCTGGGTGTGACCCTCTTTCTGGGGGGTTAGTCTGGGTGTGACCCTCTTTCTGGGGGGGTTAGTCTGGGTGTGACCCTCTGGCGGAATGGGGTATCCGCCTGCGGTCTTGCTCTATCTGACCCCCTCTTTGGTGTTGCCAAGCCCGACTACCGAGTGGCACGGCACCCGGCATCTCGAGCGGCTTGGGTAGAAGACCACGTGGCGGTGGAGATCTGGAGAGTATATGGGGCACCCACGGTGGAAATCCGCCCGACTACCGAGTGGCACGGCACTCGGCATCTCGAGCAGCGGATCTACTGACCTTTGGAAGGCTGGAGACGGTCTGCGTGGCGAACCGCGGTTCGGTAGAGTCTCCTTGAAGATGCGGGGCACGGCGCTGAGCCGAGGTCCCGATTCGGGGTGGTTGCGGTATCCCGAGGTACCGATCCAAGGTGGCGCAACGGCGCGGCAAATCGATGTTGTGCTGCGGGGTTGGAGTGACCCGTTCCTGGGCGGTGGTGATATATAGCCGGCGTGAAATGACAACACCAGACGAAGCTGCATGTATCAAACACTCAGATGAACCGACTTTTAATGAACAATGCCACTATTTATGCTGAAGTACAGCAGTCACAATTTGCATACCCATACTAATGAGTTAGGTATTTACAATCAACATTCTTCACATTCTCTTAGCCTTCAGCGCACACAACGTTTGTACATCCATTGTTCCAGCCCATCAGATTAAACATGCAGCTAGATAATGGGGAAAATCCCTGACGCATAAATTACACAGCAGCAAAATTTATTTACTAGCTACAGAAAAACACATTTACCTACAGGAATATAAGTATATTTTAAAACCAAAGCTATGTCATTTCACTAAACTAAATTAAACTAAAACCAAACGATGTAAAGTATATTTAAAATCACACGATATAAATGACCATAAAGTCCTTTGAGGTTTGAAGCATGGAGCGTTACCTCAGCTCCATGACATAGGTCTTTTTAAAAAATGTCTTGGGTTTGAGTCCTGGGCTCGCTGCGCCGAGCCTCTTGGGTCATTCCGTGACACCCTCTTTCTGGGGGGGGTTAGTCTGGGTGTGACCCTCTTTCTGGGGGGGGGTTAGTCTGGGTGTGACCCTCTTTCTGGGGGGGGTTAGTCTGGGTGTGACCCTCTTTCTGGGGGGGGGGCTAGACTGGGCGTGACTCTGGGGGGGTTAGACTGGGTGTGACCCTCTTTCTGGGGGGTTAGACTGGGTTTGACCCTCTTTCTGGGGGGGGGGTTATTCTGGGTGTGACGCTCTTTCTGGGGGGGTTATTCTGGGTGTGACCCTCTTTCTGGGGAGGTTAGTCTGGGTGTGACCCTCTTTCTGGGGAGGTTAGTCTGGGTGTGACCCTCTTTCTGGGGAGGTTAGTCTGGGTGTGACCCTCTTTCTGGGGAGGTTAGTCTGGGTGTGACCCTCTTTCTGGGGGGGTAGACTGGGTGTGACCCTCTTTCTGGGGGGGTAGACTGGGTGTGACCCTCTTTCTGGGGGGTAGACTGGGTGTGACCCTCTTTCTGGGGGGGGGTTATTCTGGGTGTGACCCTCTTTCTGGGGGGATTAGACTGGGTGTGACCCTCTTTCTTTAATTGGGGGTTAGTCTGGGTGTGACCCTTTTTCTGGGGGGTTAGTCTGGGTGTGACCCTCTTTCTGGTGGGGTTAGTCTGGGTGTGACCCTCTTTCTGGTGGGGTTAGTCTGGGTGTGACCCTCTTTCTGGGGGGGTTAGTCTGGGTGTGACCCTCTTTCTGGGGGGGGGTTAGTCTGGGTGTGACCCTCTTTCTGGTGGGGTTAGTCTGGGTGTGACCCTCTTTCTGGGGGGGGGGGTTAGACTGGGTGTGACCCTCTTTCTGGGGGGGTTAGACTGGGTGTGACCCTCTTTCTGGGGGGTTAGACTGGGTGTGACCCTCTTTCTGGGGGGGGTTATTCTGGGTGTGACGCTCTTTCTGGGGAGGTTAGTCTGGGTGTGACCTCTTTTCTGGGGAGGTTAGTCTGGGTGTGACCCTCTTTCTGGGGGGTAGACTGGGTGTGACCCTCTTTCTGGGGGGGTAGACTGGGTGTGACCCTCTTTCTGGGGGGGGGTATTCTGGGTGTGACCCTCTTTCTGGGGGGATTAGACTGGGTGTGACCCTCTTTCTTTAATTGGGGGTTAGTCTGGGTGTGACCCCTTTTCTGGGGGGGTTAGTCTGGGTGTGACCCTCTTTCTGGGGGGTTAGTCTGGGTGTGACCCTCTTTCTGGTGGGGTTATTCTGGGTGTGACCCTCTTTCTGGTGGGGTTATTCTGGGTGTGATCCTCTTTCTGGGGGGGTTATTCTGTGTGTGAGCCTCTTTTTGGGGGATTATTCTGGGTGTGACCCTCTTTCTTTAATTGGGGGTTAGTCTGGGTGTGACCCTCTTTTTTTCTGGGGGGCTGATAGTCTGGGTGTGACCCTCTCTTCTCTCCTCTCTGTGCCGCGCAGGAAGTGGTGAAAGTGAAGATAAAGGAGCTGAACGAGCACATTGTATGCTATCTGTGCGCCGGATACTTTGTTGATGCCACCACCATAACGGAATGCCTGCACACGTGTGAGTAACGGGGGGGGGGGGAAGTAGCAACACATCTTGGCAGGGGTTGGGGCTCTATGGATCCATAGTGGTATTGAAAACATGCTGGCACCAGTTACATTGGATTCCCAAGGACTGGCTTCCTCAGTGGGGGGGGGGGGGTGTATCTGGGCGCGGGGGGGGGGGGTGTATCTGGGCGCGGTGGGGGCTGTATTCCAGTCAGACCCCTCTCCCCCCACTTGACATTTCGCCCCCTCCCTTGTGTCCCCCCCCCCCGCAGTCTGTAAGAGCTGCATCGTGAAGTACCTGCAGACCAGTAAGTATTGTCCTCTCTGCAACATCAAGATCCACGAGACGCAGCCTCTGCTCAACCTGAAGCTGGACCGCGTCATGCAGGACATCGTGTTCAAGCTGGTGCCGGGCTTGCAGGAGAGTGAGTATACGCATGGCGCTCTATGGGGGAGGCTGTGTGTGTGTGCGGCGCGCTCTATGGGGGAGGCTGTGTGTGTGTGCGGCGTGCTCTATGGGGGAGGCTGTGTGTGTGTGCGGCGCGCTCTATGGGGGAGGCTGTGTGTGTGTGCGGCGCGCTCTATGGGGGAGGCTGTGTGTGTGTGCGGCACGCTCTATGGGGGAGGCTGTGTGTGTGTGCGGCGTGCTCTATGGGGGAGGCTGTGTGTGTGTGTGGCGCGCTCTATGGGGGAGGCTGTGTGTGTGTGCGGCGTGCTCTATGGGGGAGGCTGTGTGTGTGTGTGCGGCGCACTCTATGGGGGAGGCTGTGTGTGTGTGCGGCGTGCTCTATGGGGGAGGCTGTGTGTGTGTGTGTGCGGCGCGCTCTATGGGGGAGGCTGTGTGTGTGTGTGCGGCGTGCTCTATGGGGAGGCTGTGTGTGTGTGCGGCGTGCTCTATGGGGGAGGCTGTGTGTGTGTGTGCGGCGTGCTCTATGGGGGAGGCTGTGTGTGTGTGCGGCGTGCTCTATGGGGGAGGCTGTGTGTGTGTGCGGCGTGCTCTATGGGGGAGGCTGTGTGTGTGCGGCGTGCTCTATGGGGGAGGCTGTGTGTGTGTGTGTGTTGTGTGTGTGTGTGGCGCGCGCTCTATGGGGGAGGCTGTGTGTGCGGCGCGCTCTATGGGGGAGGCTGTGTGTGTGTGTGTGGCGCGCTCTATGGGGGAGGCTGTGTGTGTGGCGCGCTCTATGGGGGAGGCTGTGTGTGTGTGTGGCGCGCTCTATGGGGGAGGCTGTGTGTGTGTGTGTGTGGCGCGCTCTATGGGGGAGGCTGTGTGTGTGTGTGGCGCGCTCTATGGGGTAGGCTGTGTGTGGCGCGCTCTATGGGGGAGGCTGTGTGTGGGGCGCTCTATGGGGGAGGCTGTGTGTGGGGCTCCGTTGGGTTGCAGGGGCGGTCCTCCGTTGGGGGAGGGGTTGTGGGAGGGACTATGAGGGGCTTTTTGGGCGGGGCTGTGTCGGGAGGGTTGTCAGGGGAGGGGCTGTGTGGGCGGGGCTGTGTCGGGGGACACTTCGCCCACAATCCTCTGGCCTTTCTTTCAGATGAGGAGAATCGCATCAAAGATTTCTATCAATCCCGCGGCCTGGAGCGAGTCCTGCAGCCCAGCACCGTGGAGGGTATGTCTGCCACGGCTCGCCCCGCGTGGGCCGTGTCTCCTCATGCAGTGTGTGTCCCCCTCTCGCTCCTGTGTGCAGTGTGTGCGTCCCCCTCTCGCGGCTCCTGTGTGCGTCCCCCTCTCGCGGCTCCTGTGTGCGTCCCCCTCTCGCGGCTCCTGTGTGCGTCCCCCTCTCGCGGCTCCTGTGTGCGTCCCCCTCTCGCGGCTCCTGTGTTCGTCCCCCTCTCGCGGCTCCTGTGACCGTCCTGTGTGTGTTTTTCCTGCAGATGCGGTCGGGGACGTGTCTCGCCTCGCTCTCTCGGTGTCTGTGTCTCAGAGCACGTCACATTATTACAGGAATGACGAGCAGGTCTGTCTGTGTCTGGAGAAGGTCAGGTGAGTCCTGCTGGCCGGACAATGCATGGCGCCGCTGTGAGATGTGTGTCTGTGTGGGGCAGAGGTACCGGATTTGGGGGGTGTTGATGATGCAGGGTGGAGGTCCTGGGTTGTGATGGATCTCCCTATATCCCGCTTGTTACGGATCGTGGAACCCCCAAGCTCGGGAACCTCCGTCTGGGCGCCCCTTTCCGCTGAACCCAGGAGATATTCGTACCCGCACAGAGTAGACGTGACATAAACTGTGAGAGGCGTCCTTGCAGATTGAACACAAACCGCAGAATGCTTTGATTATAGATTTTAGCTAAGCTAGAATTTTAACACACGGACTCAGAGGCGAGTGCTGCATTCTCTCTTTCTTGCTTTAACCCCTTCCCTGCTACATGCGGAGTACGTTCCCCACACATCATCCGCAAGCGGGAGCCCCGGCGGAGATACTCACCTCTCTGTCCAGGGTCCCGCAGCGTTCTGACTTTAGCATCCTCAGACGCTGAAGTTAAGCCCCTCCTGACGTCATTGATGTCATCGCGCAATGATGTCATTTCCAGGCGACCCCTCCCCTGGAGATCGTCTGAAAGGGAGGGGTGATCCTTTTGGATCCCTCCCTCTCCCTCCCTCCCTCCCCGTTCGGGAGGGTTTACAGAAAAAGAAGGCACTGCTTTGAAGGGCAGTGTCTGCCCTTTAAAGCAGTGCCTTTTTTTTAACCCCTTACGTGCCAGATCGCGATGCAGCGCCGTTCGGCGCCACATTGCGATTTAGCTCCGGTGGGGGCTGCCTTCTTGGATGGCGGCTCCACCTCCGGGTTCCCCCTCGCCTCCTGATGTATCACGCATAGCGCGATGACGTCAGATAGCTGGGGAAACCCTAGCTGCCCGGGGCTTTCCCAAGGAAATTCCCTGGTGGAGATACAGGGTTCATTTGGAGTCTCACAGTCTAGATGTGGTCTAGTAAGAGAACCTCTGACTCCGCCATCAGGAGGATATCGTCCCGATAGATAACCTGACGCCCTCTGACCGCAGGCGAGCCACCACAAACACCAAGGGGCTGAGGAGAGGCCGAATGGAAGACCACGAAACCTCCAGGTGATGCCTTTCCATTGAAAGCCGAGGAACCCCCTGGAGGTTGCCGTCATCGAAACCATCAGATTGGCTTGCAAACATTGATCTGAAGGATGCCTATCGTTTGGCTTCAGAATATCTTTCAGGAGGTGTAAGCCCTCCATCTGAAAGTGTCGGGAGGTGACGCGCAGAAACACCGGGGGAGAGAGAACCTTGAGGGAAGCTGTAACCTTGTCCATGGTGCTAAAGGCGTCTGAGTATTCGGACATGTCCTTCAAAAATCCTTTGCCAAATAAAAAGCCCTGCGCCTTGGCGCCCAGCTCGTTGTCAGCGACCCCTGCCAGCCGCGAGTCCATTCTAAGCAGGATACGTTTCCACCGCTAAGGCAGCATTAGTGTTACCGAGGAAAGATCGAGATGTTTGGACCCAATTGGTGACATTGTGGGGATCTAGGAGCGTATCCGATGACTTTGCATGCTCCGCCACGTCCAGGAGTTTAACCAGGGGTCCTGTGGCATCCAGGAGTTTATCCTGACAGTTGGGAAAGGCCTTATCAATGCCCCTCTTAGGGGACCACCCTTTGGGTGTAGCAAATTCAATAAACTTTATATCAATCTCAGGGGTGATGCAGGTTTGTCCCGCCGGGGACACTCCGCTTTCATATTACTGTGCGAGGCTTTATCAATAGGTTTGCGTACATGAAAATCCACCCATTTCTGCACATGTGGTGGGAACCACTCAGTGGAGCAAGGGTGAGACAAGTCCTCTGGGCAGAATAAAGGATTGCCTTGTGGGTCAAATACAAGCCCTGGTTGCGCAGCAGCTTGGTGATCAGGGACATAAGTGTCTAAGATCTCGTCCTCTGAGGCGTAAACCTCCAGAGTATCTCCCGCGTCCTCCTCCCCTTCAGACTGGTTCTGGTCATTAGGGGGGAGGTTGCGCTCTAGGACGGGGTTCTTGGGGTGCAGGTCTACTGCGTTTAGAGGACGCCCCCTCTGAGACTCTCGTAGTCTGCGTACGCTTTAAAGTCTTGGAAGTACCCGCCTTTGCATCCCTAGCGGGGATTCCAGCCACGCCACTCCATCTTTTTGTGGGCTGTCAGAGGGCCTCACCGCAGTGCAAGTCGTGCCCGAATCATTTCCCGGCTGTGCCGGTGTATCATTTGCATCAGCGAGGGGCTGTTATAAGGAGCTCTTAAAAGAATCCGACGCGCTGACGCAGCTTTAAACACTGCGAATTCAGTTGAAGCCGGCACCTGAGGTTCAAGGGGCTGGGGTAAATCTGCAGCTGACGGGTTGGGGCCCATGGAAAAGGGGTTTGGTATACCGGCCCGCTCATACACTGAAACGCGCTGTGGAGAGCCCTCCTCGGATTCAGAGTCCTGCACAGAGGATGATTGATGGGAGCGAGTAACCGGCTTTGAACACGGCATGTTGCTTGTGAGTGCAAGTGCAGGGAAGTCAGGAAAAGGCGCTCAATGATAAACGCGGGTGGCTAATGCGCAGGCCTCTAGCAGAAGACCGGAGCTGCGCGGCACACGTGCTGAATCGTAAATCACACGCTCTGTAGAAAAACCTGCCGTATGGCTTCCGGGCTACCCCTTCTCCCAGGGGGAGAGCGGCGCGAAAACCAAACACTGAAACTAACACCAGACGCCTTGGTTAGAGCCAGGCATCCGGAAACACGATACAACAGACCGACAAATCAGTAGAAAATTGCATAGATGTCTGCTTATCTTAAGCAGCAAGAAAGAGGGAGTTTGGAGGATGGGCAAGTCCTTTTATACAGAGGAACAGGATGATGGATGAAGACCATGCATATGGTTTTTCTTTTTTTCAAACCGTTTTACATGTTTTTCAATATTTTTCTTGCTGCTTTTTATTAACGTAAGAAAAAGAGAAGCAACACTCGCCTCGGAGTCCGTGTATTAAAATTGTGGCATTCTCCTATTTCAGTTTGAATTTTAATAAGGACTCCGAGGCGAGTATTTGCTTCTCTTTTCATTTATTTATCCTCAGCAGCAAGAATACAATAACATATTTAAAGTAAACAACCCCCCCCACAACAGTGGTTAACCAGTATCCCCACACTGTCGTCCCCCCCAATGGTCCATGTAGCTCCACCCTGAGGGTAGCTCCTCCTCTTTTCTTGATGAACAGAGTCAAAACATCAAACAAGTACACGTTGAAATCCCAACGAGGAGAAGACGGAGGTAACCAAGGAATCCATTATGGACAGCCGAACAACGTTAGAGCGAAGGATCATCCTGCTGAAGAGAAATGAAGAGGTGATTAGCTATTCACCTCCCCAACAGACTTCTTCGTTCACCCGGACGGTTGGGAGTCCGTGGAGCCTGATTTTAGGTGCTTTCCGCAGCTTGGACGTCTTTTTGAGCTGCTGCCCGGCCCGTTTCTATTTTGCGGCCTAGAGGACGCGGCCATTGTGTGAGCCCCAGGAGGAGGTCGCGCTTATCGCCGGCCGCAGTCCAAGATCCCGGAAGGGAAGACCGGGTTTTTTTTTTTTTTTTCTTGAATAACCGCTCCTGGACTGAATGTTCCTCCCATCGCCCTCGGGGGCTTATAGCCCGAGAAGCGTCTCTCTGTGCTTGCACGTCAGGTGGGTGCGTTGCCTCCCGAGAGCTCTGACCGGAGCGTGGTCTGCTCCACGCCCGCTTGACGGAGCCACGAGGCAGTTGTCCACAGTGAGCTGGCTTGGTCACATCCACCTGCGGACCTGTGTTGAGGCCGGCGGGCAGCATCGATGCGGATGCCGCCTCAAGTTGGGGCCGGCCTGCCGGGACCTGGAATACCGTGCGGTCGCCACAGGAGGGGCCCGCTACCGCTCTTCCTCTGGCCTGACTGCGGAAAGATTAATCACTCCGCTCACTATTATACACAGCCGAGGACGTTACCTGGATGTGCCATTGTCCGCTCGACAACGTGGGGCGGACGGAGACCCGGCAAAGTCCTTTGCCTCCCGCGCTCTCTCCATCGCGCTGCGGACCGGAGCCACGTTACTGCGGATTGCCGTGTTGAACAATTTTTTTCGGGCGGCTTGTACTGGTCGCCCACCTATTCTATTTTTTTCGGGACTCTGACCCATGCGGCGCATTTTTTGTTGGTCCCTGGAGGGCCTGCTATTTTTGCACATTAAATTATTCGGTAGCCCTAGCGCGGACCACCACCCCTGCACACAAAATAAAATTATCCCGGTTTTTTTGGTGGGCACTGTGAGGTCTACTATTGTTACATAATTTTTTTTCTCCTGGACATTTGATTTTCCGGTGGTTCTTATGCAGCCCACCACCCCAGGTCACTATTTTTTCCAGAATCCACCGGTACCCTTGGGACTTCATACTTGAACCTTTTTTTTTTCCGTTGGTCCCTGCGAGGCCCACTATTCCTGAGCAATTTTACTTTTTTCTCGAATATTTTCGGTGGGCTCTGAGGGGCCCACTACATACGAGAGTCCTCAAAAAGGAAATTGCATACCAAATTTTTTCGCGGAAGCGTGCCCTGGAGGTGAATGACTGCTTGAAGCTATAGCTCCGGGCCCACGTGACTCCCTCAAAGTCTTCTAAGCGACCTATCCTGTTACAGCTTATTTGCGCGACCCATTGGCATGCCCGGGACTAAATCTTGACGTAACCCGGGCCAAAAGGACATTTCCCAGTGCTTCACCCCGGCTCAATCAACGACCAACGCATCTCCGAAGATGGCGACGCCCGCTGGGGAATCGGCGATAACTGACGCACCTTGCACGCGTTGAGACATACAAGATCTACGTCAACTCCTTCTGATGGTTAAGTATGACTTACAAGCGGACCTCAGGGCTGGAATTGACTGTCTAAGAGTGGACCTCGGGACGCGCACACGGCCCTCGAGCTACGAGCGACTGAGGCACAGGTGGCGAGTGCAGAAGTCCGTGCGGATATGGCGGCCCTACTGAACAAATGCTAACTCTTGCAGGAGGCTGTTGAGGATATGGATAATAGGTCCCGCTGCTCTAACCGAAATATCCCTGAGGCGGTGGTGAATTTACAGGACTTTCTTCACCGCAACTTCCAAGCGCTTCTGCCAGAGACACCCGAGGAGCAGTTGCTCCTTGACCGGGCCCATAGAGCCCTACGCCCGAAGCCATCGGAGACGGAGCCTCCTAGAGACGTGATACTTCAATGTCATTATTACACCACCAAAGAAGCTATCCTTCAATCGGTGCGAAATGCTGCCCCGACCCTCGATGGCGTGACTCCTCTTTTCTATAACGATCTGGCAGCTTCCACACTTCAGAAGCGCCGGGCATTGAAGCCTCTCACAGATACCGCTGGGGTTTCCCTTTCCGTCTTCTCATAACGGCACTTTCTTGTCCCCCCCCCCCCCCGTACACCAGCAGATTGCTCGACGGTCTTGGAGACGCTGGGCATTCCGGAACTCTTTGCGCAGGGTGAGTCCACGGGAAGGCCACGGAGGCCAGATCGGAGGTGTTCCCCGATGCGTTGACCCCAGGGACGCAGATACCTCCACCCCCCCCCCCAGGCCTAGCTAGCCTATACCGTCTAAGTGGGATTTCTCTCCCACCCTCTTCATGGGCCCTTACCAGCTGTTCTTCATTTGGTCCCCATGAGCATCATTTTGAGACATTCTCAGATAGGACTGGAGGGTTGAGAGCCATATCAGATAATTGGTGTGAGCCCTCATCTACGGGACGTTTTTCTCTTTTTTTTGAGTTGGCTTTACGCCTCACGAAGGATCCCCTGTTACTAGTTTTATGTTAAGGGACCCTCCAGTTCCTGCTCCCCGGGGACCTTTTAGAGCCTCCTACCCCGGCTGTCTGGCGACTGAGGGAGGGAAGTTGGGTGGGGCAGTTGTGCCTGGACGTTGACTCATCTGTTGCCTTGGGAGATGTTTGGGTCGGACTTCAGGGGTCTGGATGCTGCTATTTAGGTCACGGTCCTCTCTTAGAGGAGTTTATGGGCCGGCGGCCTTCTCCTCGTCGCTCTCGCCCCCGAGTGCGTACCTAGTGGTTGGTACAATCCACCACCAGACACATTTTTTTTTTTTGGTGTCTTTTACCCCCTCTCCTCCTTTTTTTTTTTTCTTTCGCTCTCTTTTTCCCTTCTCTTTCCTCTCATTTTTTTTTTTTTCCTGTTCCATCTCTTTTCCGTCTCTCCCTTTTCTCCCTCCCCTCTCCTTGCATCACTTTCACTCGCTTGATCCCTCATGGTGGAGAGGGGGAGTGAGGTGCTGTCATGGAGCTGATGTAACGCTCCATGCTTCAAACCCCAAGAGACTTTATGTTCATTTATATCGTGTGTTTTTATATATATTTTACATCGTTTGGTTTTAGTTTAAATTAGTTTAGTGTAAAATGGCGTAGCTTTAGTTTTAACTATACTTCTATTCCTGTAGGTAAATGTGTTTCTGTATAGCCAGTAAACAAGCTTTACTGCTGTGTAATTTATGCAACAGGGCTTTTCCCCTTATCTGGCTGCATGTTTAATTCTAGAAGTCTGTGATAGTGTTTGTCTTTAATCTGATGTGTTAGAACAATAGGTTATGCAAATGTTGTGTGAGCTGAAGGCTAAAGAATGTTTATTGTAAATAACTGACATAATGTAATTAACATATTGGTAGGACGAGGTGAGTCATTTATGCAAATTAAGGCTGTTGGATTTCAGCATAAATGGTGGCGTTTTTGTTCATTTAAAAGTCAGAGCATCCTGTTGGAACATACAGCTCGTCTGGTGTCTCATTCAGGGTACCCACTATCACCCCCAGAAGGCACAGAGCGGCCCTCTGGAAATTCCTAACGGCTCCAGGGCAGAGAATCAGAAGCAGGCGGGTCAAGCTGCTCGAGGTGCTGAGGACAGCACTCCCAGTAGCCGGGCTGACCGCAACGAAGGGGTGTCTGGAGAGTCAGGACAGGCGGAAAAGAACGGTTCCGTCACAGACGCGGGCCCGCCTCAAGGTGATTTCTCATAATGTTAAGGGTCTCTTGTCCCCAACAAGAGACAAGGGGCCACCAGATATTACAGAAAACTTTGTGCCGATATGGTCCTTTTGCAGGAGACTCGCTTTACACGGGGCAGAGTCCCCGGGATATTGGGGGGAGGGTTATACTGTGCATTTACTACTCCGCTGGTAGCTCCCGCAAGACAGGGGTTTCGATACTGATGCGAGGCAGTCTCCATTTCCATCTTACCCATCAAGAGTCAGCTCTGGATGGCAGACACCTGCGGGTGACTGGGACGATTGGAGGTAAGCTGGTCACTTCTGTTAGTGTATACGCCCCCCCCGGAGAGGCCTTTTTGGAGGGCATTGGAGGACCGACTTGCGCAGCTACCGAATAGGGTGGTCTTTGTGGGAGGAGATTTTAATGCTGTCATGGACCCTTAACTTGACCGCAATAGGACGGCGCTTAGCCGTGCTCCGCTCCGTCTCTCCAAGACCTTCCGTGGCGTAGTCCAGGCGGCCAATCTGTATGATTCCTGGCGGTGGCTTCACCCTAGAAACCGAGACTATTCTTTTTTTTTTCAAATCCCCACGGCTCGTAATCCAGATTAGACTAGACTATATTTTTTGCAGTAGAGATAACATTACGGCCCTTGTCTCCTCCACCATTCACGAAATCTCGTGGTCTGACCATGCTGCAGTTGAGATGGCACTATTGGGGTGGGGGGCGACGTGGTCGGCTAGTGAGTGGTGCTTTGATGCTTCTCTCTTCCTTGACCCTGGACTGAAAGATACCATGACCCTTGACTTGACGGACTTCTTTGAGAGCAACTTCACCCCAGGCATGGCTACCACCACAGTGTGGGAGGCTCACAAGGCGTTCATATGAGGCAAACTGATCGCTATAGCGTCCCGCCATAAGCGGGAACGGGCTGCTAAAATGGGATCACTTACGACTAGGGTGGGCGACATAGAGCGCGAGCATAAAAGGACTGGAGACGCCACTCTCTTGAGAGAGTTGGTGGAGGCTAGGGGAAGTCTCAACATGTTGCTGGCCCGTCAGGTCCAGGCGGCTCTTCAGTGGATGGGTCAGACGTTCTTTGAGAAGAGCAACAAACCTGACACTCTTCTGGCCCATCGGCTGAAGTAGCAGACTCGGGAGTGCACGGTGCGGCTTGGTTCTGGCGATTGTCCTCTGACCCCCGTGAAAGTCCTTCTGCTCTTATTATGCGTCCCTCTATAACGTCACTACAGCGACGCCTGATCCAGCGGGGGATGTGCTCATCTGGGAATTTCTTTCTCGAACCACCTTGCCTTCATTCAGCCACACACAGCGCATAGACTTGGCAGCCCCCATCTTGACGGCGGAAGTCTCAGAGGTAATTAAACGCTTACACTCCTCTAAATCCCCCAGCCCGGACGGATTCTCCGTCCCCTACTATAAGGGATTAAGCCCGGCCCTACTCCAGCCCTTGACCAGACTGTTGGAACCTCCTTTCTCTGCATATAGGTATTCATCTCCTGATATGCTCCTGGCCCGCATTGTGGTTATCCCCAAGCTGGGTAAGGACCCTGCCATGTGGTCCAGCTACAGGCCTATCTCCCTGATAAACGTGGACATGAAGATCTACGCCAAAATCTTAGCTAACAGAATTGGTCGATTTTTATATCGCTGAGGTCATTCATCCCGATCAGGTAGGATTTGTCCCCGGTAGAGAGGCCCTGGATAATATCAGACGGGCCCCTAATCTGATTCCGCTCGCTAGAACCTCAGGTAGAGGCTCTTTCCTCCTCCTCTTTGGATGCCGAAAAGGCCTTTGATCGGGTGGATTGGAACTATATATGGGCGATTTTGGACTAAGGGTGGACATTTTGACAGCGATACGGGCTTTATACGCGGACCCTAAGGTGCAGGTCGACACGGGGGGTCAATGGGCTCGCCGGGGACCCAGCTGACTCCCACCTGGGATTAGCTGTACGCGGCAAATTACGGGGCATTGCTTCCCACCCTCCACGCACTGCTGTCTACATGGTCTCACTTTCGCTCTTCGGCCGGATTTATGCGGTCAAGATGACCCTGCTCCCGAAGCTGCTGTACCTCTTCAGAACATTAACGATTCCTATTCGCAGGGCGGACCTGACTTTCCTTCAGCTGGCTATCCACTTTTTATTTGGGGGGGTCATCGAGGTCGGTTGCCTAAAAATCTTATGTTTCAATCCAGGCAACCAGGGGGGGGGGGTGCATGGGAGTCCCACACCTTTACTCATATTACAAGGCGGCCCAATTTACGATGCTCTCCATGATTAACCTGAGACACTGGGCCCCGCTCTGGACTGCCCTTGAGCAAGATATGGGGGGACCACAACCACTGCGCACGCTTCAATGGGTCCCTAAAGCCACTTCCCGGATCCTCCACAATAGCCCCACGTTGCAGCATTCACTGCACCTCTGGAACCTCTATAGGGATGGAGACAGTCTCTTCCCCTCTGGGTTCGGGCCTCCAACCGTTATTCTACAATCCGAAGTTCCCGGAGGGTAACCCTCCTAGGGCGTTTGGTTGTTTGTTGGCTCCGATCTGATCTCACGGAAATGCGCAACCTAATTTTGCAGGGTTGCCTGGTCACCCTTGGTTATCTAAGGGAGTTGAAAGCGCTACCCCCCTCGGAGACATTCAGAGCCCTCCAACTGTTACATTTTGTCGGGAACTCTTAGAGAGACGCCGGACCGCAGAATGACCCTCTGAGACCTGCTGTCACAGGAAGCACAGAGGACGCGGCGCGATATCCTCGCTCTATTCCCATATCCTTGACACAACCTTTCTGCAGGAGGCGTCTTACGTTACACGGTGGGAAGATGATCTGGGGGGCTCTCTGGATGGCAACGAGTGGGCAGACATTATTGAAAGGACCTCCCGGGTCACAATCTGCACCGCGGTTCGCGAGAACTGCTACAAGGTCATGGCAAGGTGGTGTATATACACCCACGCCGCCTCATAAAGATGTACCCGGGGACGCCATTGACTTGCTTCAGGGGATGTGGAGGTGAGGGGACGTATCTGCATGCTTGGTGGGACTGCGACATGGTCAGACCTATTTGGACGGAAGTGTTTGGGGATTTGAGCAGGGCACTAGGGATGCACTTGCATCCGGACCCCTGGACGGCGCTCCTTAACCGTCCGCATCCTGGGGCACGCCTCACGCGCGGCAAGCATTCTCTGGTCTCTAGGGTATGCGCTGCTGTATGCATCAGTTTGGCCAAGACCTGGAAGGCCCCCTCCCCCGCGCCAGCTGATAGAAGCCAAAATTTGGCACATGGTTACGATGGAACACCTGACGGCAGTAGTCCTCGACAGAATGGCTCACTTTGAGGCGGTATGGTCGCCCTGACTGACGTTTGCTTCCCTGGCCTCCGCACGAATTGCTTTCTCAGGTTAGAGGAGGGTCCAGAGGGGACGGGCCTGCAGATTTACTCCCTCTTCCCCCCCCCTTTTTTTTTTCTCTCCTTATTTCCTTTCTCCTTGCTCTTTCTCTCTTCATCTCTTCTTCCCCCCCCCTCTTCTTCTTATTTCCTCTCTCCTTGCTTTCTCTCAATCTCTTCCCCCCTCTTCTTATTTCCTCTCTCCTTGCTCTTTCTCTCTCCATCTTTTCTCCCCCCTCGTCTTCTTATTTCCTCTCTCCTTGCTCTTTCTTTCTCTCCATCTCTTCCCCCCCTCTTCTCCTTATTTCCTCTCTCCTTGCTTTCTCTCCATCTCTTCCCCCTCTTCTTATTTCCTCTCTCCTTGCTCTTTTTTCTCTCCATCTCTTCCCCCTCTTCTTCTTATTTCCTCTCTCCTTGCTCTTTCTCTCTCCATCTTTTTCCCCCTCTTCTTATTTCCTCTCTCCTTGCTCTTTTTCTCTCTCCATCTCTTCTCCCCCCCTCTTCTTATTTCCTCTCTCCTTGCTCTTTCTCTCTCCATCTTTTTCCCCCTCTTCTTATTTCCTCTCTCCTTGCTCTTTTTCTCTCTCCATCTCTTCTCCCCCCCTCGTCTTCTTATTTCCTCTCTCCTTGCTCTTTCTCTCTTCATCTCTTCCCCTCTTCTTATTTCCTCTCTCCTTGCTCTTTCTTCATCTCTTCTTTCCCCTCTTCTCTTCTTCTTAGTTCCTCTCTCTCCTTAATCCCCCCCCTTTTTTTTTCTCTCCTTATTTCCTTTCTCCTTGCTCTTTCTCTCTTCATCTCTTCTTCCCCCCCTCTTCTTCTTATTTCCTCTCTCCTTGCTTTCTCTCAATCTCTTCCCCCTCTTCTTATTTCCTCTCTCCTTGCTCTTCTCTCTCCATCTTTTCTCCCCCCCTCGTCTTCTTATTTCCTCTCTCCTTGCTCTTTCTTTCTCTCCATCTCTTCCCCCTCTTCTCCTTATTTCCTCTCTCCTTGCTTTCTCTCCATCTCTTCCCCCTCTTCTTATTTCCTCTCTCCTTGCTCTTTTTCTCTCTCCATCTCTTCTCCCCCCTCTTCTTCTTATTTCCTCTCTCCTTGCTCTTCTCTCTCCATCTTTTCTCCCCCCTCGTCTTCTTATTTCCTCTCTCCTTGCTCTTTCTTTCTCTCCATCTCTTCCCCCTCTTCTCCTTATTTCCTCTCTCCTTGCTTTCTCTCCATCTCTTCCCCCTCTTCTTATTTCCTCTCTCCTTGCTCTTTTTCTCTCTCCATCTCTTCTCCCCCCTCGTCTTCTTATTTCCTCTCTCCTTGCTCTTTCTCTCTCCATCTTTTTCCCCCTCTTCTTATTTCCTCTCTCCTTGCTCTTTTTCTCTCTCCATCTCTTCTCCCCCCTCTTCTTATTTCCTCTCTCCTTGCTCTTTCTCTCTCCATCTTTTTCCCCCTCTTCTTATTTCCTCTCTCCTTGCTCTTTTCTCTCTCCATCTCTTCTCCCCCCTCGTCTTCTTATTTCCTCTCTCCTTGCTCTTTCTCTCTTCATCTCTTTCCCCCTCTTCTTATTTCCTCTCTCCTTGCTCTTTCTTCATCTCTTCTTTCCCCTCTTCTCTTCTTCTTAGTTCCTCTCTCTCCTTAATCCCCCCCCTTTTTTTTTTTTTTTTTTTTTTTTGTACCTGTTGGAAGCATCTCGACAAGGTTTTTTATTTCTTTAATGACCGTAAGCCAAGTAGCGTTGTCTCTTCTTGATGCTTCTAGCACGGTCTTTACCTTAACATTAGAAGATGGAGCTCCGTCTACCTTTTATTACTCTCTAAAATTGTAGACCTAAAGAGGGAATGGTTTGCTGTGTTCGCCGTTATGTATATCTTTGTGATGGGTCTCTCGGTTGGCGTATGTCACGTATCCCATATGGGACTCTACTATATTTTCTCTTTTCTGTATTGTTTCTTACCCCTCAATAAAAACCTATTGAATTTAAAAAATAACACACCACACTATATAAATGAACATTAAAGTCTTTCCCAAAGCAAATGTCTGTGTCTTTTGGGGTTTTTGCCAGGAAAATAAAAGTCTTGGGAGCGCTATGTCATTTCTATGACACTAATGCAACGAGCCACCAACTGACGTGTGGTCAAGGGGGGGATGTCTGTCAGTATCGATCCTTCTACAATGTCAAAGGCCTGCACCAGGGGCCCGAGACATCCAGCACTTTATCTTGGCAATAGCATAGAGCGAAATCTAGGCTTCGTTTAACTGACCAGCCTTTTTCAGCCATATATTTTTGGAACTCTTCGTCGACTTCAAGGGTCACGCACATTTTCCCTGAGGGTCGTGGGCCTCGTGCAATCCGCCCGGGGGTCAGAGTGGGTTGCCTTGTCCATGGGGCAGCACATACATGCGTCCGCCCATCGTTCTACAGGCAGTTGGAGTTGCCAAAGAGTACAATTGGGATGCAAAATATCCTTGCTTAGAGGGTTGCCCATGGGGTCATGCAGAGTTTCGCCTGCGATGGGGTTATATTGAGGGGGTCCACCTCCCAGGAGTTCTTGGTCATAGGTGCATGGATCTATAGGGGGTCATCCTCGCCACGCTTGAGGTCCCCTAGCCCTGATCAGTCCCCACGAGGCGCAGCCTCCAATCCGTATTGGGTCTCTTTTCACAACCAGCTTTGGCAGCTCTGGTCAGGGTCTCTCTGGCGAGTCAGCGCCCGGCATAAATCAGAAAATCCTAACAGACAAGATTCTTGTGTCTGCCCGCAGTGGATAAGTAAGCGGACGGACTGTCCTCGGGGTGGGGTGGGCCGTGTAGGTAGGGTGTTTCATTGCTGCGGAGAGGAAATCTTTAAGAGAAGCAATTACTCGCCTCCTGGTTTAATATTAGATCCACAGCTACCAGGAGAGCTCTGAAAGAAACACGCTCCCCCCCCCCCCCAAACCAAAGTGCTCCGGCAGGCCAAGGTTTGTCACAGGGGTGTTGATGAAACCTCCAGGGCCATGTACCCAAAGTTCAAAGTGACGCCCGTCACAGGGTGATGTGTGTCTGTGGGGTTGTGGTCCCAGGTGGGGGTGTTGGGTAAATTTGTGGTTTGTAGGTGGGCTCTGCGCTGGTGTTGCTGGGTGAGGGGGTTTTAGTAATGGTGGGGACAGAGTGGCTCCATGTGTTCCTGGTAGAGTGAGGAGTGTGCGGCGCGGTGTGTCTGCTCCATGTGATGCACACAGCTTCACTTCATGTGTCTCGTTGCAGCTCGGGGAAAGACAAGAAGAAGATCATTCTACAGGTAACGCTGCTGTGTATGTTTGCGTGGTTGGCCTGCTCTCTCCGTGCACACGTACGGCTGCTCTGTGCTTTAAGAGTGATCAATATGTGTGTTGCCTGCATTGTGCATACGGCTGGATGTGTGTGTGCTCGCATTTTGATTGGCTTTTCTGTGTATATACCATAGTGTTTGTGTGTGTGTATCATTGAAGTACGTGTAGCGTTGTACACATGCTTGTATGAAACGTGTGTCGTGACACACTGGTGTCTTTGTGTTTCCCGCTGGGTGTGTAACCTTCTAACACTTCCCCCTCACAGCAGAAATACGTGCGATGCTCTGTGCGCTCTGAGATTCGTCACCTGCGCAGAGTGCTCTGCCATCGGCTCAGCGTCCCCCCGCCCCATGTAAGTGACCCTGGGGGTCCCCCTGGTGTGTGTTCCTGCGCTGTTTGTCCGTGGTGTAACACTGTGTCTTGCCGACAGGTCCAGCTGCTCTTCAACAATGAGGCTCTGCCAGATCACATGACCATGAAGCAGCTGTGGCTGACGCGCTGGTACGGCAAGGTGAGTGCATGGGAAAACGCGTCCTCTGTGGTTGGAGGAGCTGCCCGTCGTTAGGAAAATTTCCCAATTTCCATCTTTCCAAAGATGTGACGGAAAGTTACAATTTTAATAATGGCTCGGAGGCGAGTATTTGCGTTATCCTTTATTGCTCCAAACAGCAGCAAAGAAAAAACCTATCCCAGTAACCCTTCCTCCAACATGGGGAGGCCCTCCCAATCAACCTGATCCTGCCTCTGATGGACCACTCTGTCCAGTTCTCCAGACATCAGCTCCTAATCGCTTCCCGATTTGATGTCTAGAGCGGCCGACTCGCTGTGTCGATCTTGCTGCTCGATGTTCTGTATAGACTTTGGACGGCTGCAGAGTGGCAAGCGCATAATTCATGACCTGCTCAGACATTGCCACTGCGGGAGCCGCGTCAAAGGAGGAAGTGGCTGCATGTAGAGGGGATTAGGGCAAGATCAGGTTTATTGGGAGGGCCTCCCCATGTCGGGGGGGAGCCCCATGTCGGGGGGGGGGGGGAAGTGTTGCTGGTTTGTTTTTTTTCTAAACAAAGTTTCTTTGCTGCGATTTGGAGCGATAAAGGGTAAAGCAAATACTCGCCTCCGAGTTGTGCATAAAGATCAGTGTTTATCAATTAGACTACCCAGGTCATTCAGCCGGGCAGCTGTGCCGCTGCTGGGAGCGGGATCGGAGGGAGTCAGGGGAGCGGGATGGGGGGTAGTCAGGGGAGCGGGATGGGGGGTAGTCAGGGGAGCGGGATGGGGTAGTCAGGGGAGCGGGATGGGGGGGAGCTTCTGGGAGCGGGATTGGAGGGGAGCTTCTGGGAGCGGGATTGGAGGGGAGCTTCTGGGAGCGGGATTGGAGGGGAGCTTCTGGGAGCGGGATTGGAGGGGAGCTTCTGGAGCGGGATTGGAGGGGAGCTTCTGGGAGCGGGATTGGAGGGGAGCTTCTGGGAGCGGGATTGGAGGGGAGCTTCTGGGAGCGGGATTGGAGGGGAGCTTCTGGGAGCGGGATTGGAGGGGAGCTGGGGGAGAGGGATGAGGGGCGCTGCTGGGAGCGGGATTGGAGGGTAACTGGGGGAGCTGCTGGAGTGGGATGGGGGGAGCTGCTGGGAGTGGGATGGGGGGAGCTGCTGGGAGTGGGATGGGGGGAGCTGCTGGGAGTGGGATGGGGGGAGCTGCTGGGAGTGGGATGGGGGGAGCTGCTGGGAGTGGGATGGGGGGAGCTGCTGGGAGTGGGATGGGGGGAGCTGCTGGGAGTGGGATGGGGGGAGCTGCTGGGAGTGGGATGGGGGGAGCTGCTGGGAGTGGGATGGGGGGAGCTGCTGGGAGTGGGATGGGGGGAGCTGCTGGGAGTGGGATGGGGGGAGCTGCTGGGAGTGGGATGGGGGGAGCTGCTGGGAGTGGGATGGGGGGAGCTGCTGGGAGTGGGATGGGGGGAGCTGCTGGGAGCGGGATTGGAGGGTAACTGGGGGAGCTGCTGGGAGTGGGATGGGGGGAGCTGCTGGGAGTGGGATGGGGGGAGCTGCTGGGAGTGGGATGGGGGGAGCTGCTGGGAGTGGGATGGGGGGAGCTGCTGGAGTGGGATGGGGGGAGCTGCTGGGTGGGATGGGGGGAGCTGCTGGGAGTGGATGGGGGGAGCTGCTGGAGCGGGATGGGGGAGCTGCTGGGAGTGGATGGGGGGAGCTGCTGGGAGTGGGATGGGGGGGCTGCTGGAGTGGGATGGGGGGAGCTGCTGGGAGTGGGATGGGGGAGCTGCTGGGAGTGGGATGGGGGGAGCTGCTGGGAGTGGGATGGGGGAGCTGCTGGGAGTGGGATGGGGGAGCTGCTGGGAGTGGGATGGGGGGAGCTGCTGGGAGTGGGATGGGGGAGCTGCTGGAGCGGGATTGGAGGGTAACTGGGGGAGCTGCTGGAGTGGGATGGGGGAGCTGCTGGGAGTGGGATGGGGAGCTGCTGGAGTGGGATGGGGGAGCTGCTGGGAGTGGATGGGGGGAGCTGCTGGGAGTGGGATGGGGGAGCTGCTGGGAGTGGGATGGGGGAGCTGCTGGGAGTGGGATGGGGGGAGCTGCTGGGAGTGGATGGGGGGAGCTGCTGGGAGTGGATGGGGGGAGCTGCTGGAGTGGGATGGGGGAGCTGCTGGGTGGGATGGGGGGAGCTGCTGGGAGTGGGATGGGGGAGCTGCTGGGAGTGGGATGGGGGGAGCTGCTGGGAGCGGGATGGAGGGTAACTGGGGGAGCTGCTGGGTGGGATGGGGAGCTGCTGGAGTGGGATGGGGAGCTGCTGGGAGTGGGAGGGGGAGCTGCTGGGAGTGGGATGGGGGAGCTGCTGGGAGTGGGATGGGGGAGCTGCTGGGAGTGGGATGGGGGGCTGCTGGGAGTGGGATGGGGGGAGCTGCTGGGAGTGGGATGGGGAGCTGCTGGGAGTGGGATGGGGGGAGCTGCTGGGAGTGGATGGGGGGAGCTGCTGGGAGTGGGATGGGGGAGCTGCTGGGAGTGGGATGGGGGGAGCTGCTGGGAGTGGGATGGGGGGAGCTGCTGGGAGTGGGATGGGGGAGCTGCTGGGAGTGGGATGGGGGGAGCTGCTGGGAGTGGGATGGGGGGAGCTGCTGGGAGTGGGATGGGGGGAGCTGCTGGGAGTGGGATGGGGGGAGCTGCTGGGAGTGGGATGGGGGGAGCTGCTGGGAGCGGGATTGGAGGGTAACTGGGGGAGCTGCTGGGAGTGGGATGGGGGGAGCTGCTGGGAGTGGATGGGGGGAGCTGCTGGGAGTGGGATGGGGGGAGCTGCTGGGAGTGGGATGGGGGGAGCTGCTGGAGTGGGATGGGGGGAGCTGCTGGGAGTGGGATGGGGGGAGCTGCTGGGAGTGGGATGGGGGGAGCTGCTGGGAGTGGGATGGGGGGAGCTGCTGGGAGTGGGATGGGGGGAGCTGCTGGAGTGGGATGGGGGAGCTGCTGGGAGTGGGATGGGGGGAGCTGCTGGGAGTGGGATGGGGGAGCTGCTGGAGCGGGATTGGAGGGTAACTGGGGGAGCTGCTGGGAGTGGGATGGGGGGAGCTGCTGGGAGTGGGATGGGGGAGCTGCTGGGAGTGGGATGGGGGAGCTGCTGGGAGTGGGATGGGGGGAGCTGCTGGAGTGGGATGGGGGGAGCTGCTGGGAGTGGGATGGGGGAGCTGCTGGGAGTGGGATGGGGGGAGCTGCTGGAGTGGGATGGGGGGAGCTGCTGGAGCGGGATTGGAGGGTAACTGGGGGAGCTGCTGGGAGTGGGATGGGGGGAGCTGCTGGGAGTGGGATGGGGAGCTGCTGGGAGTGGGATGGGGGGAGCTGCTGGGAGTGGGATGGGGGGAGCTGCTGCTGGGAGCGGGATGGGGGGAGCTGCTGGGAGCGGGATCGGAGGGTAACTGGGGGAGCTGCTGGGAGTGGGATGGGGAGCTGCTGGGAACTGGATGGGGGGGGGAAACAGTGGAGCTGCTGGGAGCTGGATCGGGGGGGGAGCCAGTGGAGCTGTTGGGAGCGGGATCGGAGGGGAGCTGCTGGGAGCGGGATGGCGTGAGGGGAGCTGCTGGGAGCTGGATGGTGTGGCATGCAGCACGGTAAAGGGGGAGCTGGCAGGGTGGGCTTTTTGTCCCTCTCACATGATTGTCACCGGGCCCGTGTGTTTGTGTTCCAGCCGGCGCCGCTCGTCTTGTCATACAGCGTGAAGGAGAAGAGGAGGTGACGGCCGCTGCTGCCTTGTGTACAGATGTGTGTGTTTGTGTATATAATGATGGGTGTGTGTGTAAATGGAGTCTGCTCTCTGGATAGAAGAACCTTTCTGATTGATCGCGGCATGTGCTTCATCAGGACCAAGCGCCATCGGAGACGAGCCTCTCGCTGTGCGTGTGATCTCGTCCCATGCAGTGCCTTATCTCTCTGTACAGACCGCATCCCCCCTCTCTCTCTGTACCGATCGCACCCCCCCTCTCTCTGTACAGACCGCATCCCTCTCTCTCTCTGTACCGACCGCATCCCCCCTCTCTCTCTCTGTACAGACCGCATCCCCCCTCTCTCTCTCTGTACCGACCGCATCCCCCCTCTCTCTCTCTGTACAGACCGCATCCCCCCTCTCTCTCTGTACTGATCGCATCCCCCTCTCTCTGTCTGTACCGACCGCATCCCCCTCTCTCTGTCTGTACCGACCGCATCCCCCTCTCTCTCTCTGTACCGACCGCGTCCCCCTCTCTCTCTGTACCGACTGTGTCCCCCTCTCTCTGTGTCCCCCTCTCTCTGTACCGACCGCATCCCCCCTCTCTCTGTACCGACCGCATCCCCCTCTCTCTGTACCGACCGCGTCCCCCTCTCTCTCTGTACCGACTGTGTCCCCCTCTCTCTGTGTCCCCCTCTCTCTCTCTGTACCGACCGCATCCCCCTCTCTCTGTCTGTACCGACCGCATCCCCCCTCTCTCTGTACCGACCGCGTCCCCCTCTCTGTCTGTACCGACCGCATCCCCCTCTCTCTGTCTGTACCGACTGTGTCCCCCTCTCTCTCTCTGTACCGACCGCATCCCCCCTCTCTCTCTGTACCGACCGCATCCCCCTCTCTCTGTACCAACCACATCCCCCCTCTCTCTCTCTGTACCGACTGTTTCCCCCCCTCTCTCTGTACCGACTGTTTCCCCCTCTCTCTGTACCGACTGTTTCCCCCTCTCTCTGTACCGACTGTTTCCCCCCCCTCTCTCTGTACCGACTGTTTCCCCCTCTCTCTGTACCAACTGTTTCCCCCCCTCTCTGTACCGACTGTCCCCCCCCCTCTCTGTACCGACTGTTTCCCCCCCCTCTCTGTACCGACTGTTTCCCCCCCCTCTCTGTACCGACTGTTTCCCCCCCTCTCTGTACCGACTGTTCCCCCCCCTCTCTGTACCGACTGTTCCCCCCCCTCTCTGTACCGACTGTTCCCCCCCCTCTCTGTACCGACTGTTTCCCCCCCTCTCTGTACCGACTGTTTCCCCCCCCCTCTGTACCGACCGTGTCCCCCTTCGCTCTCTCTCTGTGTACAGACCACGTCCCCCTCTCTGTACAGACCGCATCCCCCCTCTCTGTCTGTACAGACTGTCCCCTCTCTCTCTGTACAGACCACGTCCCCCTCCTCTCTCTGTACAGACCACGTCCCCCTCTATGGATTGTATTTCTAAGAATAGATTTTTTTTTTTTCCAATAAAAAGTAAATCCATGGTGCGTGTGTGGACGGGGGTTTTGGGGTCGGCCGGCCGGCTGTGTTTAGAAGGTGCTGCAACACACAGGATAGATCTGTCCCACGTGAGCTGGGCAGTCCTCAGACGAGGGGTCACGCGCTGCAGAAAATGTGGAAACGTTGGCCCCCAGGCTGCCTAAAACAACAGAGCACGGCCAAATGTGGCCCTGAGAGTGGCAGGAGCGCAGCCCATGAGGGGCCCCATGTGACGGAATGGGGTGTCCGCCTGCGGTCCTGCTCCTATCTGACCCCCTTGATGGCGTCCGGCCCGACTACCGAGTGGCTCGGTGTCTCGAGCAGCCTGATTTACTGACCCCTTGCTGGTGTGGAGGTGGCTGCTGGGCTGACTTGAGGCTCCTTTTCCTGGGATAGACGTGATGTAGAAGGCCGCTGAGTGCCTTCTAGGTGCAATGTGATATGTCCTGGAATAACTCACCAGACGAGGTTGTATGACTTTAAAACAGGGACTGATTTATGAAGGGTTTGGGCAGATCCTTTTATACACACAACACAAAAGCATTTGGTAACCCTCAGACATGTCCAGACTTGATTGAGACAATCGGATTTGCATACAATGGCATTCTTACATCGGCAGACTACACACGCACAGAGAGCAAATGCACACAGAAATTAGCATACAATTAAATTTCAACACAGCCTTTCAATCCTAGCAACCAAGGAAAAATATAACACATTTAAATGCGTCACACAATTTCACATCTGAATCCGTACTCCTACAATATAGGATACATGTTAATACCTCACACTCTAATAAAAACCACACCAGTAAAACCACATCTAGAAATAAAATAAAATGTCCATACACTTAAACGCACAACCGAAATATAAAAGGAAAAAATGGTCTTTAAAATTGTCTGTGTTTTTAGTCACGTGGCTCGCTGGAAGGAGCGCTCAGGTCCGTTCCGTGACATTTCTCCCCCCCCCAATAAAGTCCGACAGACACGGTTGGACCCCAACGGGTCGAATAGGGGGAGCTCGGGTCTCCGGGTTCCCGGGCACATTGCCGCGATAGTCCATCGGCATTCCCATTCTGAGGCCCAGGCCGGTACTGGATCGTAAAGTTAAACGGTTGGAGGGCCAGGCTCCACCGCAACAGGCGGCCGTTTTCCCCCGCCACCCGGTTGAGCCACACCAGTGGATTGTGGTCTGTCATAACGGTGAAGGACCGCCCGTAAACATATGGCTGAAATTTCCTCAGGGCCCAGACCAAGGCCAAACACTCCTTCTCCACCACGGCGTATCCCACCTCCCGGGGTAAGAGTTTGTGGCTGATGTACGCCACCGGGTGATTTCCCCCCCCCCGCCCCCGTCGTCTCCCACTTGGCTTAGCACGGCTCCCAGTCCAAACATTGAGGCGTCTGTATGGACGATAAAACGTTTGTTAGAATTCGGAGCTGCCAAGGGGGGGGCTTGGGTTAGGGCAGTTTTCAGTTTCTGGAAGGCGGCTTCACACTCCGGGGACCACAGGACTTGGCAGGGTAGGGATTTCTTGGTCAGGTCTGGCGAGGTCGCTGTAGTGGGGGACAAACTTCCTGTAGTACCCCACGGTGCCCAAGAAGGCGAGGACCTGGGTCATGGGGGTGGGCCATTCTAGAATGGCTTCTACCTTGGCGGGTTCTGGTCGCTGGGTCCCACAACCCACCCGGTGGCCGAGGTACTGCACCTCGGACATCCCTATTTTACATTTTTCCGGTTTAAGGGTCAGGTTGGCGTCCCTGATTTGATCTAATACCACCCCCAGATGGTGGAGGTGTTCCTCCCAGGTCTGGCTGTATATGGCTATGTCGTCCAGGTACGCACAAGCGAACTCCTGTAGGCCATCGAGGAGGTGATCAATTAACTGCTGAAAGGTGGCAGGGGCGTTCTTCATCCCGAACGGCATGACCCGAAATTGGTACTTTGGGGTCGCCTCCTCTGCAAGGGGAATCTGCCAGTACCCCTTGCACAGATCCACGGTGGTCAAGAAATGGCCCTGGGAGATCTGGTCTAACAGCTCGTCGACTCGGGGCATGGGGTAAGCGTCCGTGATGGGGCAGTCGTTTAACCTCCGGTAGTCGACGCAAAACCGGGTGGTACCATCCTTTTTGGGGACCAGGACTACGGGCGATGCCCAGGGACTGGCCGAAGGCTCGATAACCCCCAGCTCCAGCATTTCCCGGATTTCAGCCCGCATGGGTTCGCGGACTGCCTCCGGGAGTCTGTATGCTGGTTGCCGGAGGGGTCTCTGGCCGGGGGTTTCCACTTGGTGCCCGGCTGGTATAGCCGGGGAGGGCAGAAAAGATCTCTTGGCGGTCTTCGAGCAGCTGCCTAACCTGTGCCTGTTTATGGGGTCCCAACTCCTCCCCCAGCTGCACCTGCTCTACCCCTGAGGGCTGACTATCCCAGGAAGCTCTACCTCCTCGGTGGCTGGAGCGCAGATGGTAGACATGGTCTCCGGTCGCTCGTGGTAGGCCTTGAGCATGTTGACATGGAACATCCGCTGGATCCTGGTGTCGGTACAGCTGACAACCACATAGGTGGTTTCTCCCACTTAGGTTACCACCCGATAAGGGCCCTGCCAGGACGCCTGCAGCTTATTCTGCCGCTGTGGCTTCAACACCAGGACCTTCTGCCCCACGAGGAATGAGCGGCTGCGGGTAGAGCGGTCGTACCATGCCTTCTGCTGGGCCTGGGCTGCCTGCATGTTCCCCTGAACTAATTCTGTGAGTTCGGTCAAGCGCTCTCGGAGCTCCAGGACGTAACTCAGGAAGGGGAGACCTTCAGCTTCCTGTCCCCCCTCCCACTGAGCCCTGACTAAATCTAAGGGACCCCTAACCCTGCGTCCGTACAATAATTCGAAGGGGGAGAACCCGGTCGATTCTTGGGGGACCTCTCGGTAGGCAAATAACAAGTGGGGTAGGTATTTTTCCCAGTGCTTCCTTTCTTGGGTGAAGGCTCGGATTAGCTGTTTCAGGGTCCCATTAAACCGCTCACACAGCCCGTTCGTCTGAGGGTGATATGGGGCGCTGTGAAGCACCTTAACACCGCACAGGCGCCAGAGCTGTTGGATCAGCTCAGCGGTGAACTGGGAGCCCTGATCAGACAAAATCTCCTGTGGGAATCCTACCCGAGAGAACCCCCGTAGGAGGGCATCGGCGATGGTGTCAGCCTGGATGTTGGACAGGGGCACCGCCTCGGGGTATCGGGTGGCGTAGTCCACCACGGTGAGAATATATCTCTTCCCGGTGCTGCTGGGGCGAGGCAGGGGGCCATTTATGTCGACCGCCACCCGACTAAAGGGTTCTTGTATGATGGGCATGGGGTGCAGTGGGGCTTTCGGGTGGTCTCCAGTTTTCCCCGTCTTCTGACAAACCGGGCAGGTGCGACAGTACTCTTGGGCATCCTCACTAAGGCGGGGCCAAAAGAAAGCTCGGGTTAACCGGTGTCGGGTCTTGGTCACCCCTAGGTGACCGGCGAGGGGAATGTCGTGGGCCAGTCTCAGGAGCTCCTGTCTAGGGGCCTGAAGGACTATTAATTGCTTATGGGGAGCCTGTGGCTTCCGAGTGCCCCCCCTTGCGCTGTACCTATACAGTAACCCATTCTCCCACTCAATGCTGTCGTCCCTTACGCCTTCTGGGCCCTTGCTGGCCCGGTCGTGGTACCTCTCTAGGGTGGGGTCGGTCTGAGTCTGGTGTCAGAGGGTAGCCGGGGAGCTCCACGTGAGGGGGTGGTCAGGTCGAGTGTATGTGGTCTCGTTTGGTCGGGTTTGTGTTGTGGTCTCACCTGGGTCCCGACTGGTGTGCCGTGGTTGTTCCGGTGGCTCTGTTGCCGTGTAGTCACCGGGGCTGCCGCGTCCGTGGCATAGGCCGAGACCAAGCGTCCCAGGTCGTTCCCAAGGAGGATTTCAGCCAGTAGTTGGTCTAGTAAACCCACCCTCACGGATCCCTCCCCAGACCCCCAATCCAGGTGGACTCGGGCAGTAGCGAGTCGAAGCACTTTTCCTCCGGCCACGCGGACAGCGACGGTGTGGTCTAGCCGGTTCTTTTTGGATATCAGGTGGGGGCGCTCGAGTGTGGTGGCGCCGGAGTCTCGGCGGCCCGCCTGTTGATCCACACCACCTGTCGGTGGTGTTGACGGTTGTCGGCCGAGGCAGCTTGTACGGGGTTGGCCTCATGCAGCATCCCCCATTCTTCCTGGGGGTCCCAATACGGGGATTCAGTCTGGTAACAGTGGGCCGCAGGTGGAGGCTCGGGGGGTCCCCGTGGAGGGGGAGGTTGGTTGGGACATTTCTGACGGTAGTGCCCCACCTGGCCGCACCCGTAACATCGGATGGTAACCGTGGAGTGGGAGCGGTTTGTCGGTCTTGGTGCGGGCCAGCGAGTCGGTGGCTCCGGGGGAGGGGTGGGTATTGTGGGTCGAAGGGGTGGGGGTCGTTCTGCCTCATTGGGTTTCCGTGTGTCCGTATACTCATCTGCCCAGGTAGCCGCTTGCTGCACCGTCTGGGGCTTCTTGTTCCTCACCCACTCCCATACTGCCGTGGCGGTGTGGTCGAAGAATTGTTCGAGGAGGAACAGCTGGGTGATGTCTTCCACGGTTCGAGCTTTGCTCCCTGCGAACCAGGTCTTCAGGTCTCTTTGCAGCCGGTGTGCCCACTCCACATGGGTAGTGCCGTTGGGCCGGCGTGAGTTCCGGAACTTCATCCGGCTGGCTTCGGGAGTGACGGCAAAGCGGGCCAGTAAGGTTTGCTTTACCTGCTCGTAGTCCCGGGCTTCCTCGTCTACGACGGTTCGATAGGCCTCCGCAGCTCAACCGGTCAATTTATAGGCCAGAATCCCGACCCAAGCGGAACGTTGAACCTCGTGTATTTGGCACGACCGCTCAAAGTCTTGGAGGAAGCTCTCGATCTCTTCCTCCGCCTCGTTAAAAGTCTTGAAGACCTGGAAGGGTACCTTCCGGGCCGCTGGTCTCTCGGGGTTGGGGCTCTCCACTCTCTGGTATTGGATTTATGCCAGCCGTAGCTCATGCTGGCGCACCCTCTCCCGCTCTTCCTCTTGCGCGATTTCTTGAACAATATTCTGGAAGGTGGCTTCCGTCGGGGCGGCTCTGTAAGCCGCTGCCGTACCTTCTTCTGGAAGGAATTTTCAGAGATGGGTGCCTGGGGGGCCGTCGGTGGTGGGGGTGCGGGCGTGGCCCTCTCCCGCTGATCCATGTCCTTTTAGCTCTTCGACCAGAGCATCCTTGGTTTTCGAGCCCGCGGTCCCTCCATGGCTCTCCAGCAGATCTCGCAGAGTGTCTCGTTTACAGCTGGCGTAGGCTGTCATGCTGAGATGAGGGTCTCTTCCGGGGGTGCAATGTGACGGAATGGGGTGTCCGCCTGCGGTCCTGCTCCTATCTGACCCACTTGATGGCGTCCGGCCCGACTACAGAGTGGCTTGGCGTCTCGAGCAGCCTGATTTACTGACCCCTTGCTGGTGTGGAGGTGGCTGCTGGGCTGACTTGAGGCTCCTTTTCCTGGGATAGACGTGATGTAGAAGGCCGCTGAGTGCCTTCTAGGTGCAATGTGATATGCCCTGAAATAACTCACCAGACGAGGCTGTATGACTTTAAAACAGGGACTGATTTATGAAGGGTTTGGGCAGATCCTTTTATACACACAACACAAAAGCATTTGGTAACCCTCACACATGTCCAGACTTGAATGAGACAATCGGATTTGCATACAATGGCATTCTTACATCAGCAGAATACACACGCACAGAGAGCAAATGCACACAGTAATTAGCATACAATTAAATTTCAACACAGCCTTTCAATCCTAGCAACCAAGGAAAAATATAACACATTTAAATGCATCACACAATTTCACATCTGAATCCAGTCATACAATAGAAACATAGAAAAATGTCGGCAGATAAGAACCTTTCGGCCCATCTAGTCTGCCCAATTACATGGATACTTTACCTGGATACATGTTAATACATCACACTCGAATAAAAACCACACCAGTAAAACCACATCTAGAAATGAACTAAAATGTCCATACACTTAAACGCACAACCGAAATATAAAAGGAAAAAATGGTCTTTTAAAATTGTCTGTTTTTAGTCACGTGGCTCGCTGGAAGGAGCGCTCAGGTCCGTTCTGTGACACCCCACCTCCAGGGAACCTTCAGACTTCTCAAGGAGACCATGCGGCGCATGATGTCCAGGGGGTCCGTCCATCTGTCCTCTCAGTGTCAGGAGACAGGGCAGTCTGATGCAAGTGGGGGCGGGGGTAAACCGTTTTGTGAGACCAAAAATAAAGCCATAACCAGGATTGGAGGGTCCAGTCTCGTCACATTTCGTTTGTGTTGATTGGCCCCTCAGGAGCCTGTGAGCACCCGCTGAGATCTGGAGTACAGCAAGTGCACCACCCTCTGCCACCCAATCTGTAACAGATCTGTGCCCCAACAGGGTCACATCTGCCAATGCCGCTTCCTCCCAGGACCCCCGTGTTCTCATGTCTCCCGTGTCTTTCTCTCGGTCCTTAGCCGCAGCTTAAAGATGGGTACATGTAGAGAGTCTTGCTAGCATCCCCCAGAAATAAGCCATGGCGGTATATCTGGAGCTTTTCGTTGGCACAATGAGCAGAATGTAGCTGCTACCCAAACCATGAGCCGTGACTGCATGTAGGGTCAAAATAGAACTCGTTTAATCCGGGACAGACACACCTATATTTATGTGGTCACACATGGGTCATTTACATACACAAAACCTCCCTAGAAACCGCCGTGGGGGCAACCAGACCGAAACAGACAATTATAGAATTTAGCTAAGATATGTAGATAAGTTAGAATTTTAATAAAGGACTCAGAGGCGAGTATTGCAGTCTCTTTCCTTGCATTTATTAACAGCAGCAAGTAAAATGTCAAAAAAACCAACAAACCTTAAAGAAAATGTCTTTTAACAATGGTATCCTCTAACCTCCCTTCCCCAATGATACAGTCCATTGCTCCTGCCACTCTATATATAGGACCGCGTTCCCGCCTTTTCTTCCTCTTTCTTGCCAACAGTCAGCAGGCGTCGAACAAGCCAAGCAGTGCGATCCAGCCAGATCTTGAGCGAAACCGAGAGTGCCACAGGAGAGGACCAGAACACATGTCACTGGGCTGGAATAGAAGCAAAGGATGAGATACTAGTGTGTGATCTAGAATGCCCAGCAAACCCCAGGAGTCCGCCCCTGGGAGGGCAGGGTGGTCAATACTCGCCTCTGAGTCCTTTATTAAAATTCTAACTTCTCTTCATATCTTAGCTAAATTAAATGATTTCAATACAAGGACTCAGAGGCTCCTATTGCAATTTCAAAGCTGGTCCATCAGAGCGGACGACCTGTGAACGATCAGCTGGATGCAAAAAGTCCGAAAAGTGGTCTCGCAAGACTAGTCTGCGGAGTTAAGCAAATCCTCCAAATGACAGCCCACCCCCCCCCCATCGCCGACGTAGCAGACGCGCTGCATACCAAGTGAGCCCCGAAAATTGAGACATCCACCCCAGCCAACTCCAATAGCCATTTTACCCAACGCGCCAACGTTGTGGAGCCAACTGTGTTATGAGGGGCCCTGAAAGAAAAAGAGGCGACATGCCCCCAGATCGCAACTCCACCATATGTGATTCATAGACCTGAGGGCATTGCACTGGGCAGAGGGTTGTTTGGGAGGGAAATGCCGGATAAAAAATAGATGTAATAGACGTCTTTGTCCTACTCAAAATGTCAAAACGAACCCCCTCTGGGACAAACGATCTTACCTGAAAATCTAAAGCTCTCACATACCCCACCCATTGCACGAGATGAGGCGAAGGAGACCCACAATTTAGTTGCCAATTGTTTTAAAGAGCGATTCTCATTAGGAGGCTAAGATTTAAGAAAACGAAGCAGAATGGCCACATCCCAAGTCTCCGAATACCGAGGGAGCGGAGGCCTTGAAAGCCGAATGCCCCTCAGCAATCAACAAACCAGAGGATGTTTTCCCACCAGAATCCCCTGGAAACCGACATGGTAAGCCGACAAAGCCGAGCGAAAAACATTGATAGTCCTATATGCCTTGCCATTATCAAAACGTTCAGACAGGAAATTGAGAACAACGCTCAAGAGGTGCTTGAAAGGGATCGGAGTCCTGTGCGCAACACCAACCTGACCACTGGGACCAGGCCGAGTCATAACTGGACAATGTGCCTGGAGCCCAAGCGGACTGTAGGAGTGCTCTAGTGCGTTCTGAAACTCCGCTGGCCGCCCCATATGCCCTGACACCAGGGAGACCAGGAGCAGACAAATCCTGCAACAATAACGGATGAGGACGACTGTGACTGTCCACTATGAAGTCCGGGAGTGCCATAAGGAGCCGCAGGACATCCAACAGAAGGTCCAGGAGCAGGGGAAACCATGGCTGGTTGGGCCAAAATGGAGCCACTAGAACTAGCTCCGCCTCCTGAACCCGAACCTGGCGTAACGTCCGCAACACCAACTGAAATTGGGGGGAAAGCATAAAGCCGAGGCCCTGCCCTACTCTGTAGGAAAGCATCGTGGCCAGAGCCATGGGATCCGGGCGCCAGCTGCAAAAGTTGATGCTAAATTGCTAATCCCAAGTATTCCGTGTGCCTCCAGCTCCAATCGGCTAGGAGGTTCAAGACACCCGGAATGAACTGAGCCTGTGCAATTATCCTGTGTTGAAAACACCATTCACAAAAACGAGTCGCCACCGTCATGAACAGGAAAGAACGGGGACCCCCCCAGGGAGTTGATGTAAAGAACGGCGGGAAGTTTTCCATGAGAAGGAGCACGGACGTACCCTCCCTCCGTTTTGAGGAAACTCTGAAGGGTGAACAAGCCCGCCAATAGCTCTAGACTGTTGATGTGGAGGCGAGCCTCCTGAACCGACCAAGGACCACTTGTCAACATATCTCCACACCTGGCGCCCCAGCCTGCCAGGCACGCATCGGAGTCTTATCGTGACCGACGGAGGAGGCATCACGATAGACCTGCCGCTGCAGAACTGGAGGTCCTCTATCCACCACTGAAGATCCTCCCGTGCTACAACTGACAGTCACCTGGTCTGAATAGGCACGTCTCTGCCTTAGGAAATGGACCATCAGGCGTTGGAGGGGCCGATAATGGAGCGGACAGGGTGTACCACCAACCTCGTAGCTGCCTGTGACGGAAACCTGCTCCTTCCGCCTGACCTGGCTCTCCAGACACCCCCTTACCAAGATCAGCCCAGCCGCTGAGTTGCTCGGAACTCAGTACCTCGAGCAGCCTGATCTGTAGCTCCAGACCTGCTTGGTCTGATCCTCTGCCTCTTTGAATTTCCAGAAGGCCGCTCTGTGCCTTCTGGGGGCGATCGTGAATACCCTGAATGAGACACCAGACAAGCTGTATGTTCAAATAGGATTCTGAGACTTTTTTTTTTTTTTTTTTTTTGTATTTAAAGTTTTTATTTTGAAATAAAGTCAGCAAAACAAGCTAAGAAAAAGGCCTCGCAGGGCCACAATGTCATAGGAAGGAGAACATTCAAAACAGTCAGCATAGGCACAGCAAACAATAATATGTCAGCAAAATCATCCCCAAGAGGGGGGTCTCATCTAGAACATGCATATATAAGGTCATCAGATTACAGCTGTATGTCAGCGAAATCATCCTCGATAGAGGGGGTCTCATCTAGAACATGTATATATAGGATCATCAGATTACATCTGTATGTCAGCCAAATCGTCCCCAGTAGGGGGGGGGGTCTCATCTAAAACATGCTTATATAAGGTCATCAGATTACAGCTGTAAATCAGCAAAATCATCCCCAATAGGGGGGTCTCATCTAGAACTTGCTTATATAAGGTCATCTGACTACAGCTGTATGTCAGCAAAACAGGGGAAGGGAGGAGGGAGGAAAAGAGAAAAAAAAAAAAAAAAAGGAGGAAGTGGAGTAAGGTGGGGAAAAATATGGCAAAAGACCAAAAATGTGCTGACCCTGGCAGAATCCCAGGTGGCCGAAGCCCACGGGAGAAGGCCATGAGGGGGTGAAAGGCACTAGGCCCGGGCACCTGGGGAGGTAAGCTACGTTCCTCAGGATATCCCGAAAACGCCAACTAAACAAAAATGGGGGGGGGGGTGGGAGAGAAAAGGGGGAGGGGAGACACCAGGGAAAACAGCATGTCTTATAAAATAGCAAAATGGAAAGTCATCAGAATCCGCTAGAAACAGCAGAGGGTCCACAGCTAGAATCAGAAAAAACGGGGGCTGACTCAGAGAGACACAGGCAATCGCCATCAGCCTGTGTCCCGAAACGGTAGCAAATCCTTAGCAGGCAGAGCAAAGCCGAGTAGGCCAGGCCATGCGGCAGGTAGCAGGACCAGCACTGCGAGTACGAGGGGGCACCTCATAGCCAGCTCAGCAGGCCGCGCCGTTTCTCCGACGGCAGTCTGTGATGGTGCAGCCCCGCTGCAGGGTGCGGGCGTTACACCCAGAGGCAGGGGGTCCACCGATCGCCCAGTGCTCTGATCACCTCCAGCATCGTGCGCCACCTCATCCTTGTTCCGCTTATCCTCTACAGTACTGTGGGGGAGGAAGGTTGCGTCCAAAGCTTCTGGCTTCTCGCAGCTCTCGTGAACGGTCTCAGCAGCTGGTTCACGCTCCGGAGGGGGGATCTCAGGCCTCTCGAGCCCATCCGTACTCGGGGCTGGTGCCCCACGGCAGCTCCGCAGTGTCTCCAGCACCCGGAGGAAGATACCTCTGGTGAGCGGGGCGTCATCATCCTCTCCAGCCAGCATCTGCAGGCAGGCCTCCAGGCCCGCATCCAACATTCCCGCACTTCCAATGGGGGGAGGGGATCCATCCCCCAACCACCCCGCCAGTCCATCCGCCCGTCCCGCATGACGATCGATCGGGAGATGTGGGCCCTCCATCCCCTCGATCCTCAGCAAATTCTCGGTCCGGGGTGAGGCAGAAAGACCGGCAAGGCCGATAGGCTCCTGTGGTCTGGGAGTAGGCCGCAAGATGGCCGCCGGGTCGAGCTCCAGCCCCAAGTCAGCAGCCGCTAACTGAGTCTCTGGTCCGGAGGGGGAGACTAAACGGACTCCGGACAGGTCAGATCCGGTGGCCAGCTACCCAGGTACCCCAAAGGTTAAGAAAAGCGTATTTATGGTCATCTGGAGGTACCTTAGCGAGGAAGACGTGCGGAGCTCCACCAGGACACGTCCGCTCCCGCTCGCAGCCGGCCACGCCCCCCGATTCTGAGACTTTTATTGAAAAATGCCACTATTTATGCCCAGGACCAACAGTGATCATTTGCATAAACCAAATGACGAACATTGACCTACTAAAACTCTCTAATTATATTATGTCAGATATTAGCAGTAAACATTTCTTAGCCTTCATATTACAACTCATTTAAATAATCTATTGTTCCTATAGATCAGATTACCTTTGCAGTCAAACACTGTCCCAGACTCATGACTCCTTAACCAGATAACAGACACAGAGAAAAGCCTTCTTGCATAATCACACATTACTTAAACATTCCACATAAAAGAGGGCATTGAAAATAAATTCTGGTTGCATCTTTAAAACACATTTCCAAGTGCCCATTCACATACAGTAATTAAAGTACATTTAAAACTAAAGCTAAGAAATTTACAATACATTTAAAACCACACCACGCAATATAAATGAACATAAAGTCTTTCACAAGGCAAATGTCTGCGTCTTTTGGGGTTTTTGCCTGGAAAAGGAAACGTCTTGGGGTTTGAAGCGGGGAGCGCCACGTCCGTTCCATGACATATCTCCCCTCCCCAAAGGAGTCCAATGACCACAGTTGGACCCCAACAGGTCAACTAGGGGTTGTCGCAGCAATAGTCCATACCTTGGTCCATAGTCTATCAGGAGGAGGCAAGCCCCAAGATTTTTCACCTGTCCTGGCTCTGGGAAACAACCAGCCTTAGTAGCACATTGAGGGCCCCTCGTGCTCCTGGGCCGTTGTGGGTACACCACATTGCTGGTACCCCCTCCTGGGAAAAGGGCTCGCTGCTGGGGAGAGGTACCACCTGTACCTGTTCTCAGGGTATCAACATTCCGTGTGAAAAATGTGCCAACGGCACCCACTTCTGGTGCTCCAGTCAGCAGCTGGGGGGAACATGGGGTGACCATGCCCCCAGCACAGGGGGTTGAGAATCGTCGGTCTCCACTCCTGGCATCACAAACTGCCGTGGGGGAGCGAGGTTATTGATATCCGCTCTCTGAAGCTTGCTTGGCTGATTGAGTGAAGCGGGGATGATCAGACAGTGTGTGGGCTCCTCAGTGAACCTGTGGTTCTCCTCCTTTCCCCCAAACTCTGGGACAGCCGATTTGAAGGCAGGGCTTGGTGACGCTCTGCCCCATAGCCAGTGTCACGGACCACTACGCGTGCTGCTGCGCAAAGACGCTGGGTTAAGCTGCTCACTATCTATCATAGACCCAGATAATCACACGCGCTTATCTACCCGTCCCGGCCACACTGTCTCTCACAACAGGCCCGTAGAGCGCGATCTACTGATCCCGGGATTGCAACGCAGTACAAGTCTTCTCCTGAAGCGCGTACTAACTACGTCTCCCACAATCCCGGAACTCACTTTCTTATTCTATAAGTAATGCTGCCACCAGTCCTCACGGACACTACGCGCGTCGCAACAGGAGACACAGGGCTTAGCAGCCGCACTATCCTAGACTCGGACAGTGACTACGGATCCCACAATTCCCTGCCGTTTCCTGAAGACCGCAACACGCAATTTCTTATATATAACCGAGCTTAAAGCAAATAGCAATTCTCCCAATCTCTTAGTTAGTGTGGATTTCATCAGCCAGAGTCAAAACTTAAATACTTTTTGTTTATTTATGATAGAAAAAATCACAGTGCTTTGTCACTTAAAAAATTATAACTAGAATAAATCAATGAATTACACACTACACAGCAAACAAAAGAAAAAGGGTTAGCCATAGAGCGTTACTTACGAAGAACTATTCCTTAAGCTAGCAGCCATGGCCTCCTGGAGTCTGGAGATAGGAACATGGACAGATCAGTCCTCTTTAGAAGGTACCCCAAGTGATCAGCCAAAGCACATGGCCAGTGTTCCGAATTTATACACTTCCTGATCTTTCCAGCCCCCACCCACAAATGGCCCAGTGTCCTGGACTCCATTTCCCAGAGTGCCATTCTCGCTCGTGCTCAGTAAGCCTTTCAATTAATCTTTAATTGCCTAAAGTCGTCCCTCTTCCCTCCAGACCTCCCTTAGAGATCAAGGATGTGCTTCCTGTCTTTGAAGATTGTGTCCCCATCTCTTGGTGCCGAGCTGACTGCCAAGGTGTGATTTTCTAGGTTAGTGTACAAAAGAAATTCCCTTTTTACAGCTACGTGTTATATCCTCCCCCAGGGGAGAAAGCTAACCCTGTTAATTACATTTCAGCTGTGAACACAGGGATACACTTACCAAATGGCCAGACACAAATATGAATATAACTCTATATGGAGGAGAGGAGATATGTATAAACCGGCAGATAGACACATAAATACAGGCAGACCCTTATATAGATAGAAATACAGATTTAATCCGCCACAGCCAGTGTTTCCGATGGGGGGATGGACACTGGGGTAGTGTCTGTTGGTGGGGATGAGAGGGGGGGCTTCCTCCACTCTCGGTGGAGATATCTGCAGCTGTGGAAGCACTCTCCGGAGATCCTTGGTCAGACTCTCCAGATACAAGTCTGAGGGTGGGCAGTGTCCCGCGGTGCTCTGCCTAGTAGCCAGTGCTTTTGCTGGGGGGGATGGACACTGGGGTAGTGTCCACTGAAGGGGACAGGGGGAAGGCATCCTCCACTCGCGGTGGAGATGGGGAGGGCCATCCGGACCCGTCCGTCGGTTGCTCAGGCATGACTTGGGCAACCCCAGGCTCATCCTGGCAATTTAACACCTGCAGTGCTCGGTGCAACATCGCCACTTCTTCCATGGCGGGCAAGACGGGAAACCATAGGAGCACCTCCAGCTCCATTTCCTCCGGTTTCTCTGCCCCATCCAGACTGTCCTCTCCTTCTGACTGACAGTCCCAGGCCTCTGTCACCGCCATATCCAGGCCTTCAAGCTCCCTGAGCCATCCGTGGCTGGGAGCACATTGGGGCCAATCTGGGAAATCTGCCCCACATCCCCACAACTCTCCAGTAGGGACTTCAGCTTCACCCAATGTCTCAAGACAGTCCACCTCTAAAAGTGTCCAACCATCCTGCTGGGTCACACTGGTGGAGACCGCTGTCTCATCCACCTTCATCTGCCAGAGATCCTCCGGCATTTGATAGTAGAGGCCAGAGGCATGCCACGGCGGTCCGCACTTCGGTTAGCACCAAATCACTGTCCCAATCCAGAGGCTCCAGGGCCTCAGCCTATCTCGCAGCTCGGCCACCCGGAGATCGTGCTGCCGCTCACGCTCCTGCCGATCCAGCTCTTTCACGCTGGGCATCATGCAGCATTATGTCCGAGATGGCCTGACTAATGGCTTCCTCGGACGTATCACTCCCATAACAGGGTCATTCGTCGCCAGACCCTCTGGAATAGCTCCTCAGCTGACCGGGGTCTAGTGTCACCGTTCCTTTGGTCCATTTCGGTCAGCTCGCTGATTAGGGCATCTTTGTCCTTGGATCCGGCGATCCCTCCTCGGCTCTCAAGCAGGTCCCTCAGAGTGTTCCTCTTGCAGGCTGCATAGTTGGCCATCTCGGGGTGCTTTGGTATTAGAGAGCCTCTATCCACACCGCTGCCAGCCAATGTGATGGAAACCCGCTCCTTCCGCCTGTCTTGTTCTCCAGCACCCCCTTACCTACATCAGCCCGACCGCTGAGTTGCTTGGAACTCAGTGCCTCGAGCAGCCTGATCTTTAGCTCCAGACCTGCTTGGTCTGATCCTCTGCCTTGGAGCCTCTTTGAATTTCCAGAAGGCCGCTCTGTGCCTTCTGAGGGTAAGAGTGGGTACCCTGAATGAGACACTAGACAGGCTGTATGTTCAAACAGGAATCTGAGACTTTTATTGAAAAATGCCACTATTTATGCCCAGGTCCAACAGTTATAATTTGCATAAACCAAATGACAAACATTGACCTACTAAAACTCTAATTACATTATGTCAGGTAGATATTTACAGTAAACATTCCTCAACCTTCATATCACACATCATTTACATAATCTATTGTTCCAATAGATCAGATTACTTTAGCAGTCAAACACTGTCCCAGACTCCTTAACCAGATAACAGACACCGAGAAAAGCAATCTTGCATAATCAAACATTACTCAAACATTTCACACAAAAGAGGGCATTGAACATTGCTTCAAGTTGCGTCTTTAAAACACATCTCCAAGTGCCCCATTCACATACAGTAATAGAAGTACATTTAAACCTAAAACCAAGCAATTTACAATACATTTAAACCACACCACGCAATATAAATGAACATAACGTCTTTCCCAAAGCAGAAGTCTGTATCTTGGGGTTTGAAGCGGGGAGCGCTATGTCAGTTCTGTGACACTGCCAACACTCTGATCATGCGTGATAAATCTCAGAATGTCGGGGAGACATTGGAGAGAACACGTACTTCCTTGAGAATGGACTTGCATTTTTGTTCCGGCTGGAATAAAAACATCGAGACTGGTTGAATTGTAAATCGCAGAAACTTTAAGGAACGGACTGGTTGAAGAATCAACTTCTCCAGATTCACCAAGAATCCAAGGGTTTGAAGCCGAATTATCGTCTGTCTGATATGGTCCCTCAAGAGTGACTCGGACTCCGCTATTAGCAGGATGTCGTCTAGATAAATAATCAGACGCACGCCCCGCGACCGGAGTCGACTCACTGCAGGCTTCAGCAGCTTGGTGAAACACCAAGGTGCCGAAGACAGACCGAACGGTAAGGAGCGGAATCGCCATATCATTGAGTTCCAATGGAAACAGCAGAGGAATCCAGAAAATTCCTCTAAGTCTATTTTTGACAGCCAGTCGCTTGGCTGGAGAACATCTCTAAACAGGTGTAAACCTTCCATCTGGAAGTAATTGTACCCTACATGAAGATTTAGATCCTTCAAATTGAGTACCGGGCGACTCCCAGTCCCATCGCCCTTCTTGGAGACCAAAAAGAGGTTACCTAGGAAGTGCACCTCTCCCCACGGGGATGGTTCTATGGCTCCCTTCCTTACGAGATCGGCAATCTCCTCTTCCACCAACGCTGCATCCTCTGCCGAGTACACCAATGGAGGAGGAGAGGAGCGTTGAATGGGGGTCGATTTAGAAAATCTATCGTAATCCCCTGTACAGTGTGTAACACCCACAGATCCGTTGTGATCTTGCGCCACTGTAGTAGACGTGGACAAGTGACCCCCCCCCCAGGAACCAGTGAATGGTGGATTAGAAGACTCATTACCTGGAGATCGGAATTGTCGGAATCCTCGACTTCCTCGATAACTCCTGTATCCCCTGCTGCGCCAGGGACCGGAGCGAGTGGGATAGAATTGAGGCACTCTCGTTTCCAACTGGGAAGCGTCATATGACACAGAGTCTGCGAATGGGTGTGATAAACCTGCACTGCCAGCAGCGCAGCCCCTGCCGGCCCGTGTAACAGCCCCAGCAGTAAAAACTTTAACCTTCTCCATAGTCGTGAATGCCCCTGTATTTTCCGATATGTCCCTCAAAAATCCAGGACGGAAAAAAAATTGCCCTGGGCCTTTGCCTCTTATTCATTGTCGGCAACTCCTGCTAGTAGCGAATCCATTTTCAACAGTATACGTTTTCTCCTTTCAGAAGCCAATGCCGCGTTGGTATTACCTACAAAGCTAAGGGCCCTTTTGTGCCCAGCTTGACACATCGTAGAGATCTAGAGTTGAATCTGTTAATTTTGCTTGTTCAGCGACATCCAACAATTTAACCAGTGGACCAGTAACATCCAATAATTTAACCAGTGGACCAGTAACATCCAATAATTTAACCAGTGGACCAGTAACATCCAATAATTTAATCAGTGGACCAGTAACATTCAATAATTTAACCAGTGGACCAGTAACGTGGACCAGTAACATTCAATAATTTAACCAGTGGACCAGTAACGTGGACCAGTAACATTCAATAATTTAACCAGTGGACCAGTAAAATTCAATAATTTAACCAGTGGACCAGTAACATTCAATAATTTAACCAGTGGACCAGTAACATTCAATAATTTAACCAGTGGACCAGTAACATCCAATAATTTAACCAGTGGACCAGTAACATTCAATAATTTAACCAGTGGACCAGTAACGTGGACCAGTAACATTCAATAATTTAACCAGTGGACCAGTAAAATTCAATAATTTAACCAGTGGACCAGTAACATTCAATAATTTAACCAGTGGACCAGTAACATCCAATAATTTAACCAGTGGACCAGTAACATTCAATAATTTAACCAGTGACCAGTAACATTCAATAATTTAACCAGTGGACCAGTAACATTCAATAATTTAACCAGTGGACCAGTAACATTCAATAATTTAACCAGTGGACCAGTAACATTCAATAATTTAACCAGTGGACCAGTAACATCCAATAATTTAACCAGTGGACCAGTAACATTCAATAATTTAACCAGTGGACCAGTAACATTCAATAATTTAACCAGTGGACCCAGGACATACTTGAAAACGAGAGAAATCTCAATGTATCCTTCCTGGTAAAATCCTTTATAAATAAATAAATAAATAAAATAAATAACATTCAATAATTTAACCAGTGGACCTGTAACATCCAATAATTTAACAAGTGGACCAGTAACATCCAACAATTTAACCAGTGGACCAGTAACATTCAATAATTTAACCAGTGGACCAGTAACGTGGACCAGTAACATTCAATAATTTAACCAGTGGACCAGTAACATTCAATAATTTAACCAGTGGACCAGTAACATCCAATAATTTAACCAGTGGACCAGTAACATCCAATAATTTAACAAGTGGACCAGTAACATCCTAAGTGTTGATCAGAGTTGATTCCTGGAGTTGCGGGACTGGAGGAAAGAACTGCAAGGCCCACTTTTTACTCTGGTAAACTCACGTCTATATCATGCTTTCTCTCACGCTTCTACTCTTTACTTCTACCTTTCTCCTTAAATGGAACTCCTGCCCCTCTACCACCGACCCCTACACTATCTGCATCTCTTGTATTGTAGAGAGATAGGTTGAAGATGTGTGTGAGAGCAGGGGTGAGGGAGGAGGAGAGGGGAGGAATTAGATGTGAGGGAATGGGGTCGAGCGGGCACGTGGTGAGATGTGAGGAGGACAATAAGGAATTGACTTCCTCCTCAGTGGCTGGGAGGAAGCGGCAGAGGGTGGCAGAGGGGACCTGTGGGAGTGGAGGTGGCAGATAACTATCTTGTGTTGGGATGTTGCTTCTGATAGAGTTTTACTGAGGAAGTAGTCTGCCAGGTCTTGAGCGCTGAAGGCAGCTGTGGGGGGAGGTGCAGGTGGGTAGAGGAGGGTGTTGAAGGTGGACCAGAGTCGTTTAGGGTTGGAGGACAGTGTAGATATAAGAGATGAGAAGAAGGATTGTTTGGCCAAGTGGAGGGCAGAGGTGTATGACCGGAGAATAAACTTGAAGTGAACAAAATCAGCTTCAGAGCGGGATTTCCTCCAGGCACGCTCTGCGGTGCGGCAGCATCTTTGCAGGTAGCGAGTCTGGAGGGTGTGCCAGGGCTGAAGCTGGCGGCGTGGGGCCTTACAGAGTCGAAGAGGAGCAAGAGTGTCTAGAGCAGAGATAAGAGTAGTGTTGTAGTGATTAGTGGCAGCATCAGGGCAGGTGAAGGATGAGGTATGAGGGAGGTGGTGAAGTAGGTTGGAGAATTGATGGGGGTCCCCACAGCATGTAGATTTCTGCGAGTGTGTGTGCGGGGTGGGGGAGCAGGGTGTTGATAGGTTGAAAGAGAGAAGGTGGTGGTCCACCTTCAACACCCTCCTCTACCCACCTGGCTCTGGTCCACCTTCAACACCCTCCTCTACCCACCCGCACCTCCCCCCTCAGCTGCCTTCAACGCTCAAGACCTGGCAGACTACTTCCTCAGTAAAACTCTAACTATCAGAAGCAACATCCCAACACAAGATCGTTATCTGCCACCTCCACTCCCACAGGTCCCCTCTGCCACCCTCTGCCGCTTCCTCCCAGCCACTGTATTGTAACCCTGTCTATACTGTGCTTATTGTACAGTGCTGCGGAATATGCTGGCGCTTTATAAATAAAGAATAATAATAATAATAATCTCTCCCTCCCTCCTCTCGTCCCACATGACGGCCTCAGATGAGCTCCTCTATCTCTCGTGCTGCCAATCACTCCCACTCCCACAAATCCCATTCCCACCTTCTCTTTCTCACCCTCCTGCTGTTACTCTATGCAGGTGACATATCCCCTAACCCTGGCCCCACAACACATACAATACGTCCCTCTCATCCTATCTCCATCGCACATAAATCACCTCCCTGCAAGCCCAGCAACCTCATTCCCATCATCCCTCAGCGCCTGTCCTCTTTCTCCTGCGCCCTCTGGAACGCTCGCTCTGTGTGCAACAAACTCACAGCAATCCATGACCTCTTCCTTTCAAACTCCTTCAACCTCCTAGCTTTAACTGAAACCTGGCTAACTCCCTCTGATACGGCCTCCGTTGCTGCTCTCTCACATGGCGGTCTACACTTGAGCCATACCCCCAGACCGGGTGAGAGAAATGGTGGCGGGGTCGGGCTCGGTGCTCCTCTCCCACCTGCACCTACCAGCATCTCCCTCCACCCCCATCCCTCTCCTTCTCCTCCTTCGAGACACACTGCATCCGCCTGTTCTCTCCTCTGGCCCTCAGGGTGGCAGTCATCTACCGCCCCACCGGGACCAACCTCCCAGTTCTTTGACCACTTTGCTACCTGGCTTTCTCACTTCCTGTCTTCTAATCTTCCATGCCTAATTCTCTGGGACTTCAACATTCCCATTGATGATCCTTCCGCCCCTGCTGCTCCAAACTTCTTTCACTCACGTCCTCCTTGGACTCACACAATCCTCCCTCCTCCCTACCCACCGCGATGGTCACGCTATTGACCTTGTCTTTTCCAACCTCTGCTCCATTTCTGAGTTCAAATGTCACCCTTTCCCCATCTCTGACCACCACCTTCTCTCTTTCAACCTATCTGGACTTCCTAAACACCCTGCTCCCCCACCCCGTACACACACTCGCAGAAATCTACAGCTGTGGACCCCCATCAATTCTCCAACCTACTTCACCACCTCCCTCATACCTCATCCTTCACCTGCCCTGATGCTGCCACTAATCACTACAACACTACGCTTATCTCTGCTCTAGACACTCTTGCTCCTCTTCGACTCTGTAAGGCCCCACGCCGCCAGCTTCAGCCCTGGCACACCCTCCAGACTCGCTACCTGCAAAGATGCTCCCGCACCGCAGAGCTTGCCTGGAGGAAATCCCGCTCTGAAGCTGATTTTGTTCACTTCAAGTTTATTCTCCGGTCATACATCTCTGCCCTCCACTTGGCCAAACAATCCTTCTTCTCATCTCTTATATCTACGCTGTCCTCCAACCCTAAACGGCTCTGGTCCACCTTCAACACCCTCCACTACCCACCTGCACCTCCCCCCACAGCTGCCTTCAGCGCTCAAGACCTGGCAGACTACTTCCTCAGTAAAACTCTAACTATCAGAAGCAACATCCCAACACAAGATAGTTATCTGCCACCTCCACTCCTAGAGGTCCCCTCTGCCACCCTCTGCCGCTTCCTCCCAGCCACTGAGGAGGAAGTCAATTCCTTATTGTCCTCCTCACATCTCACCACGTGCCCGCTCGACCCCATTCCCTCACATCTAATTCCTCCCCTCTCCTCCTCCCTCACCCCTGCTCTCACACACATCTTCAACCTATCTCTCTCCACTGGCTCCTTTCCATCCGCCTTCAAACACGCGCTAGTTACCCCTCTACTAAAGAAACCATCCCTCGATCCCAACTCTCCATCCAACTACCGCCCTGTATCCCTGCTTCCCTTTACCTCTCTTAGAAAAACTAGTCTTCAACCGCCTCTCCCTCTTCCTGTCCTCCAATTCCCTACTTGACCCCCTGCAATCTGGCTTCCGTCCCCTACACTCAACTGAAACTGCCCTCACCAAAGTCACCAACGACCTCCTAACTGCTAAAAAACACAGCCACTATTCTATTCTCATCCTGCTTGACCTCTCGGCTGCTTTTGACACCGTTGACCACCCCCTCCTTCTACAGACCCTCAACTCTCTGGGTCTCGGTGACACTGCACTTGCTTGGGTTGACTCCTATTTATCCAACAGGTCCTTCTGTGTGTCCTTTGCTGGTAACTCCTCCTCTTCATTGCCTCTATCTGTTGGTGTACCTCAAGGCTCTGTCCTTGGTCCTCTGCTCTTTTCCATCTACACCTCCTCCCTGGGCAAAATCATCAACAGCTTTGGCTTTAATTACCACCTCTACGCTGATGACACTCAGATCTACCTATCTACCCCTGGTCTCTCTCCCCCTGTCCTTTCATAAGTCAGTGACTGTTTATCTGGCATCTCCTCCTGGATGGCCTCCTACCACCTAAAGATCAACATGTCAAAGACTGAACTCCTACTTATTCCTCCCTCCAATGCCTCCCCACCTCCTGACTTCTCTATCACGGTGGAGGGTATCACCATCTCCCCATCAAACCAAGTTCACTGTCTTGGAGTTACACTTGACTCTGCTCTTTCCTTCATCCCCCACATCAAGTCTCTTTCCTCCTCCTGCCGATACCAACTGCGTAATATTTCCAGAATTCGGCCATTTCTTACCGCTGTCACCACAAAACAACTCATACACGCCCTGGTAATCTCCCGACTCGACTACTGCAATAATCTCTTATCTGGCCTCCCTCTGTCCCGCCTCTCCCCCCTACAATCCATCCTGAACGCCTCCGCCAGGCTAATTCACCTCACCCGCCGCTCTGTCTCTGCTGCTCCCCTCTGCGAGTCCCTTCACTGGCTCCTCATCCACTGCAGAATTAAGTTCAAAATCCTTATCCTTACCTACAAAACCCTCACTAACTCAGCGCCCCACTACCTGTCCTCACTAATCACCAAATACACCCCGGCCCGCTCCCTAAGGTCAAACAGTGACCTGCGCCTAGCTTCTCCCCGCATCACCTCTTCCCATGATAGACTGCAGGATTTCTCACGCGCAGCCCCCACTCTCTGGAACGCTCTCCCTCGTACTGTCAGACTTTCCCCTAACTTCTCTTCCTTCAAGCGCTCCCTTAAAACATTCCTATTTAGGGAAACCTACCCCCCCCAACTCACTGACGCAACCATCAATCACTCTCACCTTACAGTCCTCTCCTCCTGTTTCCAACCCCAACCCTCCTAGATTGTGAGTTCCTACGGGAATAGGGCCCTCATCTCCTCCTGTACTGTTTGTCAAATGTTGTTCAATGTATTGTAACCCTGTCTATACTGTGCTTATTGTACAGCGCTGCGGAATATGCTGGCGCTTTAGAAATAAAGAATAATAATAATAAATCCAACAATTTAACCAGTGGACCAGTAACATCCAACAATTTAACCAGTGGACCAGTAACATCCAATAATTTAACCAGTGGACCAGTAACTTCCAATAATTTAACCAGTGACCAGTAACAGCCAATAATTTAACCAGTGGACCAGTAACATCCAATAATTTAACCAGTGGACCAGTAACATCCAATAATTTAACCAGTGGACCAGTAACATTCAATAATTTATCCTGGCAATTCCTAAATGCCAGATCGATGCCTCTCCTGTTTTGGGACCAACGTTTTTCCGTTCTACAAATTTAAGGAATTTTTGATCCACTTTGGGAGTCATGCACGTTTTCCCCACAGTAGAAGTTCGTGGGCACTCTGACTTCTTCATCCTATTCCTGGTGGTCTTATCTAGTGCTCTACGCACCCTAGCATCTACCCGCACTTCTGCGTGAGGAATAGGAGTCCATTCAGCTGATCTAGGGTGAGAAAACTCTTCTGGGGAAAACATAGGGTTTCCTAAAGGGTCGTAAATGGGACCAGAAGGGTCCAATCCTGAATTAGGAGCTACAATAGGGTCATTAAATTCGTCGTCAGAGGCGTACACCTCTAATAGAGAAAGAAGGTCAGAGGGGAGATGCTGAGAGATTATCCTGTACACGGGACGTACCCTGGTGAGCAACAGCTCTAGAGGGTTTTGCCATTTTAGGGGGTTCAGTCTCAACATGGTGCGATTTGTGTATGCAAGCTTTTTAGAAGTCTGTGCCCCCGGCATGACCTTCACGGGCATTGGTGCGGGGATGCCAGTCCCTACCGCCCTGCGCTTTAGTTCATTAATGGGCTCTTTCCCCATGGTGGTGACCAAGGGAGGATCAGTGGACTTCACAGCAGTGAGGGATGTGTTCCCCAATCATTACCCGGTTTCTCTGGGGTAAACTCATGTTTGGCCTCCGACCAAGGCGTTTTTAAGGGACTAGGTAAAAGAGTCTGAAAGGGCAGAAACAACTTTTAACAGCAAACTCAGTAGATGCCTGTATTTGTGGTTTGAGGGACCTGGGAACCTCAGTAGCCTCAGGACCTGCGGTTACAAGGCCGGGTGGGTTGATGCCTGCTTTCGCATATAAATCAGCCATGTGACTGGAGCTGTCATCTGACTCGGAATCTCTGGTAGGAGAGGAGTCCCTGGAGGTCGCGGGCTGAGCATACTTTGAATTCAGCATGTTGGAGATGATTTGAGGTAACGCGAGATGGTGTACAGAAGCGCACAAAGCTTGCGTGCATGCGCCCGCCTCCAGTAACGGCCACAGCCGCGCTATGCAGTAAACAATAAACTCCGTAACAACGGAAGGCCAAAACTTAGACGGGTTTGGGGGTCCACCCACCGCAGTGAGAAAACTGCTAAGCCCCGCAACGCTGCTCTGAACGCCTTGGTTAAAGCCAGGCGAAACGGAAAAGTACCAGTTAAATAGATAAAGATATTAGATATTAAAGCCAATACTTATCTGACCAAAGCAGCAAGAAAGAGGAAGAAAAAGGCGGGAACGCGCACCTATATATAGAGTGGCAGGAGCAATGGACTGTATCACTGGGGAAGGGGGGGTTAGATGATACCATTGTTAGATAACATATTTTCTTTAATGTCTGTTGGTTTTTTCGACATTTTACTTGCTAATGTTAATAAATGCAAATAAAGAGACTGCAATACTCGCCTCTGAGTCCTTGTATTGAAATTGGACAGACATTTACTGCTTGGAAGGTGAAACATAATTAGATCAGGGACAGACAATTAATCAAACCTGAGATAACATCCCAAACGAGGCAAGACAATGGTAATCGGGATGATAACCGATTACAGTCAGCAGATTTACAACCTATTCAAATTGGAATTTTTTACGTTTTAGTGTAGTTTTAGGTAAATATAAGATCTTAGTTGACTAAAGCTACAGTAAACTGAGTCTGGTAAAATCAAACCATTCAGATGACTAAAATCAACATTAACACCGCATCACACTTTATCTAAACCCATTAGATTGTAACAGACTAAATTGACTGTAGTTTTAGTCGACTGAAATCTTATGATAGTCAACTATAGAAAAAATCTGATGACTGATTCAAATATAAACCGATAACACATTCCTGAGACAAAGGTCGGCTGGCCGGCTAATCCTGTCTGCAAGATAACATACACACGGACCAGACAATAGACAGACAACAGCATTCCTGCATTGTGACGTGGGGGTTTCCGTCCACGTGTAGAATGCTCCACATCAAGTCAGTATTTTGCAGAAGTACCGCTTCTGACCCAGACGCAGGCAATAACACACAGGAGATCCTTGCCATTTCAACCCAAAATGGAGAATGAGTTTATTTTCACTTTAGATTTTGCAACTGGTTAAAACGCACACTGGGAAGGTACAGAAACCAAGGAAACACGCCCAGTATTGAAACAATGGATCACATAACAGTGAGCTGGGTGACCTTAGTTGCTAAGGGGAGGGGGTGATGGAAGCCTGTGAAAACAAAAGGAATCCATTACTTACAGGGGGGTGTATACTATACAAAGACTGGATCGTAATACAGAGTTTACACTATACAGATACAGGTACACAGAAAACACAACACTCTACCCCACATACAGCGCAATGAAATGTAATTAAAAATGAATGCAAATAAACATTGAAGCGGCCCTTTCGTCACATGCATAATCACAGATATACAGAAACATTCAGCATACGAGGGAGGCCTGCACTCTACAAATATGCCTCCAGGTCTATGCACCCCAAGTCCAAAGTGACTGACGTCACCCTACCCAAATCCTGGCATGTTTTACACCGTGCATTGCCTCTCGCTCTATTTGCAGGAAGTTTTTTGCAGCATGGGGCCTCTTAGCTTTATCCGCAGGAAGTTTTACGAAGTGTGGGGCCTCTCAGCTCTGTCCGCATGAAGTTTTATGCAGCACGGTTCCTCTCGGCTCTATCCACATGAAGTTTTACGCAGTGCGGTGCCTCTCGGCTCTATCCGCAGGAAGTTTTACGCAGCGCGGTGCCTCTCGGCTCTATCCACAGGAAGTTTTACGCAGCGCGGTGCCTCTCGGCTCTATCCACAGGAAGTTTTACGCAGCGCGGTGCCTCTCGGCTCTATCCGCAGGAAGTTTTATGCAGTGCGGTGCCTCTCGGCTCTATCCACAGGAAGTTTTATGCAGGGCGGTGCCTCTCGGCTCTATCCACAGGAAGTTTTACGCAGCGCGGTGCCTCTCGGCTCTATCCGCAGGAAGTTTTACGCAGCGCGGTGCCTCTCGGCTCTATCCACATGAAGTTTTACGCAGTGCGGTGCCTCTCGGCTCTATCCGCAGGAAGTTTTACGCAGCGCGGTGCCTCTCGGCTCTATCCGCAGGAAGTTTTACGCAGCGCGGTGCCTCTCGTCTATATCCACAGGAAGTTTTATGCAGCGCGGTGCCTCTCGGCTCTATCCGCAGGAAGTTTTATGCAGCGCGGTGCCTCTCGGCTCTATCCGCAGGAAGTTTTATGCAGCGCGGTGCCTCTCGGCTCTATCCGCAGGAAGTTTTATGCAGCGCGGTGCCTCTCGGCTCTATCCACAGGAAGTTTTATGCAGTGCGGTGCCTCTCGGCTCTATCCGCAGGAGGTCAAGCCAGCAGATTCCTAAAGGAGGTTTTACATTGGGATCTTCTGTCTCTATGGTGGGACATGTAACTACAAGGGATTGGCCACAGCAGCTTATCGCTCCCTTTTGGTGCTGTTTACCAGTGCTGACATTTCGCACGATGGATTATTCAATAAAACTTTAATGGTGACTCCTGCCGCCACTCGATGCGCCCCAGTGAGGAGCACGCGGTGTGCGCACCATGTCAGCATGTGTCCTTTGTGTGGTGCCACCATGGATGATGTGCTCACTTGGTACAGAGGAGGCTGGAGGGAAGTGGTGGCAGGAGAAGCTGGTACTTTGGAGACGCACCTCTGGTTGAGTGGATCACTCCCTGGTGCCTTCAGATGAAGCTCATCGAGGCTGACGTGTTGTACAGATTCAGAATCCTCCACATGACTCCCCAAACACCGCGATGAATAGTCTGCAACTGACCACAGGCATTTATATAGCACCAGCATATTCAGTAGCGCTTTACCATCGGGGAGCTCAATCACGAGCCGTAATAATGGTCCATGAGACGGGTCTGACTTACACAGGGACTGAGCCAGGCACCCCGTGAGCTTACAATCTAATGGACAGGGGTGTGTGAAACAAGAGGGAGGTTGGATCTGGTGGCCAGAAAGGGTTAAATCGTCAGTCATTTCAGGCTGGCGGTGCGGGGATGAGAGGGTTAAGCTCCTGGCGGTATTGTATAGCTGGGGGGGGGGGGAGCAGACCCCGGGCTCATCTATCCCTTTTATTTATCTCTCATCACCTTCCCTGAGAGCAGAGCCCAGACAGACGCCCTCCCCGCATCCCCCCGCTTCACTTCCTGCGCTTTTCCCTATTAAATTCTCTCCTACCCCAACCTTAACCCCTCTCGTATTCAGAGACCATTAACCCCTCCGTTACCCCGAGATCATTAACCCCTCCGTTACCCTGAGGCCATTAACCCCTCCGTTACCCTGAGGCCATTAACCCCTCCGTTACCCCGAGACCATTAACCCCTCCGTTACCCCGAGACCATTAACCCCTCTGTTACCCTGAGGTCATTAACCCCTCTGTTACCCCGAGGTCATTAACCCCTCTGTTACCCCGAGACCATTAACCCCTCCGTTACCCTGAGACCATTAACCCCTCTGTTACCCCGAGGCCATTAACCCCTCTGTAACCCTGAGACCATTAACCCCTCTGTTACCCCGAGACCATTAACCCCTCTGTTACCCTGAGGCCATTAACCCCTCCATTACCCCGAGACCATTAACCCCTCCGTTACCCCGAGACCATTAACCCCTCTGTTACCCTGAGGTCATTAACCCCTCTGTTACCCCGAGACCATTAACCCCTCTGTTACCCCGAGACCATTAACCCCTCCGTTACCCTGAGACCATTAACCCCTCTGTTACCCCGAGGCCATTAACCCCTCTGTAACCCTGAGACCATTAACCCCTCTGTTACCCCGAGACCATTAACCCCTCCGTTACCCCGAGACCATTAACCCCTCTGTTACCCTGAGGTCATTAACCCCTCTGTTACCCCGAGGTCATTAACCCCTCTGTTACCCCGAGACCATTAACCCCTCCGTTACCCTGAGACCATTAACCCCTCTGTTACCCCGAGGCCATTAACCCCTCTGTAACCCTGAGACCATTAACCCCTCTGTTACCCCCGACCATTAACCCCTCTGTTACCCTGAGGCCATTAACCCCTCCATTACCCCGAGACCATTAACCCCTCCGTTACCCCGAGACCATTAACCCCTCTGTTACCCTGAGGTCATTAACCCCTCTGTTACCCCGAGACCATTAACCCCTCTGTTACCCCGAGACCATTAACCCCTCCGTTACCCTGAGACCATTAACCCCTCTGTTACCCCGAGGCCATTAACCCCTCTGTAACCCTGAGACCATTAACCCCTCTGTTACCCCGAGACCATTAACCCCTCTGTTACCCCGAGGCCATTAACCCCTCTGTAACCCTGAGACCATTAACCCCTCTGTTACCCCGAGGCCATTAACCCCTCTGTTACCCCGAGGTCATTAACCCCTCTGTTACCCAGAGGCCATTAACCCCTCTGTTACCCTGAGACCATTAACCCTTCTGTTACCCCGACGCCATTAACCCCTCTGTTACCCCGAGACCATTAACCCCTCTGTTACCGTGAGGTCATTAACCCCTCTGTTACCCCGAGGCCATTAACCCCTCTGTTACCCCGAGACCATTAACCCCTCTGTTACCCCGAGGCCATTAACCCCTCTGTTACCCCGAGACCATTAACCTCTCTGTTACCCCGAGGCCATTAACCCCTCTGTTACCGTGAGGTCATTAACCCCTCTGTTACCCCGAGGCCATTAACCCCTCTGTAACCCTGAGGTCATTAACCCCTCTGTTACCTCTAGGCCTTTAACCCCTCTGTTACCCCGAGACCATTAACCCCTCTGTTACCCCGAGACCATTAACCCCTCTGTTACCCTGAGACCATTAATCCCTCTGTTACCCCGAGGCCATTAACCCCTCTGTTACCCCTAGGCCATTAACCCCTCTGTTACCCCGAGACCATTAACCCCTCTGTTACCCCGAGACCATTAACCCCTCTGTTACCCCGAGACCATTAACCCCTCTGTTACCCTGAGACCATTAACCCCTCTGTTACCCCGAGGCCATTAACCCCTCTGTTACCCCAAGGCCATTAACCCTTCTGTTACCCTGAGGCCATTAAACCCTCTGTAACCCTCAGACCATTAACCCCTCTGTTACCCCGAGGCCATTAACCCCTCTGTTACCCCGAGACCATTAACCCCTCTGTTACCCTGAGACCATTAACCCCTCTGTTACCCCGAGACCATTAACCCCTCCGTAACCCCGAGACCATTAACCCCTCTGTTACCCCGAGGCCATTAACCCCTCTGTTACCCCGAGACCATTAACCCCTCTGTTACCCTGAGACCATTAACCCCTCTGTTACCCCGAGACCATTAACCCCTCCGTAACCCTGAGACCATTAACCCCTCTGTTACCCCGAGGCCATTAACCCCTCTGTAACCCTGAGACCATTAACCCCTCTGTTACCCCAAGGCCATTAACCCCTCTGTTACCCCGAGGCCATTAACCCCTCTGTTACCCCGAGGTCATTAACCCCTCTGTTACCCCGAGGCCATTAACCCCTCTGTTACCCCGAGACCATTAACCCCTCTGTTACCCCGACGCCATTAACCCCTCTGGTACCCCGAGGCCATTAACCCCTCTGTTACCGTGAGGTCATTAACCCCTCTGTTACCCCGAGGCCATTAACCCCTCTGTTACCCCGAGACCATTAACCTCTCTGTTACCCCGAGGCCATTAACCCCTCTGTAACCCTGAGACTAATAACCCCTCTGTTACCCTGAGGTCATTAACCCCTCTGTTACCCCGAGGCCATTAACCCCTCTGTTACCTCTAGGCCTTTAACCCCTCTGTTACCCATAGGCCATTAACCCCTCTGTTACCCCTAGGCCATTAACCCTTCTGTTACCCCGAGACCATTAACCCCTCTGTTACCCTGAGGTCATTAACCCCTCTGTTACCCCGAGACCATTAACCCCTCTGTTACCCTGAGGTCATTAACCCCCTACATTACCAAGATCATTAACCCCCTCTTTTACCCCTCCCTATTGCCCATACCCCGAGATCATTACCCCACTCTATTTTCTGCTCTCAATCAGTGCTCTCCCTTTAGTTCCGTTCTATATGTCCATGCGGATTCTGTCTCCAAGCTGGAATTGACCCCAATATCTCGCGCTTTGACTGAAGAAAGTGTGAAAATTAAAGAGACATCGTATAATAGTTGCAGACAGTGCATCACGGTTGGGTCAGAGACTGTACAGACTTTACTGGATGACTTCCTGCAGACACAGAATATTAAGGGTTAAGCAGCGACTGGATGACTTCCTGCAGACACAGAATATTAAGGGTTAAGCAGCGACTGGATGACTTCCTGCAGACACGGAATATTATGGGTTAAGCAGCGACTGGATGACTTCCTGCAGACACAGAATATTAAGGGTTAAGCAGCGACTGGATGACTTCCTGCAGACACAGAATATTAAGGGTTAAGCAGCGACTGGATGACTTCCTGCAGACACAGAATATTAAGGGTTAAGCAGCGACTGGATGACTTCCTGCAGACACAGAATATTAAGGGTTAAGCAGCGACTGGATGACTTCCTGCAGACACAGAATATTAAGGGTTAAACAGCGACTGGATGACTTCCTGCAGACACAGAATATTAAGGGTTAAGCAGCGACTGGATGACTTCCTGCAGACACAGAATATTAAGGGTTAAGCAGCGACTGGATGACTTCCTGCAGACACAGAATATTAAGGGTTAAGCAGCGACTGGATGACTTCCTGCAGACACAGAATATTAAGGGTTAAGCAGCGACTGGATGACTTCCTGCAGACACAGAATATTAAGGGTTAAGCAGCGACTGGATGACTTCCTGCAGACACAGAATATTAAGGGTTAAACAGCGACTGGATGACTTCCTGCAGACACAGAATATTAAGGGTTAAGCAGCGACTGGATGACTTCCTGCAGACACAGAATATTAAGGGTTAAGCAGCGACTGGATGACTTCCTGCAGACACAGAATATTAAGGGTTAAACAGCGACTGGATGACTTCCTGCAGACACAGAATATTAAGGGTTAAGCAGCGACTGGATGACTTCCTGCAGACACAGAATATTAAGGGTTAAGCAGCGACTGGATGACTTCCTGCAGACACAGAATATTAAGGGTTAAGCAGCGACTGGATGACTTCCTGCAGACACAGAATATTAAGGGTTAAGCAGCGACTGGATGACTTCCTGCAGACACAGAATATTAAGGGTTAAACAGCGACTGGATGACTTCCTGCAGACACAGAATATTAAGGGTTAAGCAGCGACTGGATGACTTCCTGCAGACACAGAATATTAAGGGTTAAGCAGCGACTGGATGACTTCCTGCAGACACAGAATATTAAGGGTTAAGCAGCGACTGGATGACTTCCTGCAGACACAGAATATTAAGGGTTAAGCAGCGACTGGATGACTTCCTGCAGACACAGAATATTAAGGGTTAAGCAGCGACTGGATGACTTCCTGCAGACACAGAATATTAAGGGTTAAACAGCGACTGGATGACTTCCTGCAGACACAGAATATTAAGGGTTAAACAGCGACTGGATGACTTCCTGCAGACACAGAATATTAAGGGTTAAGCAGCGACTGGATGACTTCCTGCAGACACAGAATATTAAGGGTTAAGCAGCGACTGGATGACTTCCTGCAGACACAGAATATTAAGGGTTAAGCAGCGACTGGATGACTTCCTGCAGACACAGAATATTAAGGGTAAACAGCGACTGGATGACTTCCTGCAGACACAGAATATTAAGGGTTAAGCAGCGACTGGATGACTTCCTGCCAGACACAGAATATTAAGGGTTAAGCAGCGACTGGATGACTTCCTGCAGACACAGAATATTAAGGGTTAAGCAGCGACTGGATGACTTCCTGCAGACACAGAATATTAAGGGTTAAACGACTGGATGACTTCCTGCAGACACAGAATATTAAGGGTTAAGCAGCGACTGGATGACTTCCTGCAGACACAGAATATTAAGGGTTAAGCAGCGACTGGATGACTTCCTGCAGACACAGAATATTAAGGGTTAAGCAGCGACTGGATGACTTCCTGCAGACACAGAATATTAAGGGTTAAGCAGTGACTGGATGACTTCCTGCAGACACAGAATATTAAGGGTTAAGCAGCGACTGGATGACTTCCTGCAGACACAGAATATTAAGGGTTAAACAGCGACTGGATGACTTCCTGCAGACACAGAATATTAAGGGTTAAGCAGCGACTGGATGACTTCCTGCAGACACAGAATATTAAGGGTTAAACAGCGGCTGGATGACTTCCTGCAGACACAGAATATTAAGGGTTAAGCAGCGACTGGATGACTTCCTGCAGACACAGAATATTAAGGGTTAAACGACTGGATGACTTCCTGCAGACACAGAATATTAAGGGTTAAGCAGCGACTGGATGACTTCCTGCAGACACAGAATATTAAGGGTTAAGCAGCGACTGGATGACTTCCTGCAGACACAGAATATTAAGGGTTAAACAGCGACTGGATGACTTCCTGCAGACACAGAATATTAAGGGTTAAACAGCGACTGGATGACTTCCTGCAGACACAGAATATTAAGGGTTAAGCAGCGACTGGATGACTTCCTGCAGACACAGAATATTAAGGGTTAAACAGCGACTGGATGACTTCCTGCAGACACAGAATATTAAGGGTTAACAGCGACTGGATGACTTCCTGCAGACACAGAATATTAAGGGTTAAGCAGCGACTGGATGACTTCCTGCAGACACAGAATATTAAGGGTTAAACAGCGACTGGATGACTTCCTGCAGACACAGAATATTAAGGGTTAAGCAGCGACTGGATGACTTCCTGCAGACACAGAATATTAAGGGTTAAGCAGCGACTGGATGACTTCCTGCAGACACAGAATATTAAGGGTTAAGCAGCGACTGGATGACTTCCTGCAGACACAGAATATTAAGGGTTAAGCAGCGACTGGATGACTTCCTGCAGACACAGAATATTAAGGGTTAAGCAGCGACTGGATGACTTCCTGCAGACACAGAATATTAAGGGTTAAGCAGCGACTGGATGACTTCTTGCAGACACAGAATATTAAGGGTTAAGCAGCGACTGGATGACTTCCTGCAGACACAGAATATTAAGGGTTAAGCAGCGACTGGATGACTTCCTGCAGACACAGAATATTAAGGGTTAAGCAGCGACTGGATGACTTCCTGCAGACACAGAATATTAAGGGTTAAGCAGCGACTGGATGACTTCCTGCAGACACAGAATATTAAGGGTTAAACAGCGACTGGATGACTTCCTGCAGACACAGAATATTAAGGTTAAGCAGCGACTGGATGACTTCCTGCAGACACAGAATATTAAGGGTTAAGCAGCGACTGGATGACTTCCTGCAGACACAGAATATTAAGGGTTAAGCAGCGACTGGATGACTTCCTGCAGACACAGAATATTAAGGGTTAAGCAGCGACTGGATGACTTCCTGCAGACACAGAATATTAAGGGTTAAGCAGCGACTGGATGACTTCCTGCAGACACAGAATATTAAGGGTTAAGCAGCGACTGGATGACTTCTTGCAGACACAGAATATTAAGGGTTAAGCAGCGACTGGATGACTTCCTGCAGACACAGAATATTAAGGGTTAAGCAGCGACTGGATGACTTCCTGCAGACACAGAATATTAAGGGTTAAACAGCGACTGGATGACTTCCTGCAGACACAGAATATTAAGGGTTAAACGACTGGATGACTTCCTGCAGACACAGAATATTAAGGGTTAAACGACTGGATGACTTCCTGCAGACACAGAATATTAAGGGTTAAGCAGCGACTGGATGACTTCCTGCAGACAGAGAATATTAAGGGTTAAACAGCGACTGGATGACTTCCTGCAGACACAGAATATTAAGGGTTAAGCAGCGACTGGATGACTTCCTGCAGACACAGAATATTAAGGGTTAAGCAGCGACTGGATGACTTCCTGCAGACACAGAATATTAAGGGTTAAGCAGCGACTGGATGACTTCCTGCAGACACAGAATATTAAGGGTTAAGCAGCGACTGGATGACTTCCTGCAGACACAGAATATTAAGGGTTAAGCAGCGACTGGATGACTTCCTGCAGACACAGAATATTAAGGGTTAAGCAGCGACTGGATGACTTCCTGCAGACACAGAATATTAAGGGTTAAGCAGGGACTGGATGACTTCCTGCAGACACAGAATATTAAGGGTTAAGCAGCGACTGGATGACTTCCTGCAGACACAGGATATTAAGGGTTAAGCAGCGACTGGATGACTTCCTGCAGACACAGAATATTAAGGGTTAAGCAGCGACTGGATGACTTCCTGCAGACACAGAATATTAAGGGTTAAGCAGCGACTGGATGACTTCCTGCAGACACAGAATATTAAGGGTTAAGCAGCGACTGGATGACTTCCTGCAGACACAGAATATTAAGGGTTAAGCAGCGACTGGATGACTTCCTGCAGACACAGAATATTAAGGGTTAAATGACTGGATGACTTCCTGCAGACACAGAATATTAAGGGTTAAGCAGCGACTGGATGACTTCCTGCAGACACAGAATATTAAGGGTTAAGCAGCGACTGGATGACTTCCTGCAGACACAGAATATTAAGGGTTAAACAGCGACTGGATGACTTCCTGCAGACACAGAATATTAAGGGTTAAGCAGCGACTGGATGACTTCCTGCAGACACAGAATATTAAGGGTTAAGCAGCGACTGGATGACTTCCTGCAGACACAGAATATTAAGGGTTAAGCAGCGACTGGATGACTTCCTGCAGACACAGAATATTAAGGGTAAACAGTGACTGGATGACTTCCTGCAGACACAGAATATTAAGGGTTAAACAGTGACTGGATGACTTCCTGCAGACACAGAATATTAAGGGTTAAGCAGCGACTGGATGACTTCCTGCAGACACAGAATATTAAGGGTTAAGCAGCGACTGGATGACTTCCTGCAGACACAGAATATTAAGGGTTAAACAGCGACTGGATGACTTCCTGCAGACACAGAATATTAAGGGTTAAACAGTGACTGGATGACTTCCTGCAGACACAGAATATTAAGGGTTAAGCAGCGACTGGATGACTTCCTGCAGACACAGAATATTAAGGGTTAAGCAGCGACTGGATGACTTCCTGCAGACACAGAATATTAAGGGTTAAGCAGCGACTGGATGACTTCCTGCAGACACAGAATATTAAGGGTTAAACAGCGACTGGATGACTTCCTGCAGACACAGAATATTAAGGGTTAAACAGCGACTGGATGACTTCCTGCAGACACAGAATATTAAGGGTTAAGCAGCGACTGGATGACTTCCTGCAGACACAGAATATTAAGGGTTAAGCAGCGACTGGATGACTTCCTGCAGACACAGAATATTAAGGGTTAAGCAGAGACTGGATGACTTCCTGCAGACACAGAATATTAAGGGTTAAGCAGCGACTGGATGACTTCCTGCAGACACAGAATATTAAGGGTTAAGCAGCGACTGGATGACTTCCTGCAGACACAGAATATTAAGGGTTAAACAGCGACTGGATGACTTCCTGCAGACACAGAATATTAAGGGTTAAGCAGCGACTGGATGACTTCCTGCAGACACAGAATATTAAGGGTTAAACGACTGGATGACTTCCTGCAGACACAGAATATTAAGGGTTAAGCAGCGACTGGATGACTTCCTGCAGACACAGAATATTAAGGGTTAAGCAGCGACTGGATGACTTCCTGCAGACACAGAATATTAAGGGTTAAGCAGCGACTGGATGACTTCCTGCAGACACAGAATATTAAGGGTTAAGCAGCGACTGGATGACTTCCTGCAGACACAGAATATTAAGGGTTAAGCAGCGACTGGATGACTTCCTGCAGACACAGAATATTAAGGGTTAAGCAGCGACTGGATGACTTCCTGCAGACACAGAATATTAAGGGTTAAGCAGCGACTGGATGACTTCCTGCAGACACAGAATATTAAGGGTTAAGCAGCGACTGGATGACTTCCTGCAGACACAGAATATTAAGGGTTAAGCAGCGACTGGATGACTTCCTGCAGACACAGAATATTAAGGGTTAAGCAGCGACTGGATGACTTCCTGCAGACACAGAATATTAAGGGTTAAGCAGCGACTGGATGACTTCCTGCAGACACAGAATATTAAGGGTTAAGCAGCGACTGGATGACTTCCTGCAGACACAGAATATTAAGGGTTAAACAGCGACTGGATGACTTCCTGCAGACACAGAATATTAAGGGTTAAACAGCGACTGGATGACTTCCTGCAGACACAGAATATTAAGGGTTAAGCAGCGACTGGATGACTTCCTGCAGACACAGAATATTAAGGGTTAAACAGCGACTGGATTACTTCCTGCAGACACAGAATATTAAGGGTTAAGCAGCGACTGGATGGCTTCCTGCAGACACAGAATATTAAGGGTTAAGCAGCGACTGGATGACTTCCTGCAGACACAGAATATTAAGGGTTAAGCAGCGACTGGATGACTTCCTGCAGACACAGAATATTAAGGGTTAAGCAGCGACTGGATGACTTCCTGCAGACACAGGATATTAAGGGTTAAGCAGCGACTGGATGACTTCCTGCAGACACAGAATATTAAGGGTTAAGCAGCGACTGGATGACTTCCTGCAGACACAGGATATTAAGGGTTAAGCAGCGACTGGATGACTTCCTGCAGACACAGAATATTAAGGGTTATAATATTTAATATGTGGGTAAAAGCTTCTTGATCCGGGGAGAATCTGACGCCATCTGGGGGCAAGAAGGGATGTTCCCCAGTGTGTTGCATATTGGCGAGCATTTCAGACTGGGTAGCAGTAGGTGAGGTGTGAGAGGCTGAACCTGATGGACGCACGGCTTTATTCAGATGTAAAGCACAAAACCGAGGCGCACAAGATCTAAATGAATGTAGTCAGGAAACGGACGCTATATACCAAGATGGTGTCCCCTGTTCACCCCCAAATACAAGACTTAAAATAAAATAGACGGAGCGGTGACAATCAATGATGACTGGATGATTCCATTGATAGATGAATTGTCTGGAGTCCATCGGGAAGAGAAGACAAAAAAAATAGTGCAATACAGTATAACTAAAAAATGTCCTTTTGTAGCAGGTGGATATCCAATAACACTCACATGGTTCAGAGCACACAGCTCTTGATGTCACGCCTGTGAGTTGTTACATGGGCCAACCCATCTGCCTCAAGCTCCTGATACAGAGTTTCACCGTCCTCAGGACATCGGGCGGAAGACGAGAACCAAATATGGGGTAGCATATAATACCCCCCCCCCACATATATGAAAATTGCGAATAGAATAGAATCCACTCACCCATTTTGGAGCTAGCGTCTGGGTTTAATCAGAGAACAAGCCCAGATATTTATGTGGTCAAACAGGGGTCAATTACATTCACAAAATCACAACATCTTCTAGGGGGACCTAATCAGACAGAAACAGATAATTGCACAAACATTGACTTTTTGGAAGGTGAAACATAATTAGATTGGGTAGACCGTACAGTAAACATTACTTAACATTTCTAAATGGGTCACGACAATGGGTGATCGTGATTGACTATTAGAATACAGTTTAAAACAGGCAGTGTTTGTCTGACAATGAAGATTATGTTTGAGAAGCTGTGAATCAGATGTTACACCCTTCTGAGAGCAGGTTTAGGCTAGGGTCAGACGAAAGCATTTTTCCCCGCGAACGTGAAAAAGTGCGTCCGAACGCATGGACGTATTTTTTCACGGAACGCGCAAAAACGGTCAGACGACGCGCATTTTCGGGCGTGATTTTGTACGGATCGTCAATAAAACTCTTTTTGCGTCTGGACGTTATGTAGGCTGGACATTAGCAGCGTCTGACATCTCCTAATCACGCAAACACGCCGCTATGCCGCAGCTGCGCACTCAGTACGTCAGTACTAGCGGTTCAGCGTTCTCAGAAAAATGCGTTCAAATTCCACTTGCGTTGCACGGCCGCACTTTTGTGCGGCCGTACATCGTATATTGGCCGTCATTGCCCGTCATCTGCTGCTAGTGCGGCCATAATTATGTGCACCAGAACGCACGTTAAAAGTGCGCTGGTCTGACCCCAGCCTTACCAGAAGGCTAATCTGATCAGCAAATTGTAACAGACAATGACATTCTTGCATGATCACAATTATGCCAACATTCTGCACAGAGAGGGCAATGGTCCAATAATGATTGAGTCCTACACCCTACAAAATATGCCTCCATGTCCATTCATCCAAAGTGTAAAATTAATTGCATCACAGCCCTTTAACAAGGCACTGCTCTCAACTCTGCATTATGGCACCACATTCGGCCATGTATCATGACATTATGCTTGGCTCTGTATTGTGGCATAGCAATTCGTCTTGTATTGTGGCACCAAGCTCAGCCCTGTATCGTGGCACCACACTCGGCCCTGTATCGTGGCACCACATTCGGCCATGTATCATGGCATTGTTACCGGAATCCACCTGGCTCTTTCGGGAGAAGACCGGGCCGGAACGGACAAAGACTGACTGGACACGAGTCGCTTCAGGAAAGGCAAACTTTATTGTGACTCCACCACTCAGCCAGGATTGAATCGCAAAGACTGAGTCCCGCTTACATACTGTCATGGAATGGCCCAGCACCCTCAGCCAGGGGCGGTGCACAGTGACAGTGGTGGCTATGGACACTTAGGTGCGGTGGCACGCACCTAGTTTTGCACGTACTTTATTTAGATGTGATTATTGTGTGGTGTAATAAAGTGTTCCCCGTTGGTTTATTGCGTAATGTATTTTCCCTTTGTCTGCCTTGCTCGCCGCCATTTTCCGATCACCTTGTGGCGCAGTTCAGAATCTTCGATTCGGAAAATGGCCGATTCGAACCATCCGGTCCGAATTGGCGACTCCCCGAATCGTAATGGCCAATGGGTCCTGGGAGGGCGGGCAGGGATTCCCATTGTATTGTAATTTTGTGGAAAGTGATAAATGCTTGAACTGTAAATAATAAAGCCAGATTTAGCAGTGCATCCAGCCTCGACTGATGTGTTATTTCTCCGCCGTACTTTCTATTCTGAGAATCCCTCGAGGTCTCAGGGTGCGGTGTCCCAGACGATCCGAACTGAATCGAGCGCTCTGTACCTGCATCTAGTATCAGGGCAGAGGCGCAGCGGATGAGATTCGGTTCACAGGCTATCAGACGAGGATCCGATCCGAAGGAAGCGGCCGTGTACCGCGCTTCGGTATTCAGTGGGAGTTGCGGTAAGAACCGACTCCTTTGCCGATCCACCCCGATCCGAAACTCGATCCACCCCGATCCGAAACTCCATCCACCCCGATCCGAAACGCCACTCACCCTCGATCCGACACTCCATCCATCTCCGATCCGAAAAGTCCTCCACCGGAGATACGAAGATTCACCCGCCCCAGGATCGGAAACGTTTCCCGCATAAGATCCGAAACGTTTCCCCATAAGATCCGAAGATTCCTCCGCGGCAGATCCGATCTCCACAGACGTCCCACACCCACAAGGTCAGTGAACCAGCTGCTCGGGACGCTGAGTGCTGTATGGCTCAGTGGTCGGGCTGGTTCTAGGCAGAGGTCCCCTCCACCGCCCGCTAACCCCTTCCCGGGGTCACGCCAGGCCGCACGAGACGCCGAGTGCGCGCCACTCGGTAGTCGGGCCAGCGGTAAGCGACGGGGTCCCGCAGATTGAGCACACCCGCAGGCGGAACAACATCCCATTCCGTCATACTGGTGGCAGCGGTGGGATTGCTCTCTGCAGGCCCCTAGGAGACCTACGCCATGGTGGTGTACACCTATTACGACCGGGACACCCTGCGTGGGATGTTGGAAAACCGGGGAGGAACGCCGGGTAAGAAGAACCGGAAAACCCTGATCAAGGAACTGACCAGGATGGATCAGGACAGGGTGACGACGCCCGTCCCCAGCCCTGTCCACGCAGAGGTGGAGGAAGATGCTGGCCTCCGAGAGGTGCGGCGTCGGATCGCCCTGCTCGGAGATGCCCCGACGACGGCAGACCGATGCAAAGTGATTCGGGAAGTTTACCGGGAGGTTGAGCAAGAAAAGGACCGCCAGCACGAGCTGCGGTTGGCAGAGCTCCGCGGAGCAGAGCGTGAATATGTTGACCCCGAACCCTACCCCGTGGAACCCTGGGTCGAGGCTCACAGCTCGACTGGAGCTTCACCTTGGGAATCTGCAACCCCCAGTGATTGCCCTTGCGGGACTCTCAGCTCGCCTGGAGCCTGTACTGAGGACGTCACTCATCCCAGCGACCCTCGGATGGAGACTCACAGCTCGCCTGGAGCTGCATCTGAGGACGCCACATTCCCCGTTGAGGAGCGGTGCTCCTGTGCTGGCACCTTCGCTGACATGAAGGTCGTGTTGGCAAGAAGGCTGCAGGAGGGCCTGGAGCGGGACCAGAGGTCCACAGAGGAACTGTGGTACGAGGCCTTGGACCATGAGCAGGACTGCCATGGTGTGTACATTCCTTCCGACGCTGTCGTCCATCGGGTGCAGTACGATGTGCGAGCAGCGTTCCTGCAAGGTCGGGCCCCAGAGGAGTGGGAGGCCGAGCTCCGGAGTCTGGTGCAACAGGAGACCGCACTGGACGCCGCGTACCGCGCGCTCCGGTGGCTAACCGCCTCTCCGACAGTGCGCCCTATTGAAGGCAGTTCCACTGCAGGGCCTCGCTACGGAGGCACAGGGCTGCTCTACGAGGGCATGGCCGCCGACCCTGAGTTCGGAGAGGAGACCGAAGAACGGATGGAAGAGATCCTGGAGCGACGGGAACTGGAGATCCCGTCAGACAGCAGGGACTCGGTGTTTGAGGAGCTGGAGTCCCTAGCAGAGCGAGAGTGGGAGCTCGAGGTGGCTTACCGAAGACTGTTGGATGGCGTCCCGCAGTCGAGCCTGAGCTCCCCGTGGTGGGACGGGTCGGCGGAGGAAGTCGACAGTCCCCAGGTTTGGGACCTATGGGAGGCCGAGGCGGACCCATGGGTGCCCGTGGGGGTTCCGGCAGAGGAAGTTACCCCCTTCACCCCGCAAGGGGACAGGGTGGCCGAGGCCACGGGTCCAGCGGGGGAGGAGACGGATGGTCTCCCCGGGATGGGTTGTGCGCAACCATTGTTTGCCCCGGGGGGGTGAAGTGACCATCCTTCCCCAAGGAGATCTCCAACCAGCGGAAGAGCTGGCTACGGGGCAGAGTGTCGCTGGCCTCTGCCCACTGCTTACAGTCCGCCAGGAGGAGCAGACGGATGGTCTCCCCGGGATGGGTTGTGCGCAACCATTGTTTGCCCCGGGGGGTGAAGTGACCATCCCTCCCCAAGGAGATCGCCAACCAGCGGAAGAGCTGGCTACGGGGCAGAGTGCCGCTGGCCTCTGCCCACTACTCAAAGTCTGCCAGGAGGAGCAGACAGATGGTTCCCCCGGGATGGGTTGTGCGCAACCATTGATTGCCCCGGGGGGGGAAGAAACCATCCTCCCGCAAGGAGATCCTCGCCCAGCTGAAGAGCTGGCCACGGGGCAGAGCGCCGCTGGCCTCTGCCCACTAACCACGGTCTGCCAGGTGGAGCAGACAGATGGTCCCCCCGGGCTGGGTTGTGCGCAACCGCTGATGGCCCCGGGGGGGAAAGTAACCATCCTCCCGCAAGGAGATCCCCACCCAGCGGAAGAGCTGACACCAGGGCAGAGCGCCGCTGGCCTCTGCCCGTTTCTCCCAACTTGCCCGAGGGGCAGAGCGAGGATGACCCCGTGCAACTGCTATTGCATCCATTTGTCTCCTTCGTCGGCTGCAGGGAAGAGCAGCCAGGTTTGGCTCTATTTGCTCCTTCGGTTGCCGTGTCCGTGCCTGGCCATCCAGCGGAAGAGCTGGCAACGGGGCAGAGCGCCGCTGGCCTCTGCCCATTTTGGCAACCCTGGGGCTCGGGGGCCTCACGCAGCCACGGTTCTTTCCCACGGCTGACCTGGGCACCCGGGGCGTGTGCATTTAGCACCCGGTTTCCCCGGGTGAGCGATAACCCTGGAGGGGACACAGGAGGTACTCCGGCCCAGACGTATGTCCTCTCGCCCAGCCGGGGTAACCCTAAGGACGTGGGGTCTCGACCAAGCTGGCACGCCGCAAGGCCAAATGGAGAGGCCTGGTGACCCGGCCTCCCCAGACAGACTACGGGCCTGGGAGCACCGACTTCCCCGGTATGACCCGGTGGGGTCAGACCAGGTGCGTCGAACTGGGGGAGGGGGAGGAGTGTCACGGAATGGCCCAGCACCCTCAGCCAGGGGCGGTGCACAGTGACAGTGGTGGCTATGGACACTTAGGTGCGGTGGCACGCACCTAGTTTTGCAAGTACTTTTATTTAGATGTGATTGCTGTGTGGTGTAATAAAGTGTTCCCCGTTGGTTTATTGCGTAATGTATTTTCCCTTTGTCTGCCTTGCCCGCCGCCATTTTCCGATCACCTTGTGGCGCAGTTCAGAATCTTCGATTCGTAAAATGGCCGATTCGAACCATCCGGTTCGAATCGTAAAATGGCCGATTCGGACCATCCGGTCCGAATTGGCGACTCCCCGAATCGTAATGGCCAATGGGTCCCGGGAGGGCGGGCAAGGAGTCCCATTGTATTGTAATTTTGTGGAAAGTGATAAATGCTTGAACTGTAAATAATAAAGCCAGATTTAGCAGTGCATCCAGCCTCGTCTGATGTGTTATTTCTCCGCCGTACTTTCTGTTCTGAGAATCCCTCGAGGTCTCAGGGTGCGGTGTCCCAGACGATCCGAACTGAATCGAGCGCTCTGTACCTGCATCTAGTATCAGGGCAGAGGCGCAGCGGATGAGATTCGGTTCACAGGCTATCAGACGAGGATCCGATCCGAAGGAAGCGGCCGTGTACCGCGCTTTGGTATTCAGTGGGAGTTGCGGTAAGAACCGACTCCTTTGCCGATCCACCCCGATCCGAAACTCGATCCACCGCGATCCGAAACTCCATCCACCCCGATCCGAAACGCCACTCACCCTCGATCCGACACTCCATCCATCTCCGATCCGAAAAGTCCTCCACCGGAGGTACGAAGATTCACCCGCCCCAGGATCGGAAACGTTTCCCGCATAAGATCCGAAACGTTTCCCCATAAGATCCGAAGATTCCTCCGCGGCTGGCAGATCCGATCTCCACAGACGTCCCACACCCACAAGGTCAGTGAACCAGCTGCTCGGGACGCTGAGTGCTGTATGGCTCAGTGGTCGGGCTGGTTCTAGGCAGAGGTCCCCTCCACCGCCCGCTAACCCCTTCCCGGGGTCACGCCAGGCCGCACGAGACGCCGAGTGCGCGCCACTCGGTAGTCGGGCCAGCGGTAAGCGACGGGGTCCCGCAGATTGAGCACACCCGCAGGCGGAACAACATCCCATTCCGTCATACATACAAACATAGTGTTTTATACCTTGAATAGATTATCAGGTACATCCCAATTAGCCCACCCCATGGTGGCACTATCCCACCCCACGTGGGTCCGTACCTCCCTTTACTGAATACAAAAACATTCCACACATTGGTCATAAATTGGCAGCTTTCACGGTATTTTGACAATTAGAGAATTTAACACTCTCCTAGATCCTACTTGTGCCTCCCTCCCTGGGACTTGTTTATTGTATACTTTAGATAAGGCCTCGTCTGCTTTCACATCTCTCTTTGTTCAGGCCCTAGCTCTCTGACCTTGATGTAACTACTTTCTGATCCTGTCACTCCGTGCCATCATCTGCCCGGATCTTATTAACGTAATTGCCCTGTTAGTTTAAAATATTCCAAAGAATCTATGCAAGCTAACTCCTAATTGAGCTAACATTTGCTATTTACATTCACGTGAAACAAAGTTCTGAACAAGATGGCCGCCTGGCTCAAGATGGCGGCCATCTCCTGGCCTGAGTCCCTTACAGCATAGCACTTGATGCTGTATCGTAGCACCGTGCTTGGCCCTGTGTCGTGGCATAGAGATCAGCCTATCATGGCACCATGGTTGCCCCTGTGTCGTGGCATAGAGATCGGCCTTGTATTGTGGCACCATGCTTGCCCCTGTGTTGTGGCAAAGAGATTAGGGATGAGCTGAACACCCCCCGAGTTCGGTTCGGGACCGAACTCGAGCTTCCCAAATGTTCGGTTCCAAACCCGAACCCGAACTCGAACTCCATGCAAGTCAATGGGGCTGAAAATTCGGTTTTTAGAGTGCCCTCCAAGAGGGCATATATGCTAGATATTTGCCATAAAAGGTGTATGGGGGTCCGGGTAGTGCCCTGGGGGACAGGAAACAAGGACAAAAAGTAAAAAAAAACGTTTTTAAAGGGACAGTGAGTTTTCCATGAAATAAGGGTTAAAAATAAAAACGAAAAATTCCTTCAAATATCGTGCCTAGGAGGTCCCCATAACCTGCCCGTGAAGTGGTGGATTTCTAGGATGTATAGAAACACTTAAAAACAAAAAAAATGACGTTTCAAATGACGGTAAATGCTTTTCCTTTAATCTATCCATAAACAACTGCTTGGGGCGGCAGCCTGTATGAAAAGAGGAGACATTTAGGACGCGCAGAAAAAGTTTACTAATTTTTTTGGCTAAATTATTGTGAAACTTATGCAGGCTTTGGATGAAAGTAACAATAGGTGCTTCAAAATTGATCCTTTAGCGTCCCCAACAGTGCCGTCACACTGTAACCCCTCTGAGGATATGAATCTGATACAGGCGTCAGTGGCACCCAGATAGTGTGCCTTTGGTGCCAGGCCAGCAAGTATCATCATACAGTAACCCCTCTGTGGTATTGTGGAAGAATGCAGGGGTGGACCATGTGGTCCTATATTGAAAAGATATGATTCTGGTCAAGGCGTCAGTGCACCCAGATATTGTGCCTTTGGTGCCAGGCCAGCAAGTATCATCATACAGTAACCCCTCTGTGGTATTGTGGAAGAGTGCAGGGGTGGACCATGTGGTCCTATATTGAAAAGTTTTTATCTGGTAATGGGCATCAGTGCACCCAGATATTGTGCCTTTGGTGCCAGGCCAGCAAGTATCATCATACAGTAACCCCTCTGTGGTATTGTGGAAGAGTGCAGGGTTCAAAAAATTTAAATGATATAAATCTGGCACAGGCGTCAGTGCAGCCAAATATTGTGCCTTTCATGGCAGCAAGTGCATTCACACCGTAACCCTTTTGTGGTATTGTGGAAGAGTTCAGTGCTGGAGGTTTTGTGAATGCAGAAGACATCCCCGATCTATTCCGTTACGTCAGCATCAGGGGATTGATAGCTGCTGATCCAGGACTGATTCATTTTTATAAATGTCAGTCGGTCTACAGAGTCGGTGGACAGATGCACTCTTTTGTCTGTGACAAAACCTCCAGCGGCACTGAACGTCCTTTCAGAAAGCACGCTAGATGAAGGGCAACCTAGTAGCTGCATAGCACATTGGCTAAGTTCTGGCCAGTGATCCAATCTCAACACCCAGTAAGCCAGTGGATCATCTGCTGGAAAGGTATCCAGGTCTGCCCTTGCCCCTAGGTAGTCCTGCACCATACGGTGAAGACGCTGGCAATGGGTGCCTACATTTGACGTCCCTGGGCGTCGAGGACTAAAAAAAAATAAAAATGCATCAGTCAAGCGGCCCTGGCCTTCACCACTATTCCTCTGATCACCCGCAGCCTCAGAAGCACGTGTGTCAGCACTTGGTAATCTACCAGTGCCTGGAAAGGTGTTACACAAGTGTCGCTTTAGAGCGTCCTCAGGTTTTTTCATCCTGTGCTCCCTCTGTGCGGCAGGATGAGCTCTGCAACTTTCCCCTTGTATCGTGGATCAAGAAGGGTTGCCAACCAGTAATGATTTCTCTCCTTGATAGCACGAATCCTGGGGTCCTTTAGCAGGCGTTGCATCATTAGGGAGCCCATGCAGCGTAGGTTGGAGGTGGCATTAGCTTCCGAGTCTTCCTGGACAAGGAGGATGACCGTATCGTGCACTTCCTCCTCCCAGCCACGCACTAGCCCTTGTGTTTCTGGGCACACGAAACCCTCCCTTGAGGAATCCCCACCTTCAATGCCCCCACTACTTAAATATTCTGCCTCCTCCTCCTCATCCTCCTCCTGTCTGATCTGAGTAGGACCCGCTGGAATGCTGTCTGCGGAAAGACTGGGGCCTTGAGAGCTAGGGAAGGCCTCCTCTTCCTCCCGCTGCTCTGCCTCTAGAGCCACATCTATAATTCCCCGCAGAGTGTGCTCCAGCAGGAACACTAAAGGAATTGTGTCACTGATGCATGCATTGTCCCTGCTCACCATCCTCGTTGCCTCCTCAAATGGTGACAGTACAGTGCATGCATCCTTGATCATCAGCCACTGCGGGGGGAAAAAAAACAAGTTGACCTGAACCTGTCCTTGTGCCATACTCACACAGGTACTCGTTGATGGCCCTCTGCTGCTTGTGCAGATGCTGCAGCATTGCTAATGTCGAGTTCCACCTGGTGGCCATGTCACAGATCAGACGGTTTGTGGGAAGGTGGAATTCTCTTTGAATTTCTGCCAGGCGAACGCTTGCTGGGAATGACCGTCTGAAGTGGGTGCAGACTTTTCTGGCCTGGATGAGAAACTCTGGCAGCCCTGGGTACTTGGTTAGGAAACGCTGTACCACCAGATTTAGGACGTGTGCTAGGCATGGTACATGCGTCAATTTACCCTTGCGTAGGGCGGAGAGAAGGTTGCTGCCATTATCGCAGACGATCATTCCCAGCTCAAGCTGGCGTGGTGTTAACCATCTCTGCACCTGCCCCTGCAGAGCTGACAGAATTTCTGGCCCGGTGTGGCTCCTGTCCCCTAAACAAACCAGCTCAAGCACAGTATGGATCTTTTTGCTTGAGCCATTGCGTAGACCCTGTCAGGCGTCAGTTTAACTGCCACTTCGCCAGAGACAGAGAAGGAGGAGGAGGAGGAAGAGGGAGAGGTGGTGGAGCAGACAGACCTCATACAAGCAGCTTTCTGGAGGCGTGGTGGATGAACAAGCTCCAGCACAGAGCCCCGTCTTGGATCCCTCCCAGCTGCGATCAGAGTTACCCAGTGTGCCATGAAGGAAATGTAACGACCCTGTCCATGCTTGCTGGACCACGTGTCTAAAGTCACATGCACCTTGTTGCTGACTGCCTTTCCCAATGACTGGATAACATTGTCTTCCACGTGCTGGTATAGTGCTGGAATGGCCTTGCGTGAAAAGTAATGGCGTTTTGGAACCTGCCACTGTGGTACAGCACATTCAGCAAATTCACGGAAGGGAGCAGAGTCCACCAGCTGGAAAGGCAGCAGCTGCAATGCGAGTAATTTTGCTAAGCTGGCATTTAGACGCTGTGCTTGGGGATGGTTGGGACTATATTTTTTCTTTCGCTGCAGCAGCTGCGGCAACGTAATCTGACTGTGTAAATCTTCAGCTGCTGGGATGATATCACATTGTGAGGAAGGAGCTGGTACATCCATTACTGTAGCATCATCCCTGTCGGTGGAGGTTGTAGGCAATCCCTGTCGGTGGAGGTTGTAGGCAATGACATGGCAGGACATACAGTGGGGGTAGAGACAGATGAGGAGGAGGACCTACGCAAAGTTTTGCGCCAACTGGATGTGTGGCAGTTGTTCATAAGTCGCCTCAAGCACGTGGTACCCAAGTGTCCGGTATCTTTCCCACGTTTAAGCCTCATCTGACATAGATTACAAATACCAACACTGCGCTCTACTGCACATTTCTTAAAGAACTCCCAGACAACAGAGTTCCTGCGTGTGTTCTTTGAGACAACAGCGCTCTGCACCGGAGCAGCTCTGACATGTGATGCCTTGGACTGGCTAGTGCTACGGTTGGTCACAGAGGATGTTGTGCCTCGTGTTTGCTGTGCCTCCTCCTCCCCCTCTTCCTCACTTAATTCCTCTGTTCGATCAGGCACCCAGGTGGAGTCAGTGACCTCATCATCATTGTCATCATCACCCCCTATCTCCTCGTCACTGGAGCCAACTTGGCAGTATGCTGCAGCTGCTGGGGCAACATGAGTGCCAGTTATTTGTGTGTCATCACTGGCACCCCTTCCTCTAGGTTGATTATACTCCCTTCCTCAACCTCAGAGATTGAATCAGAGCACCGTACTTTGCATCCTCAAGCAGCATGTCACTCTCATTGTAGTCAAACAATTCAGCTGACTCCTCCGTGTGTGATAGCGAGGCTACGGCAGGAGTAGCTGTGGACATGGAGGCTGCATTAGATGCTTTGGCAGCTGAGGTGGACTGTAAAGCACTAGAAGCCTGGCTGGCAGAGGACTCGGAGGATGAGGATGGCCTGGTTAGCCAATCCACCAAGTCCTCTGTATGTTGCTGCTGCTTAAGACGGCCAGCACCAGTTAGAAAGGACAAGCGTGCCCCTGCAGAGGATACACCACGTCCACTATGACCAGAGGCACAGCCTCCCGACACAGGGGCTGCTTGCCCTCTTATCTGTGTCTGGGAGAGTCTGCCTGTCCTTTTTGTTCTTTCAGACATGGTGAGTGATATATAGATTAATATATACAGAACTCTGATTCAACTCTGGTATAAAGATTTAAAGAACTCTGGTATAACTCAGTGAAACACACTGATAGCTGGCAGCCAGTGACAAGAGACAGATCACCTCAATTCACAAATGTTTTAAAGAAATTAGTGAGCCCCAAAATAATGCGTGGTACTGGTTGTGTGACAATACACAGATCACCTCAATTCACAAATGTTTTAAAGAAATTAGTGAGCCCCAAAATAATGCCTGATACTGGTTGTGTGACATGACACAGATCACCTCAATTCACAAATATTTTACAGAAATTAGTGAGCCCCAAAATAATGCGTGGTACTGGTTGTGTGACAAGACACAGATCACCTCAATTCACAAATGTTTTAAAGAAATTAGTGAGCCCCAAAATAATGCGTGGTACTGGTTGTGTGACAAGACACAGATCACCTCAATTCACAAATGTTTTAAAGAAATTAGTGAGCCCCAAAATAATGCGTGGTACTGGTTGTGTGACAAGACACAGATCACCTCAATTCACAAATGTTTTAAAGAAAGTTGTAAACCCCAAAAAAACTTGCTGGCACAGTGACAAGACACACATCACCTAAATTCCCTGATATTTGGTAGAAATGAGACCGCCCCAGACCCCCCCCCCCCCAGTAGTGTGGCAGACCGGCAGTAACAACACACAACTATCTCCTTTGAAATCTCCTCTGAAATGCGTGCAGAAGCGTTGCGTGGAAACCTTATATAGTGTGCTGCGGGACTTAGCTCTGTGAGCCCATGATTGGGCACAATTTGCCCAATCAGGACTCTGAGCCGTGATTGGCATAGTGTTGAACCTGTCTTGCACCAGACCTGTGGTCAGGTGCAAGGCTGTAGCCCATTACGAGCTTCAGGCCAGTGGGAAAATGCATTGTGGTCCATTGTGGTCGAACAGGTGGGGAATACCCGGAAATGTTCGGTGTTCGCGATCTAATCGAACAGGCTAAGTTCGGGTCGAACTCCGAACCGTCCGAACCGAACAGCTCATCCCTAATAGAGATCGGCCTTGTATTGTGACATAGCTCTTGGCCCTGTATCGTGTATTAGGGGTACCTAATAAAGTGGCTGGTGAGTGTATATCCGATAATAATAAAAATTCTGTTGCTGTTAAATTTGTGACGCAGTGAATCCCACAAACATTAACAAACCTTTAAACATAAACAGTGACTAACGCAAACATGAAACTAATGTGAACCTGAAGTGGAATCAGGCTGGAAGATGGTCGCCATTATGAGCCAGGCGGCCATCATGTTCAGAATATTGGTTCACTTGAAAATAACTAGGTAGATTTCAGTAGAAACTAGATTGAAGCTTACATAGAATTTTAGGAATGTGTTAGATTAACAGAGAAGTAATTAAAATGGAGGAAGATCCGGGCCGCTCTTGGCACGGAGAGACAGGATGACGAATGGATACATCAAGGTCACAAAGGCCTGCAGAGAGACAAAGAGAGCGTAGAAACCAGACCATGTCTTATCTGTGACAAATAAACATAGCCTCTAGGGAGGTGGGCACGGCCCGGATTGAGTCCCGCAGCAAATCACGAACTGTCAGACTAACATGAAGTTTGCCACTTTACGGCCAATGTATGGAATGCCTTTGTTATTAACCAAGGGAGGTACTAACCCACATGGGGTGGGATAGTGTCACCGGGAGGTGGGCTAATTGGGATGTACCTAATTATGTATTCGGGGTATAAAACCCCTCGCTGGGTGAGAACGGGGCTCACTCTTTGCGATTTAATCCTGTGTGAACAATGTGTGACGACACAAATAAAGTTTGCCTTTCCTGAAGAGACTCGTGTTCAGACAATCCTTGCTCGTGTCCGGTCCGGCTCCGTCCCGAGTGAATCTAGCAGATTCCGGTAACATTTCTTGGGGGCTCGTGAGCCGGGATATGGGCCCTTGCTGGCACGGCAACGACTGCTGAACACTGTGGCGGTTGACTGCAGGTGCGAGTGATCCCGTCGGTTGGGCGTCCGTTGAAGGTGAGCTGACATCTGCAGGCGCCAAGCAGGATTTCCTGTTCAGTGGACCTTGTCTCGTCCCAAACGGACCCCTGACCCGGGAAGCTGGGACACCACTGAGTCTGAGGAAACAGTGAGCAGCGTGGCGATAGGTAAAGTGTCTTCTATGTTTGTATGTGTATCAGAGATACCGGTATAAAGGGAAACGTCCGACCATAGTCAGATAAGGAGACCCGCGGCCATGGTCTCATTGACATACTGAACCCGCGGCCGATAGCACGGACAAGCAAAGGAGCCAGAGTGGCTAGCGCGTGTCTGGACCCGGGGGATTGGATGTTAACCAAATGGTAGTTCTGTAAGAGAGGGAGAGAGTAGCCACGTGGAGTTGCAGAGTCATAGTCAGTGTTTGTAAACAGAGCTTCTGCACGTGGACAAGGAAAGGAGGAGGGATTTCTGTGACTGGGCTAAGAGCCCTGAGTCAGTGCTAGTGTGTACGTCGTGTAGTGAAGGGGGCCAATTGAGGTCAGCAGTAGCTGCAGCGGTAGTGGTGCTGGATGGGTAGATTACCCATAGGCAAATTGGAATTGCAGACGGGAGTGTTGTTATAGAATGGGGTGCACATAGTCACAAGCAGTCAAGAGTTAGAGTTCAATTAACGGGGTATAAGGAGCCAAAAGGAGGGACGGTGTGCCCTCGGCTAGTAGAAAGAGTTGGATTGTCTATGTATTGTTTTGTGCTGAAAGTATCTGGTACAGTACGTGCTGTGAGTGATTTGAGTACTGTGAGTGATTGAGCGCCTACTCGCCTAGCGAGAAAGCAAACTTGAGAGTGGACTCCCAAGGTACGTTTCCGGCTCAGGCGACTGCAGTCCGGCTACTGACGGAGGAAGCGAATCCGATATATATGAATTGTGGACTGAAGTACCAGACAGTAAATTTCAAGTGTTTTTGCTAAAAAGTAATATCCGTATTGTAAAAAAAAAGGTTACTGCCCTTAAAAGAGTAACAATGGGTAACGGGTCGTCCAAACCCAAGAAGATAAAGAAGGGTGAGACGCCCTTAGGGTATATGGAGCGGAATTTTGAAGTGTTATATGTAACGCATGATTATGGTGTAGAGTTAACTATGGAGAAACTAACATTAATGTGTACAATTGTATGGCCACTGTTAGTTCCAGAGTGGCCAGAGCAGGGGTCAATGGACCCGGAGCTAATACAGAGAGTGCATTCCCAAGTCACCGGGAAATGCGGACATCCTGGACAGTACCCGTATATAGATATATGGAGGTATTGTGTAAAAGATAAAAGTCATTTTATAATGATGGCGGGACAAAACAAGAAGCAGGTACCCCCAAATAATGAAGAGAAAGGGAGACCGGTGTTGATAGAACAACCGGAGGAGATTGATTCTTTGCCCCCTCCTTATCTATCATGTTATGGGGCAGCTAGAGATGCTTTGAGTGCCGCGGTTGCGCGGGCGGAGAGGGGAGAGCAGGGAGCTGCTACTTCCCGGCTAGCTCCCTTCGCTCCGCCACGCGGTATTGCGGAAGAAGACCAGTGGGCAGCGGGTGGAGGAGACAGAGAGGTCCCACCAGGGAAAATTGAGATGCCCGATGGGAGCGTATATAAATTAGTATCTCAAGAGGATAGTGATGATGAGAGTGAAGATGAAAAACAAGGGGCCACCACTCGCGCTGCGAACAATATATATAAACCCCGAGAACCATATCAGCACAATCCCAACAAAAGTAAGATGCAAATGCCCCTACGGGAAGTGCCAGTCCCTTTACTGGATAATGGAGTGTCGGATATAATCTCTGCACGTGAATACAACACGTTATATATTGGACTTATCAGCCAAGCCTCCAATATGTCTATATTGGATTTACTGGACCTATCTCGGCAGTTGCCTCCAATATATCAGGGATTATTATTTCATAAGAAATCCATACGAGACACAAATATCAATAGTTTATATTTCTTAGAATTTCTCCTGAATTCTTTTAATTGTCTGTGTTTTGCTTTGAAAAATACAATAATCGGATAAAAATATATATATATTTATTACGTATACAAAAAAGTTTCAAATCTCATATCATAGACAAAGATTTATAAACCACAACCCATCAGCATATAAAAACTAGCTTCACAATATATGTATTTCCTGTTAGTAACTGCATATATGATTAATATCATTTACCTTATCAGTTAGTAACTAATACACAAATGGTTAATAAACATTTCTGCTTAATACAACATGCATTTCCCAGCAAACAATTATGTCCACTAATTGTCCTTATGTCCACTTCTTCATATTTCTATCTGCAGAATAGAAATACTTAGAATTTTTGGAGTTACCCAGTATCTGAGAAATCTCAGTCTATGTTGCAAGAATATCTACAAATATATATAATTACATTAATTCCTTAATTTCATACATTACCTGTCCAATTTGGATTTTGATAAGTCAGCCTTGGAATTCCTGATGTAATATTTTTGGAATGTGTGAAGATTATCGATATCAGATAATCAATGCATGTGAATTAGAGATTTGGTGAAAGTCAGAGATTTGGTGAGAATCTTGATTGCCTCATGTCCTGGGATCTGCCTGCATCGTGGTGTGAGTCTCTGAATGTTGGAATCTCGGACTCTCAGAGTGTCATGTGTACTGGACGTCTGAATGCATTGCGGTGTGAGTCTGAATGCTGGAATCTCAGACTCTCAGAGGATCATGTGTAATGCATTTCGGTGTGAGTCTCTGAATGCTGGAATCTCAGACTGATTTGCAACCAACATTGCCGCTTATTATAGTCAATTTGACGTCACTAGCAATATTATTGGTACATCAAATCTAATATTTACTATCCTCTAGAGGGCAGTATTGCACTTCTTAATTAATTCCACTATTTCTTTTTAATATTCTTATCTCGGGTCAAAGTTCAATCTGACGTAACAAAGAACCTCTCTCTCAGTCACTAGACACTGTGTCTCTACCTATCATATCTAATTTATATCCCTACTCCCTTTTGGTTACTTATTGAATCTTTATCAGCTGGATTCTTTTCCAGTTAACTCAACAAAATCTTTTCTTTAGTAAATTTTATTATTTACCAAGTATATACTTTCTACAATATTTATTGGAGTATATATTTCCTACTGTAAATATAATAAAATATACCTTGATTATAAACATATATTTTGTGAATATAAATCTATATTACAGAAATATTAACTCTTATTCCTATACCCAAAAGACAAAATATCTTTTGTTTTAAAAACTTAAGACAGACCAATAAATTTAATTATGACACGTCTTAGCACTTAACTCTAGCATTATCACACAAAAACATTCTAGGTTCCTTCATATCTGGCACTTCTAAAAAAATATAAAAGACTTCACCCAGGAATGAACTCTGTAAAAAAAATCTCGTTCATTTCTAAACCTAGAGAAAACTGAAAGAAAAGACTGTCTTTAAAAACAAAATGGCTACAGGCATCCATTTTAATTTTTCCTTTCTGTAATATACCCGACAGGAGCACCTGGGCCAGTGCAATACACATACAGTTGTGTTCAAAATTAGTCAACCCCCAATGCTGTAAAGGGTTTTAGGGAATTTAGTGACATTTGTAATTGTATTCAGAATGAAATCCTACAAGGACTTTTTAAAGAACCATATGCAACTAAAATGACATCAATTGGTTTTGTAATACAGTGGTAAATGTTTCTTTTGTGAATTCTTCATTGACACAATTATTCAACCCCTTAAAGACTACCACTCTGAAGAACAGAGGTTCATTCAAGTGTTTTCAATCAGGTATTGAAAACACCTGTGGATGTCACGGAGCAGCAATAAAGCATAATAAGCACCAATTAGGCAGCTTTAAAAGGACTGTGATACTCAGCTCCTTCTAGACATTTACTGGTGTGGTTACAAACATGGTGAAGTCAAGAGAATGGTCCAGGAAGACAAGAGAAGAGGTGATTACTCTTCACAGGAAGGGCAATGGCTATAAGAAGATTACAAAGATGTTAAACATACCAAGAGAGACCATAGGAAGCATCATTTGCAAATTCAAGGCAAAGGGCACTGTTGAAATGCTACCTGGTCGTGGCAGAAAGAAGATGCTGACTTCGACTGCTGTGCGCCACCTGAAGCGTAGAGTGGAGAAAAGTCCCCATGTGACTGCTGAGGAACTGAGAAAAGATTTGTCAGATGTGGGTACTGAAGTTTCAGCTCAGACAATATGGCGCACACTGCGTAATGAAGGCCTCCATGCCAGAACTCCCAGGCGCACCCCCTTGCTGTCTCCAAAGAATAAGAAGAGTCGACTGCAGTATGCCAAAAGTCATGTGGACAAACCACAGAAGTTTTGGGATAGTGTTCTGTGGACTGATGAAACAAAATTAGAACTGTTTGGGCCCATGGATCAACGCTATGTTTGGAAGAGGAAGAACAAGGCCTATGAAGAAAAGAACACCTTGCCTACTGTGAAGCATGGCGGGGGGTCAATCATGCTTTGGGGCTGTTTTGCTTCTGCAGGTACAGGGAAGCTTCAGCGTGTGCAAGGTACCATGAATTCTCTTCAGTACCAGGAGATATTGGATGACAATGTGATGCAGTCCGTCACAAACCTGAGGCTTGGGAGACGTTGGACCTTTCAACAGGACAATGATCCCAAGCATACCTCCAAGTCCACTAGAGCATGGTTGCAGATTAAAGGCTGGAAGATTTTGGAGTGGCCATCGCAGTCACCTGACTTAAATCCGATTGAGAACCTCTGGTGGGACTTAGGCTTGCGCACTGCAACTGCTTTCTTTAAGAATGTGACTGAACTGGAGGCTTTTGCCCATGACGAATGGGCGAAGATACCCGTAGATCGCTGCAAGACACTTGTGTCAAGCTATGCTTCACGTTTAAAAGCTGTTATAACTGTAAAAGGATGTTGTACTAAGTACTAAGATTGAATGTCACTTGGGGGTTGAATAAAACTGATAATGATGTGAGCACAGAAAAGACATTTGTGGTTATTTCATTATAAATGTTATGTTATATTTGTCTGACCTACACGTGCCTCTTTGATTTAATTGTAAGCAAGATGACTGAATGATCAAAATCAATGTCAAACTGGCCAAAACACTCAATTTCAGTGGGGGTTGAATAATTTTGAACACAACTGTATATCCCTACTCCCTTTTGGTTACTTATTGAATCTTTATCAGCTGGATTCTTTTCCAGTTAACTCAACAAAATCTTTTCTTTAGTAAATTTTATTATTTACCAAGTATATACTTTCTACAATATTTATTGGAGTATATATTTCCTACTGTAAATATAATAAAATATACCTTGATTATAAACATATATTTTGTGAATATAAATCTATATTACAGAAATATTAGCTCTTATTCCTATACCCAAAAGACAAAATATCTTTTTTGATTGAATAATTTTGAACACAACTGTATGTCCCATTCACGACAACAGACCTCTTTAACTGGAAAACACACACACAGCACTGTACTCCACTAATCCCACGGCAGTGGCCAGTATGATAGTCAGTTATGCTTACACATAACCCCACATGGGCAGATTGTCAGCAACTAATGTTGACAATGTTCACCACTGAGGAAAGAGCCCGAATAAATAGTAGCGCACGGAAAATTCTATTTGCCCCAGCTGTAGAAGATGCTAAGCCCCAGCCAGAAGTGTGGGCAGAGGAGCATTACCCCAAAACAGATCCCAAATGGCCATACAATACTGCTGCAGGTATTGCCCACCTGCAGACGTACCGGACAGCGGTGATAATGGGTGTTAAAGCGGAAGGGAAGAAACCCACAAACATGGGGAAAATAGCGGATATTGTACAAGAATCTAAAGAATCCCCAAGTGCGTTTCTAGAAAGGTTACTCGATGCATATAGGATGTATAGTCCTATTGACCCTGAGGCAGTGGAGAACCAGAGGTTAATCAATTCTTCTTTTGTGGGTCAGTCACAGAGAGACATACGAAATAAAATACAGAGACTAGATGGGTTTTTAGGAAAAGGTATTAGCAAATTGGTAGAAATTGCTAATAAGGTGTTTCATAACCGGGATCTAGAGGAAAAGCGGGAGGAGATAAAGAGACAAAGAGGGCACACAGGTGTTGTCAGTTATATGGGAAATGGTGGAGGAAGAGGTGCCCCGGAGAGAGGGAGAGCGAGGGGTAGGGGAGCTAGAGGTAGGGGAGCCCCTAGGGAACCCCTGGGACCCAACCAGTGCGCCTGGTGCCGGGGTGTAGGTCACTGGAAAAATGATTGTCCTGCATTTTTGGCTAAATTTGGGGGACAGGGGAAGGTTGGGGAGTCGGGAGGTCAAGCCTCCAATGGTCAGGTAACAAACGGCAGATATGAGAGAAGTGAGGGTGCCGGTGCAGGGTTTGTGGGTTTGGCGGGAACGTCATTTGAAGGGCAGGGTACATATTGACGAGGACCTGGGCCCATCCCGCTCAGTAATCATGAGCCCACGGTCACTATGAGAGTGGGAAATAAAGATGAAATTTTTATGGTTGACACCGGTACCGAATATTCTGTTGTAACACAGCAAATTGCACCCCCAATGGGAAATGAAGTTGATATTATGGGAGCAATGGGGGTGTCTGCTAAGTACCCCTTCCTTGCTTCTCGGAAATGTAGTGTGGGTGGGCATAATGTTGAACATGAATTTTTGTATATGCCCGAATGTCCCATCCAGCTCCTGGGGCGGGATATCCTTTGCAAATTGCAAGCCCAAATTACATTTCTTCCCGGGGGACATGCTCGATTAGACCTGCCTGAGAGTAGCAGCTCTACACGGCAGTACAGCCCAGCCAGCCAGCACACCCAATCTGTAAAAATTGCAGTGATTATGCCAAGAGAGGAAGAATGGCGCACAGCACCAACTCTGCCGGCGGCCCCGGACCCGCACACACTACTCCTCGGAATCCCTGGGGTGTGGGCGGAGGAAAACCCGCCCGGACTAGCTGTAAATATTCCTCCAGTGTACGTTGATTTAAAGCCTGGTGCAACGCCTGTGGCTTTAAGACAATATCATATCCCACAAAAAGCCAAGCAGAATATCCAGACACATTTACAGAGACTTAAAGACCACGGCATATTGAAATTCTGCGTGTCACCATAGAACACACCCCTGTTGCCAGTACTGAAAGAGGGCACACAAGAGTATCGCCCAGTCCAAGATTTACGAGCCGTCAACGAAGCCACAGTAACTCTACACCCTGTGGTTCCCAATCCATACAATTTATTGGTATTAATTCCCGGAGATACAAAATATTACACGGTGCTTGATTTAAAAGACGCTTTCTTTTGCATCCGACTGGCTCCAGCAAGCCAGCCCCTTTTTGCATTTCAGTGGGAGGAATCTACCACGGGAGCGTGCCATCAGATGACCTGGACACGCCTCCCTCAAAAACTCGCCCACGATTTTCGGGTGCGCGCTCAGCCAAGATCTCATCTCCTTCAACGCTCAGCCAGACAGAGTTGTCTTACTACAGTATGTAGATGATTTATTACTGGCTTCTCCCACAGAAAAAGACTGTTTATCTGCCACAAAAGCCCTGCTACATCTACTATGCCAAGCAGGTTACAGAGTGTCAAGAAAGAAAGCACAAATATGCAAACAAAGTGTAAAGTACTTAGGTTTCCAATTAACAGGTACCAAGCGCGCATTGGGGGCAGAAAGAAAAGAAGCAGTATGCCGAATACCCCAACCAAAGACCAGAAGACAACTCCGTGAGTTTCTGGGAGCTGCAGGCTTCTGCCGCCTGTGGATCCCCAACTTCGCAGATATTGCCAAGCCCCTTCATCAGGCCACAAAGGGGGGAGAACAGGACCCATTCCTCTGGGAAGAAGAGCAAACAGCAGCTTTCCTGAAATTAAAGACTCTGTTAATGGAAGCTCCTGCACTGGGACTGCCAGATCACAGCAAGCCCTTCCAGCTGTACGTGCATGAACACAATCAAACAGCAACAGGAGTGCTGATTCAAAGTTTTGGCTCTTGGCTAAGGCCTGTGGCCTATCTCTCCAAGCAACTTGACCCTGTGGCCTGTGGCCTACGCCCATGCCTGAAAGCTGTGGCAGCCACCGCAATGCTGATAGCAGAAGCAGAAAAGCTGACCCTTGGACAAGTTCTTCATGTCAAGGTGCCCCATGCTGTCAAAGCCCTGCTGGATGTGAAAGGAAGCTACTGGTTCAGCAACAGCCAGATGACAAAGTACCAAGCTATGATGTGTGAGAATCCACGGGTTCATTTGGACCTCATCGCTACCTTGAACCCTGCTACTTTACAGCCTGACTGCGAGGAGGATCCAGATCATGAATGCCTCCAAGTCATGGAAGAAGTTTTCAGTAGCAGGCCGGATTTGAAAGACGTACCCCTAGACAAATACGATCTACAGTTGTTCACTGATGGTAGCAGCTACATGGATGATGGGAAGAAAGTCTTCGGCTATGCAGTTGTCTCAGCAGAAGAGATTATTGAAGCAAATCCACTACCAGGCCATACATCTGCACAACTGGCTGAAATAACAGCCCTAACCAGAGCTCTAGAAATCTCCGAAGGCAAGAGGGTGAATATCTACACTGATTCCAAGCACGCCTTCATGACAGTCCATGCACATGGTGCACTCTACAAAGAAAGAGGTCTACTTACTTCCTCAGGACAACAAATCAAGTATGCAGCTGAAATCGCGGCTCTCCTAGAAGCTGTATGGAAACCAAGTGCTGTCAGTATTATTATTATAGTAATGAATTGGAGAAAATTTGAACCCAAAGGCGAGTTCATTGAAATTATGTTGCACAAATGGCAAGATGAGTATGAACTATTAGAACTCAATCATGACTATATCCAATGGCTTTTCCCAACCCAGTCTCAAGGCCGAAATTTCTACTCCACTCCTCTGAATACTCAAGAAACACGCCTAATGATCAACACCTCAGAAGTTCAGCAAAGACTATGCAGAGCATACAAAATGATGCTGAAATTCTTCGGCGCAAAATTAATGGGGGAGTGTGAAGAGGATACAAAAGTAACAGAAGTTGAACGAGCAGAAGATTTCGCCGAACGTTTCGAAAATTTAACAACCAACCCTCATAATAATCTGCGGATTACACGAATACTGCTAAGTCTGGGAGAGTTGGGAGCCGAAGAATACCAAGCCCCGTTGGTGAGGTTCTTCCTCAAGGAGATCCTTATCAAAAACAAGCTGCCAAGAATGAAGAAAAGTGCAATGAACTTTTTCATACCAGCAGTAAGAAATTCACAAGACAGACAAGATCTGCTGTTCTTCGCATGGCGATACTATTTCCCAAAAGAAGAATTTGTCTGGGGAAACCGTGGAGAATTGGCACGATACAAAGCGAAACCAGTGGTGGCTGCACTCCTACTGGCGCCACTGAGTGAATGGACACCCGTATATTCAGAGAAAGAGAAGAAATGGCTGTCAGAAGAACAAGGCGGATATGGAGAAGACGGATGGTTCCAGTTGAAGAATGGACAAATAGTCCTACCAGCAACATTGGCTCCTGAGATTGTAAGAACGCTCCACGCAAGTACCCATGGAGGGAGAGAAATGATGGAACAGCAATTGGAGCCACATTTCTACGTACCAGGACTGTCAGTAGTCTGCAAAGCAATAGCCCAGCAGTGCGTGACATGTGCCAAAAATAACCCAAGAACAGGCCCATCTCAACCTCCAGGGAAGCAGCCAATCGGGCTATCCCCAATGGCATCGTTACAGATAGACTTCACAGTGCTGCCGCCCTGCAAAGGATACAAATATCTACTGGTAATGGTGTGTACCCTGACAGGATGGGTGGAAGCCTTCCCAACAAGAACAGAAAAGACTGTGGAAGTGGTGAAGAGTCTGATGAGAGAAATAATACCACATTATGGACTTTCTCTCGAAATAGGGTCGGACAATGGCCCTGCATTTATACAGAACTGTTTACAACAGCTAGCTCGCCTGTTGGGCATCACCTGGAAGCTACATACTGCCTACAGGCCCCAAAGTTCGGGAAAAGTCGAGAGAATGAACCATACCCTAAAGACTCTGATGTCCAAATTGTGCCAAGAGACGTCGCTACGCTGGTTGGATGTGCTGCCGATAGTCCTCTTGCACATTAGGTGCAGGCCAATCCCCCAATTGAAGCTAAGTCCGTACGAACTTATGTTTGGACGGCCAACCCCTCTGATTAATGGACTAAGTGGGGACCTTCGGGCATTGGGAGAAACTAAACTAAATGAAGGTTGAACTAAAGGTTGTACTGTTAGGTAAATCAATGCAGAAACTGAATACTTGGGTGGGAGATAATATACCTCACTTTTTATATCCCCCACTACATAAATATTGTCCAGGTGATTCAGTATGGGTGAAAGAGTGGAAAAATGACCCACTAGGCCCAAAATGGAGAGGTCCTTACCTTGTCCTGTTATCAGCCCCTACAGCAGTAAAGGTTGCCGAGGTGGTCCCGTGGATACATCACTCCAGACTGAAAGTAGCTGCAGCCAGTCCTGAACCATCATGGAAGGTCGTCACCAACGAGACCAATCCACTGAGGCTAAAGCTGACAAAGATCACAGCCGTGAGCATCTGAATGCAGGATTTCTCACGCGCAGCCCCCACTCTCTGGAACGCTCTCCCTCGTACTGTCAGACTTTCCCCTAACTTCTCTTCCTTCAAACATTCCTATTTAGGGAAGCCTACCACCCAACTCACTGACGCAGCCATCAATCACTCTCACCTTACAGTCCTCTCCTCCTGTTTCCAACCCCAACCCTCCCAGATTGTGAGTTCCTACGGGAATAGGGCCCTCATCTCCTCCTGTACTGTTTGTCAAATGTTGTTCAATGTATTGTAACCCTGTCTATACTGTGCTTATTGTACAGCGCTGCGGAATATGCTGGTGCTTTATAAATAATGAATAATAATAATAATAATCCAACTGAAAGCACCCAAATGATTTCACAAGTGGGTGTTTTGATGGACACAATAAGGCCTGACCATCCACCAACAGGGGAACAAAGGGATCCCCTGAGGGATACCCCAAGGGTGCTTTTTAGGGCCCAGCCCCCACCCTTGATCATCCGGAAATGTCTTTTATTTTTGAAATTCCGGTGGGGAGGGATTGGGTTTATGTGACTGTGAAAAGAATTGCTCAAGGGATTTTGACATTTGGGGCATTTGTGGTACTGATTTTGTACCTTGCAAACTTGATTTATGGACTCTCGCATGGAGCATGCCCCAGGTGCCCAAGAACCACCAAGAAAGTGGATATCTCTCATATCTGGAATGGTACGCACCCGGTGATGGAGAATCGTACTATGTGGAGACAAAAGCGAGAGGCGACATCCGAAATCTTGCCAAGAGGACATTTACTTGTGCAGTTTAAATATGACTATGCTAAAAAGTCCGGGCAAACCGCATGCTGGGTGTGTAGTAGGTTGCACCCAGAGACAATCCACATACAAATTTGCCTCTGTTCCAATGAATTTGAGTATGTTTGCGTCAGGGAATGTCACAATACATGCTTTTGATGCACCAAGGGAAAAAACAGAATCATTTAGTCCTGGGTACCCCATAATAGGGCCAGTATACCCACCAGAATGGTGTTTCCAACTAGGACCAGATAGAGGAACAAATAATGAGGGTGGAGGGTGCTATTCAAGCAAGTTTAACTGGACATCATACATCTACACATTTAACACGTAGGAGCAGTCAAATTTTTTATACATACGATGTAGAAAACTCACGAGTGAACAAGAGGAGGTGATTGCAAAGGTAACAGATGGGAGGCAGAGTGCACTGGATATGATGAAACGACTGAGACAACTGACAATAGAGATAGCAAAGGGTACACTACATTTGTCACCATTTATATTGAAAGAGGGTACCAGGTGTGTTGTGGAAAGGTGTGTTACACATGGGTACCACCAACAATAACGGGAATGTGCTACCTGGCTAAATTGATCCCAATCCAGAGGGTAAGGGGAGAAGACACTAATACAGACACAGCACTCCACCCTAGGTACCCACTGGTGTTTGAAAGACAGAAGAGAGAGTTGTTTAAAAAGGTGGATCGAATTTGGTCATGGTTGCCGGCATGGACTGGATGGGGAAGAGAGTTGATGGTAAGAATGAACAGTTATGCCAGTCTGATGGATGAGATTCTGAATAAGATTAGTATGGGCATTCAGTTGCTGAATCTGGAGGTGCGTGAGATACGGAAGGTGCAGATGATACATGATATGGCACTAGAACAGATCAGTGCGGCCTTGAATGGATTGTGTGAAATGACAATGCATTACGAATGTTGCACCTTCATCAGGAACACCACACATGACGTCCCTGACTATTACCAGGTAATCCAAGATCACCAGGAGAAGGTAGCACAGTTGCAGAACACAGCAAGGAGGATCGCTGCTGAAGGCTGGAATCCACTCCGTGGGTTCGGAGCAATCGGAGAGTAGTTCGGATCATCCTGAGATTTATCTCACAGATTGGATCCATGATTCTGATGATAGTGGTGTCTTGGTCGTAGGGACACTAACGTACCTCATAGGGCTATGTCTATGCCACTATGCAAGAGAGCACTGACACCCACACAGACACAAAAGATACCACTGATAATCCCAAGGACATGTTCCCAACGAAATTAGGTCCCCTAAAGTATGAGGAACTCAAGAATAACACTAGTGGGGGTGTGATGGCTACAAGCATCAGGAAAAGAACCTGAGGCTTGAGCCAAGGGGGGAATTGAAGTGGAATAAGGCTGGAAGATGGTCGCCATTATTGAGCCAGGCGGCCATCATTTCAGAATATTGGTTCACTTGAAAATAACTAGGTAGATTTCAGTAGAAACTAGAATGAGCTTACATAGAATTTTAGGAATGTGTTAGATTAACAGAGAAGTAATTAAAATGGGAGGAGATGCGGGCCGCTCTTGGCACGGAGAGACAGGATGACGAATGGATACATTCAAGGTCACAAAGGCCTGCAGAGAGCACAAAGAGAGCGTAGAAACCAGACCATGTCTTATCTGTGACAAATAAACATAGCCTCTTAGGGAGGTGGGCACGGCCCGGATTGAGTGCCGCAGCAAATCACGAACTGTCAAGACTAACATGAAGTTTGCCAATTACGGCCAATGTAGGGAATGCCTTTGTTATTAACCAAGGGATACTAACCCACGTGGGGTGGGATAGTGTCACCGGAGGTGGGCCTAATTGGGATGTACCTAATTATGTATTCGGGGTATAAAAACCCTCGTCGGGGTGAGATCGGGGCTCACTTCTTTGCGATTTAATCCTGTGTGAGCATGTGTGACGACACAAATAAAGTTGCCTTTCCTGAAGAGACTCGTGTTCAGACAATCCTTACTCGTGTCCGGTCCGGCTTCGTCCCGAGTGAACCTAGCAGATTCCGGTAACAAACCCATAAAAATAGATGCCAAAAGAAGTGTGCAACATAAATAAATATCAAGTGCACGATACAGTGTATGGATTCTTATTATGTGCAAAATCTTATCTATATGGTGCGCTGCGTAAGCGGGAGAGTGTTTACAAATGAGAAGGAATGATCCTCTGAATAGTTGCCAAACATACACCCCACGCCTCTCATTGAAACCCTCCAATCCGGCACATGACCACTGCTCATCTAATGACTTCACTCCATCTGCTATTACATCACTCGGTTCTATTCTATCATTGCTTCTTACATCCTTCTTGTCTCTGCTCTCCTATTCATGTTCTCCTCCTTATTCTCTCCTCTTCTAGAATGCGGTTCCCCACTTTACTGCCCTTTCCTTCTCTGTATCTATACCCCCTCGGGGCCCTTTCCTTCTCTGTATCTATACCCCCTCGCGGCCCTTTCCTTCTCTGTATCTATACCCCCTCGCGGCCCTTTCCTTCTCTGTATCTATACCCCCTCGGGGCCCTTTCCTTCTCTGTATCTATACCCCCTCGCGGCCCTTTCCTTCTCTGTATCTATACCCCCTCGTCGCCCTTTCCTTCTCTGTATCTATACCCCCTCGCGGCCCTTTCCTTCTCTGTATCTATACCCCCTCGTGGCCCTTTCCTTCTCTGTATCTATACCCCCTCGCCACCCTTTCCTGTATCTATACCCCCTCGCCCCCTTTCTTTCTCTGTATCTATACCCCCTCGCCGCCCTTTCCTTCTCTGTATCTATACCCCCTCGCCGCCCTTTCCTTCTCTGTATCTATACCCCCTCGCGCCCCTTTCCTTCGCTGTATCTATACCCCCTCGCGGGCCTTTCCTTCTCTGTTTCTATACCCCCTTGCCGCCCAATCCTTCCCTGTTTCTATACCCCCTCGCCACCCTTTCCTTCCATGTATCTATACCCCCTCACCGCCCTTTCCTTCCCTGTATATATACCCCCTCGCTGCCCTTTCCTTCCCTGTATCTATATCCCTCACTTCCCTTTCCTCTCTGTATCTATACCCCCTTCGCTGCCCTTTCCTTCACTGTATCTATACCCCCTCGCTGCCCTTTCCTTCCCTGTATCTATACCCCCTCGCCGCCCTTTCCTTCCCTGTATTTATACCTCCTCGCTGCCCTTTCCTTCCCTGTATCTATACCCCCATCGCCGCCCTTTTCTTCTCTGTATCTATACCCCCTCGCTGCCCTTTCCTTCCATATATCTATACCCCCTCGCTGCTTTTTCCTTCTCTGTATCTATACCCCCTGGCCGCCCTTTCCTTCTCTGTATCTATACCCCCTCGCTGCCCTTTCCTTCCCTGTATCTATACCCCCTCGCCGCCCTTTCCTTCCCTGTATCTATACCCCCTCGCCGCCCTTTCCTTCCCTGTATCTATACCCCCTCGCCGCCCTTTCCTTCTCTGTATCTATACACCCTCGCCGCCCTTTCCTTCCCTGTATCTATACCCCCTCGCGGCCCTTTCCTTCCCTGTATCTATACCCCCTCGCCGCCCTTTCCTTCTCTGTATCTATACACCCTCGCCGCCCTTTCCTTCCCTGTATCTATACCCCCTCGCGGCCCTTTCCTTCTCTGTATCTATAACCCCTCGTCGCCCTTTCCTTCCCTGTATCTATACCCCCTCACCGCCCTTTCCTTCCCTGTATCTATACCCCCTCGCTGCCCTTTCCTTCCCTGTATCTATACCCCCTCGCTGCGCTGTCCTTCTCTGTATCTATACCCTCTTGTGATGTGCGTCACTTTGGACTTGGGGTGCATGGACCTGGAGATGTATTTGGGAGTTGCAGGCTGGATGTTCACTGTCTTTTCCTTGCCCTCTCTTGTTTCTGTGTAATCTGAGTTAACACACTGTACCCGTATATCTCAGACCCACTTGGCCTTTTGGCGACATATAGTATGTGATGAGTGTTCTATACGGACCCCTATACTCTGATTAATTTTAAGTGGTCGACTTCCACTCTGCATTCAAACACGCTCTGATCACCCTCATTCTAAAGAGTCATCTCTTGATCCCACCTCCCTCTCAAACTACCGTCCCATCTCTCTGCTTCTCTTTGCCTCCAATATCCTAGAACGTCTGGTCTATAACCAGCTCACCAGTTATCTCACTGCTAACTCTCTACTCGATCTGCACCAGTTGGGCTTTCACTCCCAACAATCCACTGAGATGGCTCAGACCAGGGATCTAGTTTCTGCCAAAACCAAAGGTCACTTCTTCCTCCTTATTCTTCTTGACCTTTCCGCTGCATTCGATACTTTTGATCACCCTCTCCTGCTCCTCACACTGCGTCAGCTTGGCCTCAGTGACACCGCTCTCTCCTGGTTCTCTTCCTATCTCTCTCTCTTCGCTCCTTCAGTGTCTCCTTTGCTGGTGTCTCTTCACCACCAGTTCCTCTTTCAGTTGGGGTACCTCAAGGCTCTGTTCTGGGTCCCCTACTCTTCTCGATCTTTACTGCCTCTCTTGGAAACCTCATCTTTTCCTATGGACTCCAATATCATCTCTATGGCGACGGCACCCAAATCTACCTTTCCTCTCCCGATCTCTGTCCTCCGGTGTTGGACCGTGTTACAGCCGGCCTATCAGCTGTCTCCAACTGGATGACATCCCGTCTCCTAAAGCTCAACCTCTCTAAAACTGAACTTTGTGTCTTCCCTCCCTCTGAAACCTCCATTCCTGCGCCCATTTCCCTTCAGGTGAATGAGCCACCATTACTTCTACCTCTCAGGCTCGTTGCCTCGGGGTCCTCCTAGACTCTGATCTCTCCTTTACTCTTCACATTCAGTCATTAACCAAATCTTGCTATTTCCACCTTAAAAACATTGCGTGCGTCCGTCCCTTTCTTAATCATAACTCTGTTAAAATGCCACCCCTCTCCTCTTAAATTGTAAGCTCTGCAGCCCATCGCTCTCACCCTGAAGCCCGTCACTCTCACCTCACAGCCCGTCGCTCTCACCTCGTGTCCTTGTCTGCCACAGGGGTGGCAGCGCCGGTACAGGGGGCCTGATCCCAGTATGCAGGGGTGCAGCTGATCTGGCGTAGATGGGTCTGAGGAAAGGTTCACAAGTAGGTCCAGACCAGGAGGAATAGAGCAGGTTGATGGGAGTAGTTGATGGAGGAACCAGAAGGCAAGGTAGGAGGACTGGTATCTGGATAGGGATCAGGGTATAACGTTGGTTCAGAGCAGGGTGGAGTACTTCCCTTTCTCATGGAATGAGCTACGATAATGGAGCGTAGAGCAGAAGGGGTGTGGAACCTTTATTCTGAAAGAGGGGTGTGGTGTTTGTGTTTCAGGTGCTTAACTGTTTGAGTACTGATACTCAGCACAAGGGCAGCACCATTCATGGAGCTGCCATTTGCACGAAATGATGCAGGGATGGATCCTGACAACTGGCAACAGTGGGCATGACCGGCGTGGGCATGACACCTCGCAGCCCGTCACTCTCATCTCGCAGCCCATCACTCTCACCTGGCAACCCGTCACTCTCACCTCGCAGTCCTTTCCTCTCACCTCGCAGCCGTCACTCTCACCTCGCAGCCCGTCACTCTCACCTCGCAGCCCGTCACTCTCACTTCACAGCCCGTCACTCTCACCTTGCAGCCCGTCACTCTCACCTCGCAGTCCTTCCCTCTCACCTTGCAGCCCGTCACTCTCACCTAGCAGTCCTTCCCTCTCACCTTGCAGCCCGTCACACTCACCTCGCAGTCCTTCCTTCTCACCTTGCAGCCCGTCACTCTCACCTCGCAGCCTGTCACTCTCACCTCGCAGCCTGTCACTCTCACCTTGCAGTCCTTCCCTCTCACCTTGCAGTCCTTCCCTCTCACCTTGCAGCCCGTCACTCTCACCTAGCAGTTATTCCCTCTCACCTTGCAGCCCGTCACACTCACCTCGCAGTCCTTCCTTCTCACCTTGCAGCCCATCATTCTCACCTCGCAGTCCTCTCCTCCTGTCGGTGACATTTCGTTGCTCTCTGAATAACCCTTTGAATCTTAGAATTGAAAGAGATGGGAATTATAAACGATATAACTGAGACATAAAAGGTAAAATGTTCCTTAATGAAAATACAGAGTCTCATTTATATAGAATCCTTTTAGCTCATATTTTATCTAATCTTACAGGTCTACTCAGAGAGAGGTGAAACTCAGGAGAATGGCTGGAGAAGTTAAAATTCTAGGTAAAATAATCAAAACAGAAAAATTCTCCCATTTATCTCACTTTCCAAATCGGCTATTTGGTCTAGATTGTTCTCTTCTCCTGCCAGTTCTCCTGAGTTTACCTCTTTCTGAATAACCCTGTAGGTAAATATAGGTTAATGATTCGACAGCAGAAAACTAAAAAAAAAAAAAAAAAAAAAAATCGAATAATCCAGTTTATGTTAAAATCTCCAAATCGCGCAGGAGAAAGGTCAGAAAGTCTGGATTTAAGGCATATGGGTGTAAAGTGTTAAAATGATAAATACATTTCTCATTGGCCCAAAAGTTTCTCCAACTCCCTGTGACTGTGACACTGCTCTCTGCCCTGTAAGTAGCACAGCACCGCGCTCAGCCCTGTGACGTGGCACCACGCTCAGCCCTGTGACGTGGTATGGTGCTCGACCCTGTGACGTGGCACTGCGCTCGGCCCTGTGACGTGGTATGGTGCTTGGCCCTATGACGTGGTATGGTGCTCGATACTGTAACATGGCAGCGTGCTCAGCCCTGTGACGAGGTATGGTGCTCGGCCCTGTGACGTGGTATGGTGCTTGGCCCTATGACGTGGTATGGTGCTCGATACTGTAACATGGCAGCGTGCTCAGCCCTGTGACGAGGTATGGTGCTCGGCCCTGTGACGTAGCAACGTGCTCAGCCCTGTGACGTGGCAAAGTGCTCAGCCCTGTGACGTGTGTAACCGATGAAAATATGTGTGTGTCTCTTTAAGAGCACAGTATGTGTTAATTCCCCTAATATACCCCATTTTAGAGAAACTCCTTTATTATTGTGAATGTCTCACCCAAAGAAAGCTTTTGGTTTGTTTTTGTTTAAATTTTGTGCAGCCGTTTAGGAGTTAATGCTATTATGCTAATGAGGCATGACCTCATCCCCTGTGAGCCCGGGCTTTTCCTTCAGATCATGAGGGAGCTGCTTGAGGTAGGAGGTGTTATGTGAAGCTCTCAGATTCTCATCCCTTAGAGATCTAAACCCATGCAAAAGTTCTCCCAAAACGGTTTCTGTGTTTAGATTTAACCTTTATATATGTGTTAGTTCCTCTAGGAGGTTCAGTTATAAGTAAAATAGCTCTATTGTTTAGCACAGGGCTTTGATTCTAAAATATCTGCACAACAAGTGATAAATCTGTGCTAATCCTATGCTTGGTCTATGTAGGTGGATGTCACAGAGGATTTTCTCATTGCCGTATTTTATATATGTTTTTACTCAGGTATGATTTGTTTTATTCCCATTTTTATGTTTTATTTGTATTTTCTTTTTGTATATATGTATATATTTATTGTATTGTAATGTGACTATATTACTCAGCATCGCAGATCACGAGGGAGCTGCTTGAGGTGGATGTCACAAAGGATATTCTCATTGCCGTGTTTAACATATGTTTTTACTCAGATTAAAATCGCATGTTCCCGGCGATCCAGTTGCCGGTCTCATCTTTGATGCTCAACAATAGGGATGAGCTGTTCGGTTCGGACGGTTCGGAGTTCGACCCGAACTTAGCCTGTTCAATTAGATCGCGAACACCGAACATTTCCGGGTGTTCGCCGCATGTTCGACCACAATGGATCACAATGCATTTTCCCACTGGCCTGAAGCTCGTAATTGGCTACAGCCTTGCACCTTACCACAGGTCTGGTGCAAGACAGGTTCAACACTATGCCAATCACCGCTCAGACTCCTGATTGGGCAAATTTTGGCCAATCATGGGCTCACAGAGCTAAGTCCCGCAGCACACTATATAACGTTTCCACGCGCCGATTCTGCACGCATTTCAGAAGAGATTTCAAAGGAGATAGTTGTGTGTTGTTACTGGCGGTCTGCCACGCTACTGGGGGGGTCTGGGGGGTCTCATTTCTACAAAATATCAGGGAATTTAGGTGATGTGTGTCTTGTCACTGTGCCAGCAAGTTTTTTTGGGGTTTATAACTTTCTTTAAAACATTTGTGAATTGAGGTGATCTTCTGTGTCTTGTCACACAGCCAGCAAATCTTTTTGGGGCTCACTAATTTCTTTAAAACATTTGTGAATTGAGGTGATCTGTGTCTCGTCACACAACCAGTACCACGCAGTATTTTGGGGCTCACTAATTTCTTTAAAACATTTGTGAATTGAGGTGATCTGTCTCTTGTCACTGGCTGCCAGCTATCAGTGTGTCTCACTGAGTTATACCAGAGTTCTTTAAATCTTTATACCAGAGTTGAATCAGAGTTCTGTATATATTAATCTATATATCACTCACCATGTCTGAAAGAACAAAAAGGACAGGCAGATGCTCCCAGACACAGATAAGAGGGCAAGCAGCCCCTGTGTCGGGAGGCTGTGTCTCTGGTCATGGTGGACGTGGTGCATCCTCTGCAGGGGCACGCTTGTCCTTTCTAACTGGTGCTGGCCGTCTTAAGCAGCAGCAACATACAGAGGACTTGGTGGATTGGCTAACCAGGCCATCCTCATCCTCCGAGTCAGGGCCAGATTAAGATCTCTATGGGCCTGGAGCTGAATATTTTGGTGGCTTTTTTCGTAATTTAGTGAAATGACAACATATTTTAGGCTATTTAATATTGCATATGTAGGTATATCTAAGCAGGTAGATACTGTTTGAGTAAATTTCCATTCAGACTTCAATCATCACAGCGTGTAAAGTTATTTTTTCATATTTTATCATCCAAACCTCTGGTTATATATTCTATAGGGAATTCTTGTTAAAAAAAAATTAAATGGGTACCTGTTACTGCATTTTTCTGAGAAAATATACAATTTTAGCTTAAAAATTAGATATTTCCCATGTGCTTTGGATAATGGTGTTTTATGAATAGTACGACTATGAATAAAACACTGTCCTTGCTCCCAACGTGGGAAAGGAGACGGTAACGGCAGTGGTATTGCTATTTTTATACGTGACAAATGGACAATACCATCGCTTTGGAACAAAAAATAAAGTTTTTTGTTTTCTTTTTCTTTTAGATTTTACATTGTCATGTTTGGTATCAATGCAAAGGCCAGACTCTGTCCTGTCTGACACGACACCTCAGTTGACCTTGCGAGGTGTAAAGATTAGTGGCGCAGGGTTCCAAAGCCCCCCCAGTGCACTTCGCTGCATTGTGGCGGTTTAGGTTCTTGATGTAACAATTCGTACTAATGGAGTGTACTGTCACCTCCATGCTTGTTAGTGACATGAAAAATTCGATGGTGAGTTACTGCAGCATCATTGTTCACTTTATAACTGAAAAATATTGCTGTGTTAGAAAGAAAAATAAAAAATAAAGAAATATTTATTATTTTATTTTTATTGTTACATAAAATCTGGTCATGTTTGGTATCATTGGAAAGGTCATGCTCTGACCTTTCCAGTGATACCTCACATGACCCTGTAGCTGCTATGGAGGTGGATATATAGTGGTCCAAATGCCCATCAATGCAGACAAATTTATCTTTTCTGTTGGCCTATTCTGGGCCATGGGCCTGGAGCTGCTGCTCCATCTGCCCCTATGTTAATCCGGCCCTGCTCCGAGTCCTCTGCCAGCCAGGCTTCTAGTGCTTTACAGTCCACCTCAGCTGCCAAAGCATCTAATGCAGCCTCCATGTCCACAGCTACTCCTGCCGTAGCCTCGCTATCACACACGGAGGAGTCAGCTGAATTGTTTGACTACAATGAGAGTGACATGCTGCTTGAGGATGCGCAGCAAGTACAGTGCTCTGATTCAATCTCTGAGGTTGAGGAAGTGAGTGTCACGGAATGGCCCAGCACCCTCAGCCAGGGGCGGTGCACACGGACATTAGTTTTGGCCAGGGACAGTTAGGCGCGGTGGCACGCACGGAGTGTTAACGTACTTTTTATTAGATGTGATATTGTGTGGTGTAATAAAGTGTCCCCGTTGGTTTATTGCGAAATGTATTTCCCCTTTGTTTGCCTTGCTCGCCGCCATTTTCCGATCACCTGGCGCAGTTCAGAATCTTCGATTTGTAAAATGGCCGATTCGGACCATCCGGTCCGAATTGGCGACTCCCCGAATCGTAATGACCAATGGGTCCCGGGAGGGCGGGCAAGGAGTCCCATTGTATTGTAATTTTGTGTAAAGTTAATAAATGCTTGAGCTGTGCATAATAAAGCCAGATTTAGCAGTGCATCCAGCCTCGTCTGATGTGTTATTTCTCCGCCGTACTTTCTATTCTGAGAATCCCTCGAGGTCTCGGGTGCGGTGTCCCAGACGATCCGAACCGAATCGAGCGCTCTGTACCTGCATCTAGTATCAGGGCAGAGGCGCAGCGGATGAGATTCGGTTCACAGGCTATCAGACGAGGATCCGATCCGAAGGAAGCGGCCGTGTACCGCGCTTCGGTATTAAGTGGGAGTTGCGGTAAGAACCGACTCCTTTGCCGATCCACCCCGATCCGAAACTCCATCCACCCCGATCCGAAACGCCACTCACCCTCGATCCGACACTCCATCCATCTCCGATCCGAAAAGTCCTCCACCGGAGATACGAAGATTCACCCGCCCCAGGATCGGAAACGTTTCCCGCATAAGATCCGAAACGTTTCCCCATAAGATCCGAAGATTCCTCCGCGGCTGGCAGATCCGATCTCCACAGACGTCCCACACCCACAAGGTCAGTGAACCAGCTGCTCGGGACGCTGAGTGCTGTATGGCTCAGTGGTGGGGCTGGTTCTAGGCAGGGGTCCCCTCCACCGCCCGCTAACTCCTTCCCGGGGTCACGCCAGGCCGCACGAGACGCCGAGTGCACGCCACTCGGTAGTCGGGCCAGCGGTAAGCGACGGGGTCACGCAGATTGAGCACACCCGCAGGCGGAACAACATCCCATTCCGTCATACTGGTGGCAGCGGTGGGATAGCTCTCTGCAGAGACCCTAGGGTGACCCTCATCATGATCGGGTATAGTGCCTACAAGCGGGACGTCCTGCGTGGCATGCTGGAGAACCGGGGCGGCGCCCTGGGCTCCAAGAGCCGGGAGACCCTGATGGAAGAATTGAAGAGGATGGATCAGGAGGCGGCGTTCGCAGCGTTGCCTGCGGACAGGGCGCCGGCCACCGTCCCCGCAGAGCCCGAAGACAGTGACTTTTGCCGGAAGATGCGGGAGCGGATCTCCATGATGGGTCCGGCCCCATCGGAAGCTGAGATGAGGAGTCTGGGTCGAGAACTCGGCCAGGAAGAGGAGCGTGAGAGGGAGCGAGTGCACGAGCTACGGCTGGCCGAAGTGCGAAGCCGACGGAGTAGCCGTTCCCCGTCAGATCGTTACCCCGGGCGCAAAGTGCCGTTTCAGGCGTTCAAGGAGTTCCGGAAAGCCGAGGAGGAAATAGAAAGTTACCTCCAAGACTTTGAGCGCCTGTGCCGAGTGCATGAAGTGCACCGTGCCGACTGGGTAAGGATCTTGGCGAGTAAGCTGACCGGTCGGGCCGCCGAGGCTTACCGCACGGTGCCGGACGAAGAGGCCACCAGTTACTCACACGTTAAACAGGCGCTGCTGAGCAGATTCGCTGTGACCCCTGAAGCCAGCCGGGTGAAGTTCCGGAATTCCCGCCGGCCCAGTGGCGCCACTCACGTGGAGTGGGCCCATCAGTTGCAGCGGGACTTGCGCACCTGGCTCTCGGGAAGCCAAGCGGAGACGGTGACGGAGATCACCCAACTGCTGCTGCTCGAGCAGTTTTTCGAGCACACACCCTCCGCTATCCGGGAGTGGGTGCGCGACAAGAAACCCCAGACAGTACAACAAGCGGCCACCTGGGCCGACGAGTACACGGACACCCGGAAGATGTCGGGGGGAGAGCGGTCTTTGGCCGGCCGCCCAGCTTTACCCGCCCCACCACCTCCACCACCCCCACCACCAGCGGTCCGGGCGCCGGTAGCACGGCCCCCCAGCCGGCCCACCAACATGGCTAACGTCCGATGCTACGGGTGCAACCAGGAGGGGCACTACAAACAGTATTGCCCCAACCGGCCGGAGTTGACCCGGCCGGCCGGCAGGGCATCGCCGGCGGCCCATTGCTGCGACGCCGGAGCTCCGTGGCCGGAGGCCCCGGAGGAATGGGAGCAGCTGCATGAGGCCGACCCCGTGCAAGCCGCCGCGGACGACAACCGCCGTCACCACCGCCAGGCGGTGTGGATAAACGGGCGGCCCGCTGAGGGGCTGCGGGACTCCGGGGCTACCATCACCCTGGTCCGGCCTCACTTGGTTCCGCCGAGCGACCGCCTGCAAAGCACTGTTGCAGTACGGGTGGCGGGGGAAAGGTGCTCCGGCTCGAGACGGCCCGGGTTCACCTGGACTGGGGAAACGGGGAGAGGGAGGTGAGGGTGGGGTTGTTGAGGCAACTGCCGGCCGAGGTGCTCTCTGGGTAACGACCTGGGACAGCTCATTTCCGCTTACTCCACAGATGCAGCTACCCCGGTAACCACTAGGCAACAGAGCCGACGTCACGACAGGGGCACTCCGAACGGGACCCAGGTGAGATCTCCACCAAAACCATCCCGACCTCCCAACCCCCCAAACCTCCCAGACCTCCCCGACCCCCCAAAATTCCCGGCCTCCCAGACCTCCCCGACACCCCAAACCTCCAGAACCTCCCCGGCCTCCCAGACCGCCATCACCTCCCATACCCCGACGGGACCCGATCCTTCCCCTCCCACCTGACCTCCCTTCTCCGTGGAGTACCCCGGAGACGCTTCGCCACCAGACCCGGACCGACCCCACACTGCAGGGCTACCGGGACCGCGCTGGTCAGGGCCTGGACGACCAGGGAAAAGACAAGGTAGAGTGGGAGGATGGGTTGCTGTACCGTTACACCGTGAGGGAGGGGGCCAAGAAGAAGCAGGTCCCGCAGAAGCAGTTGGTGGTGCCTCAGGGCCCTAGGCAGGAGCTTCTGCGCTTGGCCCATGACATCCCCCTTTCAGGTCACTTAGGCCAGACGAAAACCCGGCACAGGTTGGCGCGCGCGTTTTTCTGGCCCCGCCTTAGCAAGGACACCCGCGACTATTGCCGCACCTGCCCAGTTTGCCAGAAAACTGGGAAGGCCGGGGATCACCCGAAGGCACCCTTGCGGCCCATGCCCATCATTCAGGAGCCCTTTAGCCGGGTGGCGGTCGACATCGTTGGGCCGTTGCCACGGCCCAGTGCCACCGGTAAGAGATACATCCTTACCGTAGTGGATTATGCCACCCGGTACCCCGAGGCTGTGGCCTTGGCCAACATCCAGGCGGACACCGTAGCGGACGCGCTCCTCAGGGTGTTCACGAGGGTAGGGTTTCCCCGAGAAATCCTATCCGATCAGGGTACCCAGTTTACCGCTGAGCTCACCCAACAGCTCTGGCGTCTCTGTGGTGTTCGGGCGCTGCACAGCGCCCCGTATCACCCCCAGACAAATGGGCTGTGCGAGCGGTTTAATGGGACCCTGAAGCAGCTCATCCGGGCCTTTGTGCACGAGAACAGGGATTGGGAGAAGTATCTTCCCCACCTGCTGTTCGCCTACCGGGAGGTTCCTCAGGAATCCACCGGTTACTCCCCCTTTGAGCTGCTGTATGGGCGCCAGGTGCGAGGACCGCTGGATCTGGTTAGGGCTCAGTGGGAGGGGGCACCGGAGGAGGATGGGGTTCCTGTGGTGGAGTACGTCCTGAAGCTCCGGGAGCGCTTGGCGGAACTCGCGGGATTCGTGCAGGAGAACATGGAGACGGCCAAGGCTCAGCAGAAGGCGTGGTACGATCGCGCTGCGTGCAGTCACTCGTTCTGCGTGGGGCAGGAGGTTCTGGTGTTGAAACCACAGCGGCAGAACAAGCTGCAGGCGGCCTGGCAAGGTCCCTACAAGGTGGTAACCCAGCTGGGGGATACCACCTATGTGGTGGTTAGCTGTGCAGACACCAGAATCCAGCGGACGTTCCACGTCAATATGCTGAAGGCCTTCCATGAGCGGCCGGAGACGGTGGACGCCATATGCGCGCCGGCTGCCGAGGAGATGGAACCGTTTCCGCTGGAAGAACTCCCGGGGGCAGCCAAGCAGCCTTCCGGGGTGGATCAGGTACAGCTGGGGGAGGAGTTAGGACCCGAGAAACAGGCGCAGGCGCGGCAGCTGCTTCTCGCCTACCCGGGGGTTTTCTCGGCTCTCCCGGGATACACGGACCAGGCTATCCATCAGGTGGACACGCCCGGTCAGAGACCCCTCGGCAGCCCGCATACCGGCTCCCGAAGCGGTCCGCGAGTCCATGCGGGCCGAGATCCGGGAGATGTTGGAGCTGGGGGTCATTGAGCCGTCGGCCAGCCCATGGGCGTCGCCCGTGGTCCTGGTGCCCAAGAAGGACGGTACCACCAGGTTCTGCGTCGACTATCGGCGGATAAACGATTGTACCATTACGGACGCTTATCCGATGCCCCGAGTCGACGAGTTGCTAGACCAGATCTCCGGGGGTCATTTTCTGACCACGGTGGATCTGTGCAAGGGGTACTGGCAGATTCCCCTTGCCGAGGAGGCGACCCCGAAGTCGGCCTTCATCACCCCGTTCGGCTTGTACCAGTTTCGAGTCATGCCGTTCGGGATGAAGAACGCCCCTGCTACCTTCCAGCGGTTAATCGATCGCCTCCTCGATGGCCTCCAGGGGTTCGCTTGCGCATACCTGGATGATATAGCCATCTATAGCCAGACCTGGGAGGAACATCTGGACCATGTAGGAACCGTCCTGGGCCGGATTAGGGACGCCAACCTGACCCTGAAGCCGGAGAAATGCAAAGTGGGGATGGCTGAAGTACAGTATCTGGGCCACCGGGTGGGGTGCGGGATACAACGGCCAGAACCTGCTAAAGTAGAGGCTATCCTGGATTGGCCCACCCCTGTGACTAAGACTCAGGTCCTCGCCTTCCTGGGCACCGCGGGGTACTATAGAAAATTCGTACCCCATTACAGTGACCTGGCCAAACCCCTGACTGATCTGACAAAGAAATCCCTGCCCCGCCAAGTCCTGTGGTCCCCGGAGTGCGAACAGGCCTTTCGGCAATTGAAGGCCGCCCTGACCCAAGCTCCCCTGCTGGCAGCTCCCAACTATAATAAACGTTTTGTTGTTCACACAGACGCGTCCATGTTCGGACTGGGAGCTGTCCTGAGTCAAGTGGGGGACGACGGGGGGATCATCCGGTGGCGTTCATTAGCCGGAAGCTGTTGCCACGAGAGGTGGGGTATGCTGCCGTGGAGAAGGAGTGCCTGGCCTTGGTCTGGGCCCTACGAAAGCTCCAACCCTATGTCTACGGTCGGTCCTTCACCGTGATGACCGACCATAACCCCTTGGTATGGCTCAACCGAGTGGCGGGGGAGAACGGCCGCCTGTTGCGGTGGAGCCTGGCTCTCCAACCCTTCAATTTTACAATCCAATATCGGCCCGGGTCGCAGAACGGTAACGCAGATGGGTTATCGCGACAGTCGGCCCGGGAACCAGGGGATTGGGGAGCCCCGACTACCTCGGTACGACCCGTTGGGGTCCAACCGAGTGCGTCGGGCCTTGGGGAGGGGGAGGAGTGTCACGGAATGGCCCAGCACCCTCAGCCAGGGGCGGTGCACACGGACATTAGTTTTGGCCAGGGACAGTTAGGCGCGGTGGCACGCACGGAGTGTTAACGTACTTTTTATTAGATGTGATATTGTGTGGTGTAATAAAGTGTCCCCGTTGGTTTATTGCGAAATGTATTTCCCCTTTGTTTGCCTTGCCCGCCGCCATTTTCCGATCACCTTGTGGCGCAGTTCAGAATCTTCGATTCGTAAAATGGCCGATTCGGACCATCCGGTCCGAATTGGCGACTCCCCGAATCGTAATGACCAATGGGTCCCGGGAGGGCGGGCAAAGAGTCCCATTGTATTGTAATTTTGTGTAAAGTTAATAAATGCTTGAGCTGTGCATAATAAAGGCAGATTTAGCAGTGCATCCAGCCTCGTCTGATGTGTTATTTCTCCGCCGTACTTTCTATTCTGAGAATCCCTCGAGGTCTCAGGGTGCGGTGTCCCAGACGATCCGAACCGAATCGAGCGCTCTGTACCTGCATCTAGTATCAGGGCAGAGGCGCAGCGGATGAGATTCGGTTCACAGGCTATCAGACGAGGATCCGATCCGAAGGAAGCGGCCGTGTACCGCGCTTCGGTATTAAGTGGGAGTTGCGGTAAGAACCGACTCCTTTGCCGATCCACCCCGATCCGAAACTCCACACCCCGATCCGAACGCCACTCACCCTCGATCCGACACTCCATCCATCTCCGATCCGAAAAGTCCTCCACCGGAGATACGAAGATTCACCCGCCCCAGGATCGGAAACGTTTCCCGCATAAGATCCGAAACGTTTCCCCATAAGATCCGAAGATTCCTCCGCGGCTGGCAGATCCGATCTCCACAGACGTCCCACACCCACAAGGTCAGTGAACCAGCTGCTCGGGACGCTGAGTGCTGTATGGCTCAGTGGTCGGGCTGGTTCTAGGCAGGGGTCCCCTCCACCGCCCGCTAACTCCTTCCCGGGGTCACGCCAGGCCGCACGAGACGCCGAGTGCGCGCCACTCGGTAGTCGGGCCAGCGGTAAGCGACGGGGTCACGCAGATTGAGCACACCCGCAGGCGGAACAACATCCCATTCCGTCATAGTGAGTATAATCAACCTAGAGGAAGGGGGTGCCTTTGATGACACACAAATAACTGGCACTCATGTTGCCCCAGCAGCTGCAGTATACTGCCAAGTTGGCTCCAGTGACGAGGAGATAGGGGGTGATGATGACAATGATGATGAGGTCACTGACTCCACCTGGGTGCCTGATCGAACAGAGGAATTAAGTGAGGAAGAGGGGGAGGGGAGGAGGAGGAGGAGGCACAGCAAACACGAGGCACAACATCCTCTGTGACCAACCGTAGCACTAGCCAGTCCAAGGCATCACATGTCAGAGCTGCTCCGGTGCAGAGCGCTGTTGTCTCAAAGAACACACGCAGGAACTCTGTTGTCTGGGAGTTCTTTAAGAAATGTGCAGTAGAGCGCAGCGTTGGTATTTGTAATCTATGTCAGATGAGGCTTAAGCATGGGAAAGATACCGGACACTTGGGTACCACGTGCTTGAGGCGACATATGAACAACTGCCACACATCCCATTGTCTCAAAACTTTGCGTAGGTCCTCCTCCTCCTCCTCATCTGTCTCTACCCCCACTGTATGTCCTGCCATGTCATTGCCTACAACCTCCACCGACAGGGATGATGCTACAGTAATGGATGTACCAGCTCCTTCCTCACAATGTGACATCATCCCAGCAGCTGAAGATTTACGCAGTCAGATTACGTTGCCGCAGCTGCTGCAGCGAAAGAAAAAATATAGTCCCAACCATCCCCAAGCACAACGTCTAAATGCCAGCTTAGCAAAATAACACGCATTGCAGCTGCTGCCTTTCCAGCTGGTGGACTCTGCTCCCTTCCGTGAATTTGCTGAATGTGCTGTACAACAGTGGCAGGTTCCAAAACGCCATTACTTTTCACGCAAGGCCATTCCAGCACTATACCAGCACGTGGAAGACAATGTTATCCAGTCATTGGGAAAGGCAGTCAGCAACAAGGTGCATGTGACTTTAGACACGTGGTCCAGCAAGCATGGACAGGGTCATTACATTTTCTTCACGGCACACTGGGTAACTCTGATCGCAGCTGGGAAGGATACAAGACGGGGCTCTGTGCTGGAGCTTGTTCATCCACCACGCCTCCAGAAAGCTGCTTGTATGAGGTCTGTCTGCTCCTCCTCCTCCTTCTCTGTCTCTGGCGAAGTGGCAGCTAAACCGACGCCTGACAGGGTCTACGCAATGGCTCAAGCAAAAAGATGCCATACTGTGCTTGAGCTGGTTTGTTTAGGGGACAGGAGCCACACCGGGCCAGAAATTCTGTCAGCTCTGCAGGGGCAGGTGCAGAGATGGTTAACACCACGCCAGCTTGAGCTGGGAATGATCGTCTGCGATAATGGCAGCAACCTTCTCTCCGCCCTATGCAAGGGTAAATTGACGCATGTACCATGCCTAGCACACGTCCTAAATCTGGTGGTACAGCGTTTCCTAACCAAGTACCCAGGGCTGCCAGAGCTTCTCATCCAGGCCAGAAAAGTCTGCAGCCACTTCAGACTGTCATTCCCAGCAAGCGTTCGCCTGGCAGAAATTCAAAGAGAATTCCCCTTCCCACAAACCGTCTGATCTGTGACATGCCCACCAGGTGGAACTCGACATTAGCAATGCTGTAGCGTCTGCACAAGCAGCAGAGGGCCATCAACGAGTACCTGTGTGAGTATGGCACAAGGACAGGTTCAGGTCAACTTGTTTCCCCCCCCCCCCGCAGTGGCTGATGATCAAGGATGCATGCACTGTACTGTCACCATTTGAGGAGGCAACGAGGATGGTGAGCAGGGACAGTGCATGCACCAGTGACACAATTCCTTTATTTTTCCTGCTGGTGGCTCTAGAGGCAGAGCAGCGGGAGGAAGAGGAGGCCTTCCCTAGCTCTCAAGGCCCCAGTCTTTCTGCAGACAGCATTCCAGCGGGTCCTACTCAGATCAGACAGGAGGAGGAGGAGGTAGAATATTTAAGTAGTGGGGGCATTGAAGGTGGGGATTCCTCAAGGGAGGGTTTTGTGTGCTCAGAAACACAAGGGCTAGTGCATGGCTGGGAGGAGGAAGTGCACGATACGGTCATCCTCATTGACCAGGAAGACTCGGAAGCTAATGCCACCTCCAACCTACGCTGCATGGGCTCCCTAATGATGCAAAGCCTGCTAAAGGACCCAGGATTCGTGCTATCAAGGAGAGGGATCATTACTGGTTGGCAACCCTTCTTGATCCACGATACAAGGGGAAAGTTGCAGAGCTCATCCTGCCCGCACAGAGGGAGCACAGGATGAAAAAACTTGAGGACGCTCTAAAGCGACACTTGTGTAACACCTTTCCAGGCACTGGTAGATTACCAAGTGCTGACACACGTGCTTCTGAGGCTGCGGGTGATCAGAGGAATAGTGGTGAAGGCCAGGGCCGCTTGACTGATGCATTTTTAAATTTTTTTTACTCCTCGACGCCCAGGGACGTCAAATGTAGGCACCCATTGCCAGCGTCTTCACCGTATGGTGCAGGACTACCTAGGGGCAAGGGCAGACCTGAATACCTTTCCAGCAGATGATCCACTGGCTTACTGGGTGTTGAGATTGGATCACTGGCCAGAATTTAGCCAATATGCTATGCAGCTACTAGGTTGCCCTTCATCTAGCGTGCTTTCCGAAAGGACGTTCAGTGCCGCTGGAGGTTTTGTCACAGACAAAAGAGTGCGTCTGTCCACCGACTCTGTAGACCAGCTGACATTTATAAAAATGAATCAGTCCTGGATCAGCAGTTATCAATCCCCTGATGCTGACGTAACAGAATAGATCGGGGATGTCTTCTGCATGCACAAAACCTCCAGCACTGAACTCTTCCACATTACCACAAATGGTTACGGTGTGAAGGCACTTGCTGCCATGAAAGGCACAATATTTGGCTGCACTGACGCCTTTACCAGATTCATATCATTTTAATATAGGACCGCTAGTTTCACCGCTGCACTCTTCCACAATACCACAGAGGGGTTACTGTATGATAGTACTTGCAGGCCTGGCACCAAAAGCACAATATTTGGGTGCACTGCCACTGACGCCTGTATCAGATTCATATCCTCAGAGGGGTTACGGTGTGACGGCACTGTTGGGGATGCTAAAGGACCAATTTTGAAGCACCTATTGTTACTTTCATCCAAAGCCTGCATAAGTTTCACAATAATTTAGCCAAACAAATCAGTAAACTTTTTCTGCGTGTACGAAAATGTCTCCTCTTTTCATACAGACTGCCGCCCCAAGCAGTTGTTTATGGATAGATTAAAGGAAAAGCATTTACCGTCATTTGATGTATATAAAATTTTTATTAAGGTTCACCTAGAAGAAATAGATGCCAGAAATCACCAAGATTGGGGTAATGAAAAAGGAGGAGGATCACGCAGGATCCTGCAGTTATCAATTCTAGCAATAACATAAGATTTGCAACATAAGCAATCGGTTGAACCAAACTTTCCCAAGTTAAACTAAAACACAATAAAATTTATAACACTTTAAAACATAACAGAATACATAAATCAGAAGAGTGCACAGAGTTAAGGGGAAAAAAAAAAAGAAAAAGGGGAAAAGTCAGAAATAAAATCCTTATGCATATGCTCATTGAGGTCCACAAAAGGCAAGATTTATACTGTATCCTCAACAAATATATCCTTTATATCATTTATATAAAAAAATTATATCAAGTTTCCAGACTTTACAAAGAGTTCCCATCCTTCCCATATGTCTTGAAACACGCTTAAAGAATTAGCAGCCCTGTGGTACATTTCCTCGTACAGATAAACATTCTCCAATGATAACATGACTTCTCTCATTGAGGGACTAGCTTAAGAAAGCCAGTGACGCGCTATAGTAGATTTAGCTACGCTAAGTATTATCGATATGATGCCTCTATGCCGCTGTTGGATAGTAATTGGAAGCATATGTAAGAGGTATTGTTTAGGGCACAGGGGCATAGATATGCCTGTACAGTGAGATATCAGTCTACAAACTTTCCCCCAGAAGGTAGCTAGCAGCGGACATTGCCAAAAGATGTGAAGGATTGATCCGACACTGGTGCCACAGCGCCAGCATACACTGGAGTGCCCGGGTATATGAGCCACGCGATTCGGGGTCATGTACCATCTATATAAGAGTTTAAGATGTGCCTCCCGCAGATTAGTGCTCCTGGTATATTTATAGACCGTTTCCGTGGCGTAGAACCAGTCCTCCTTAGAAGACTCGAACGACAGGTCCTTTTCCCATCTAATCATATACGGTAGTTTCTTATTGGGGTCCGCAGACAACAAACTATCATAACATAAAGACAAAGGCTTTTTCGTAACTTTTTTACCTAAGCACAATCTGTGGAAGGCCGTAATCTCCGTCGCTGCAAAGGAGGAAATACCCCGTTGAGTCAGTGCATGTTTTACCCTAAGGTACTTGAAACATTCGCTAGTGGGGAGGGCAAACTCGCGCGCTATGTCCGGGAAGGTTTTAATGGAAGAGGATGTAAAAAGCTGATGAATATGTGTAAGACCTAATTGGAACCAACGGTCAAGGTTCAGGTCTTGGATAGTGCGACAGAGGAAGCGCAATGGAGCTAAGCTGAGCAATGAGAAGGTCGTACGAGTCGTCTACCCCACAGCCGCCATGACATAAGGGAAAAGGAGGTGGAACGCAAGAGACCCTCCAATGTGTGGTGTGGGAGCTTTTCAAACCACATCAGGTCGTGAACTCGAAAAGGAGCAATGTAAGCATTCTCCATCCGTAACCATAAGGGGGTGTCTCACTGGGACATGGAGGACAGGAGTTGAGCCAATAGAGCCGCTCTGTAGTATGCTGTAACGTTTATAAAGCCTAGCCCCCCCCCCTACGTCTAGTCGCGTTAATTGTGGAAGCTGGAATGCGTGGAGGCCTCCCTTTCCATATGTGTGCCTGCAGCATTTTTTGCATACGTAGCAACATATGTGCCGGGATAAAAACTGGAATGTTCCTGAAAAAATAAAGAATCTGGGGTAAAATACACATTTTCAGAGCTGCCATACGTCCCATCCAAGAGACCTCCCAGATCAAGCCAGGAGGACAGTTGGGAGGAGATAGAAGTCATTAGGGGGTTATAATTAAATTTAAGGATAGAGCCCCTGGATTTGGTAAGAGAAATACCTAAATATTTCAAAGAGGTCGTTCTCCAGTCGAATGGATACAAGGCCTTTAAAGTGGAGAGTGAGAAATCATCAACATGTAGCGGCAGTGCCTGCGTCTTGCTCACATTGTTTTTATAAAAGGAGACTAGGCCATAGGAAGTTAGCTGACGCATCAGAGATGGTAAAGAAGTTTCAGGGGAGGTAAGAAAAATCAAAATATCATCCGCGAACAGAGCTAATTTATGAATTCCATCTGGTGTAGAGATGCCAGAGATGGAAGTGTCCCGCCTGATCCGTGAGGCCAAGAGCTCCAATGCCAAAACAAAGATGAGTGGGGAGAGTGGACACCCCTGCCTGGTGCCATTGGTAATAGAGAATGTGGAGGAAAGAAACACAGATGCCAGGACCTTTGCCGTTGGAAGGGAATACAGGCTCATGATACTATCAATAAATAGGGCAGGGAAACCAAAGACTTCTAATGCCTTACGCATATAGCCCCAATGTAGGCGGTCAAATGCCTTCTCGGCATCCAATGCCAAGAGAAGCCCAGTTGTATTGGTTCTATAGGCGATATCGATTATATTATAGAAACGTCGGGTGTTGTCACATGTCTGTCTGCCAGTTACAAACCCGGTCTGTTCCGCTGATATCAAGAATGGCAGCAAAGGAGCCATTCTAGACGCCAACAGTTTAGCGTATAGCTTAGCATCCACATTTAATAAGGATATAGGACGAAAATTCGCACAGCTGGTCGGGGATTTGCCAGGTTTAGGTAATGTTATAATAGTAGCTTGAAGCATTTCCGGGGGTATTACACCTGTGGATTTGATATGGTTGAAAAGTCCCGTAAGGGTTGGTATTAGAATGTCTGCGAAGGTTTGATAATATAAATTAGAGAAACCGTCCGGCCCAGGGGCTTTATTCTTTGGAAGAGCCTTAACGGCCTTATGGACCTCTTCCTCTGTGAACGGAACCAGCAACTCTGCCGCTTGTGATCGGGATAGGGAGGGGAGTTCTACTTCCTGGAGGAATTGAGTTATCTCATCTGGGTCCGGGTCATGAGTTGCAGGATCTGATTTTAGGTTATATAAAGAGGCGTAGAAGTTGGCAAATTCCTCTGAAATTTTTAACTGGTTGTAAATCCTATCCCCTCCATTATCTAATAGGTAAGGAATTTTGGTTTGTAGTCTTTTAGATTTCAATTTAGATGCCAGTAACCGGCCAGCTTTGTTGCCCTGGGTATATTGGGTGAGATTTAAGCGTCGTATGGCCCGTTCAGAGGACTGTAACGTCATCTGGATCAGCTCCCGTCGAAGGGTCGTCAGTCGGGACAAGAGGTCAGGTGTGGGGTTAGATTTATGTTGGGCTTCCAAGTCAGATATTTGCCGCTGTACTGAAGTCATCTGGGTATTGAACGCCCTTTTCCGTGTAGCCCCTCTCTGAATCAAATGGCCCCTCACCACTGCTTTATGCGCCAACCAGGCCGAAGATATGGTTACGTCTTCCGTCACATTCAATGCAAAGTATTCCCGTAACACCGCCGATGTATCAGACACATCAGCGCCACTAACTATAAGCGAGTTGTTTAGACGCCAGTTCCCCATCCCCCTAGCAGGATAGTCAGCCTCAAAGTCCATCGTTATAGGAGCATGATCAGACCACGTTATAGAGCCGATACGAGCTGCCAGGAGACGAGGGACTGTAGAGCCTTGTATCAGACATAGGTCAATGCGGCTATAAGATGAGTGAACTGGTGAGAAAAAAGTGAAGTCCCTAGTTGAGGGGTTACTAATTCTCCATGCGTCATATAAGTCAGAGGATCGTAAAAAGTCAGTTAGGTGACGGCTAGAGGGGAGCTGTTTACGAGGCTGAGCACGGTTCTGGCCTGGCCGTGTATCCAAAGCCGTGTCCGGCACACAATTAAAATCACCACACATGAAAAGAGACCCCTCCATCAACTTCTTAATCTTACTATAAGCTTTTTTAAGAAAACATACCGGGTTGACATTAGGCAAGTACAGATTTGCAACCGTAATTGGAAGTTCATTCATTGTGCCCACCAAAATCAAAAGGCGGCCCAGTGGGTCTGTATATTGGTTTGAGCATTTAAAGACCCAGTCCTTGTGAAAGAGAACCGAGACACCCCTAGACTTCGTCTGGGCAGTAGAATGAAAGGAAACAGGGTACATAGCGGATCGCAAATGGGGGGTGCGCACTGTGCTGAAATGCGTCTCCTGCACGCAGACTATCGCTGGCTTAGATTTATGTAAATCACGAAACAGAGCATGTCTTTTAAACGGAACATTCAGCCCCCTAACATTCATTGAGAAAATACTGAACTGAGGTTTACTCATGAATAAATAACCACAACGTTATAATATGCAAAGTCGGATTAAAAGTACTATCGAGGAGACATGAGGAATATGAAGGCCAGGGCCATAAGAGCATATCAACAGACAGATAATTAAATAAAAATAAAAAAGGGAAAAAGAACGAAAAAGAAAAGGGAAAAAAAACTGAAAAAGGCAAAAACATAAGATAAACAAACCAAACGCTGCTGTATCCCAGAAATACAGCAAGAATGAGTCATTCCTAGTGGCAATAAGAAGCGAAAAATATCAGCTAAGGAGACTCAAGCGGGGGACGAGGGGACGTCCGCTGCACAGAGCTCAACGCAAGAACTCAGCGTTGAACCAAAAAAAACAGAGTCCCGAGGCGATCATGAAGAGGAACCACGTCCTCCACGCGGTACAGGAAGGGAGACACCCATCATTTAGGCCAGACTCTATGCCATTCCGGTGAGACCGTAATCGGTGATGAGGAAGGTTCACGCGGAGGCGAAAAATCAGCCAGAATGTTCCAGTCCTTCAAGAATTGTAATCCAGTGGCGACATCAGGAACAACATTTAGGATACCATCTGTAGCGCTCACTCCCGGAGGAGCCGCTGAAAATGAACCACGGGTCAGTCTCCCCGCACTAGGGAATAAATATACTCCAACACGCTGAACAGTTTTATAATTTAAAAGGTTTACTAAAAGGTTTGCAGCTCTTGAGACACGGTATATGCAGGAAGATTTACAGTACTTTCGTAACACGATAAACGCGTAGCGGTAAAAGAAACGAAAACACGAGGGCTTCGTATTTTCGGAAAAAAAACCCCGACCGAGCAGAAAATTAAAAGATACGAAATTCGAAGAAAAACCGCGTAGCGGGACACAATAAAATACACAGTTCTCGTATCACGGTAAACGCGCAGCGGGAACAAAAAACGGAAAGTTGTTCAGAATGTAACTTTAACTTTTCCCCCTTGTATGGATTTGGAAAAAAGGAAAACTGAGTCCTGCACAGGTTAAGTCCCAGAACGTGAAGTGGTATGTATTTGTGTGTGTAGGGTACCCGGGTACTTTTCAACTGGCCAGTGAGTTTACTTTAACGATGTCTTCGACTAGTCAGTTGGGGCCCTGTGGGTTTTAGAAGGAAAACAGCAGCGTACGCTCTTATTTACATACGGCCTTGGGGGCCTCTCACCCATCCAGCGCAAGCTTGAGGTTCCGCTGACCCAGGACGTCTCTCCGCTCGATATTGACTGGGGACGCCGACCACCGGATCTGTTGTCTGGCCTTCTGTCTGTCAGCCGCGACTCAGCCGGCTTACCGCCTGCTCCCCGCTTCAATCGACCGCGGTACTCCTTACTCGAGGGGTCTTCTCTCCTTAGCACTGCACCCGGATAATATAGATGGTGATGTCTGTCTCCTGCAAGGCTGGGTGACCCAATCCTAAGGCCCGATCCACTCTGTCTGCGCTCCGGCCTATCTTTTGGTCTCTCCTTCTCTGTGTGTGCATCCGCTCTCCTCTGCTCCCTGGCGCGCTCTCCCTGTTCTCCACGAGGTGCAGGATGTACAGCGTCTCCACAAACCCACCCACTTCCTGTTTCTTCGCAAAGCATGCCGGGACATGTAGTTCGAGTGTCCAGGGTCTTTAATCGTGATTGTCTCCATCTTGTGGCCAAAAATGGGTACTGCCACAGTAAACTTTAACACATCGCTACACTCTCCCCCTCCTAGAACTCTTGGGTCTCTCCAAGGAGGTACAACAGTTACATTATCCTTTTACAATTTGCACACAGTTTATACAGCATATACAGGTTCAGCAGCATACGTGCAGTGGGTTAGAAACACTTTCTCAAGCTGACTCATGTTCTGGGCTACCTCAGCTAACATAGCAGACACTTCGGGCAATCTCTGCACAGTGGTGATGGCCTCTTCAGTGCTATGTCCTGGTGAGTCATAGGTAAGTCGCTGGGGCAGTCGAATAGAGCGTTTTTGTTCAGGCTCCTTCCGTTCCTCTTCAGGTGGAAGTACTATAGGTATAGGCTCAGTCCTTATGTCGGCCACTGGAGCAGACACTTCCTCCGAGTACGATCCCTCCAGGGAAGGCATAGAACTATAGTCGTAAGGTTCGTCTTCAGGAGCTACAGGGTCTCCAACAGTATCCGGGACCCTTAACGGAAGTTCAAGGGTTTCAGGGAGTTCCATATTCTCGGGGAATTCCCACGGAAATTCAGGAGCTTCAGCCCTCAAGTTACTTTCCCATTGACAATGAACTGGGACGACCTCTTCAGGTTCTGGCGAGCGCATCCAATCTAAACAGAAACTCTCTTCGTCGCTGTCTCTTTCGCTCTCTCCAACAACCCGAGTCTGTTGAGACCGAGTAACAGGAGGGACACGTGGAGCATGCGGATTCACCGGAGGAAGTTCGTTTTCCACTGGTATCCTCACAGCCTCTCTCAAAGGCAACAAGTGATTTCGGTGCCAATTCTTGAGGGGACCAGCCTTTCCATCAGGGCGAATCTGATACACCGGCAGACCTGGCAGTTGTTTGCAAACAATGTAAACCTGAGAACTCCATCTATCCGCCAGCTTGTGTCTCGCAGCAGCACCCAAATTCTTTAACAGAACCCTATCACCGGGCTGTAGATCCTGTATTCGAACCTTCAAATCATAGTTCTTCTTGTTCCTTTGCTCCCTGTTACCTGAAGTCAAACGGGCCTGTTCAAACGCAGAAGCCAGATTCTTCCGAAGTCTATCCACGTAGTTTCTATGAGAAGCTACCGACGTCTGGTCTAGAGATAACCCAAATGCCAAATCAACCGGCAGTCGAGCTTCTCTTCCGAACATAAGACGGTACGGTGAATATCCCGTTGCATCACTCTCCGTACTGTTATATGCATGCACCAGAGTAGCTATGTGACGACTCCAACTCTGCTTCTCTACATTAGACAAAGTCCCCAGCATGTTTAGCAGCGTACGATTAAACCTTTCAGGCTGAGCATCACCCTGAGGGTGGTATGGCGTAGTTCGAGTCTTTTGAATTCCCAACAACTCCAGCAATTGCCCGACCAATCTACTTTCAAAGTCTCTTCCCTGATCAGAGTGTATTCTTCTTGGCAGGCCGTAATGAACAAAGAACTTTTCCATCAGCACCTTCGCTACTGTCGGAGCGCGTTGGTCTTTTGTAGAAAAAGCTTGGGCATAACGGGTGAAATGATCAGTCACTATCAGAATGTTCCCTTGCCCACTAGCATCCGGCTCTAAGCACAAGAAGTCAATGCACACCAAATCCAAGGGTCCCTGACTCTGTAGATGGCTCATTGGAGCAGCTCGGGTTGGCAGAGTTTTCCTCTGAATGCACCTCAGACAGGAATGGCAATAACTCTCAACTTCAGCCCTCATGCAAGGCCAATAAAACCTATCTCGCACCAACTTAAAAGTTCTCTCAGCACCCAAATGTCCATGCTCATCATGTAATGATCGCAACACACTCTCCCTGTGTTTAGTGGGGAGAAATAACTGTTGAATCTCTTCGGAATTGGTCGAGGGGCCCCTTCGGTAGACCACCCCATCCAACATCTTCAACCGCTCCCACTCTTTGTAAACCAATCTGGCCCCATCCGGGGAATTGGTTAACAGAATCTCTCGCTGGTTTGCAGTCAGGGCCTTTATGGTCAATGCAATCAAAGGGTCTCTAGCTTGATCCACTTTCAAGTCCTGCTTGGAAAAGGTAGGTAGATTTTCATCCCTCAATTGCGAAGGGTTACAGTAGAACTCAGGAACAGCCGCGGCCATGACTCCTATGGCCTCCGCTTCAACTCCTCCCTTGACCCGGCGTTCTGTTCCTTGACACAAAGCTTGCACCCCGTCTGGAGTCACCTGAATCCATTCTGTAGTGTAGGGTCTTCTTGATAAAGCATCAGCATCTCGATTGTTCACCCCAGGGCGATACTTCAGGCTGAACCGAAACCCTGACAGAGCGGCCAACCACCGATGTCCCGTTGCGTCCAGTTTTGCAGTAGTAAGGATATAGGTGAGAGGATTATTATCCGTTTTAATCACGAACTCAGCTCCATACAGATAGTCTTTCAACTTGTCCACCACTGCCCACTTCAAAGCTAGGAACTCCAGTTTGTGAGTAGGATAGTTCTTCTCAGAAGGCGCAAGGCTCCGGCTCACGTACGCCACAGGCCTCAGCAATCCATCATACTCCTGATATAGGACTCCTCCCAGACCTTCTCGGCTGGCATCCACATGTAGTTCATACGGCTTATGAGGGTCCGCGTAGGCCAGAACAGGAGCTCGGGTTAGATTCTCTTTCAGCTTCACAAACGCACCTTCACATTGACTAGTCCATTCACCTTGTATGGACTCTTTAGCTTTCCTTGGTCCTGGAGCGGAGGGGTTTCGGTCAGAGACCTTACAGCCTTCTTCGGTGGTTTCTTTCTGTAGGAGTTTGTTCAGCGGCTGAGCTATCTTCGCGAATCCTCCCACAAATCTTCGATAGATCTTTCTTGGGATTCTGCTCATACTAAGTTCAGTGACGTTTCGAGGTCTAGGCCAAGAAGCTACGGCCTCCAGCTTTCGAGGATCTGTCGAAACACCTTCTGCCGAGACCACGTGTCCCAGATATGTGACTGACGGTAAACAGAACTGGCATTTCTCCAGAGACAATTTCAACCCCTCTTCATGGAGCCTCTTCAAAACCTTCTCCAAACGTTGCTCATGCTCTTCCAGAGTCTTCCCGAACACAATTATATCATCCAGATACACTAACACTTCGATTAGATTCATATCCCCGACTGTCTTCTCCATCAACCGTTGGAACGTGGCTGGAGCTCCCGTCAGACCTTGAGGCATTCTATTGAACTCAAAGAACCCCAGTGGACAAATGAACGCAGTTTTCTCTTTGTCTTCAGGGTGCATCGGTATCTGATGATATCCGCTTCGCAGGTCTAATACACTGAACCACTTTGCTCCAGACAAACACTGTAAGGCATCTTCAATCCGAGGAGTGGCGTATTGGTCGGGGATGGTTCTTCGGTTCAGGGTGCGATAGTCTATGCACAAGCGGACAGAACCATTCTTCTTCCTGACCAGCACTATTGGAGATGCATATGGGCTCCTGGACTCTTGAATCACATTGGTTCTCTGCAACTCATTTAGCTGTTCTCGCAGATCATCCAAGTCTCCCAGCGGAACTCGCCTTGACCTTTCACGAAACGGCTTGTCTTCCTGCAACCGAATGCGGTGTTCCGTACTCTTAGCCAGGCCCACATCGAACTCATCTTTCGAGAATAATTCTTTCCACTTTAGAACTTGAGACTGAAGACGTTTCTTCCACTCAGGCGAAATGGGGGCGTCTTTAGGGTAGAATCTTTCATCTGGAATCTCTTTATCCACTCCCCCTCCTAAATCGGTGGAGAGGGGTGTAGCAGACTCTACTTGTCCGATAGGCATTCGTGCTTTAAGGACTACTGGAGAATCTGTCACATTGCACACACTGACCGAGACTCTTCCTCGTGTTCTCTTCAGGGCTTTTGTGGAGATTATTTCAGGAATTACTTCGACTCCGGTTTCACTCCCATGACTGACATCAGTTCCCAGCACCACATAGGGACCTGGTTGCGATCCGTTCAACTTGACTGAAACCCGAAAGCTCGCTACTTCTCCTGCTTGCAGAACCTTCTCTGTCCCACCCAGTCTCCACAGTCTTCCCACCTCAGCAGGTGCTTTCCGTTCTTCAACCATCCTCTGATAGACCGGTCGTAACATGGGGTGCACTCCTTGAGTTGACCCTTCTTCCACTACGATGGGGGTCAGGAGACGCCGCACTAGATCCGTATTTGTCCCCACTATCAGAGAGCTTCTGTTCGCACCCGAGGGTCGGGGGCACACAATGGCCAAGGCGTCACAGCCTCCGGACTGTCCGATGACTTCAGATCCGATCTCCAACCTTACTTGCAGATACCCGTCATAAGGGAGTTTCTCAGTGCTGATACCCCATATTTCCAAATCCTTCAATTCTTGCAGAGGGATGTGCTTTAAATGTTTCTCATAGAAGTCTTTATAAATCAAAGTCACTTGAGCCCCTGAATCTAACAGAGCTTTGGTATAGACTCCCTCCACTTGGATTGGCACAATCGGAGAAGGACCTATCAGCTGGTCAGGAAACTTGGTGGAGGTATCCGGACGCTTAGACCCAGTTTGCTGGACCCTGGCCTTTTTCTTGGCCCGTGCAGGTTTTGGGTGTGCATTGCTTCCCCATGACGCAGACCCGGACGCTAAGGGAGTGACTCTTTCCATTCTGGCAGGCTCAGCAGTTGGTTTGACTTTAGGCCCTCTTGCCCTCTTAGTTTTAAATTGGTTCTTGGAGCGAGGTTCAACTTCTGGGCACCTAGGTTGCTCCTTTACTGGTGCCCTCTGGCGTTTCCCGCTGGTGGAGTAGATAACAGTCCCTCTAGGGCTTTCAGCAGCCACTCAACTTTATCCCTCTCAGGCTTCCGGCCTTTACACTGCGCACGGAAGTGGCCCATTTCTCCACAACCGAAACATCTCTTCCTTGAAAGTGGAGACACAGTTGCTTGTTGAGGTTCTAATAAGAGATTTGAACCAGACGCCACGGCAACTTCAGTCGTCTGCATACCTGTTAGGAACTTTTGCATTTCCCCCTGCATCTCGGTCACCTTCATCAACACCCTGCACAGTTCGGCGTGCGCTTTCTGCAGTTCAGTTTGAGCTTCCTGTACCTTCTTTACAGTCTTGAACAACTCGCTTCGTTCGGAAGAGTTCGATTCTTTGGCAGCCTTTTCGATGAATTTAAAACCGACTAACTGCTCCTGTTCATCCAGGTCAGATCCATAGGTGTCTAACGAGTCGTTTTCAGGCTGCAGACCGTCGTTATACCTTGCAGGTTGTACATAAGCCCTTTCTCCCCGCTTAAAGGATTTCTCTTCCAGCAGAGCCTCCTCCTCTCGTACAACTCGGATCAATTCCAGGTACTTCAACTCTTGATTGACTGCTCTGCTTCTCAGCTGCATCATCACCGGATCTAACGGTTGAGAGCCCCTCAGGATCTGCTTTATTCGTATCTTATCTACGTCAGCCGGTTTGGCCCCTTTCTTGAGGAGTATTTGGTGCAGAATCTTATCCAAGCGCCTCATGTAATCAATCATTCTCTCACCTCTCTTCTGATAGGTGTGTTCGTACTGATATACTAGTTCCGCTGCCTTTTCTGTTCGCCCAAACACTTCTTCAAGAACATTCAGATAATCCAAAGCAGTACAATCTTTTCTACTCAGTTTTAGGTTTCTCACCGCTTCTGACGCAGGTCCCTTTAAACTCTCGGTGATCCTTTGCTTTTTCTGGGCCTCAGGGACGTCCCACTCATCCAGTGCCTGCATCGCCTGTTCCACCCATTCCTCAAAAGTTTCTTCTCCCGCCGGAGTTGGTACATTTCCTGTAAAGTTCCTTAACCGTCGATAACCGAAATTAGTGTGAGGAGGGCTTGTTTTCTGACATTTAGCCAGCAAATCTCCAATAGCCACGATAAATTCAGGCCCGATCATGGCCAACGGACTGGGTGCGGGAACACTTTCGGCTTCGCCACGTGGCACACTTGGCTGAATCAGTTGGACTTCCACCTCATCGGTCAGCTTCACGCTCGCGCCCCGAAAACATGCTGGAATACCTTTTCTCCATTCGAGAAGAACATGCGTGTGAGAGGTATCTGGGTTTTTCTTAATGTCCAGAATTAACCCCCGATGATCTGGTGCTAGCGTGGCCACGGCCTGGCGAATCTGATCTTCGGCCCAAGTGTCTGCAGGAATATCCATGACTATGCAACATGCTAACTGACTACTGTGCTCCCCACACCATTCGGCAGCAGTGTCTGGATCCATATTTAACCCTTTAGATGCGGTTTTTCCAGAGACTGAATCCCGGAAACGAGCCCCCACGTGTAGCGCTCACTCCCGGAGGAGCCGCTGAAAATGAACCACGGGTCAGTCTCCCCGCACTAGGGAATAAATATACTCCAACACGCTGAACAGTTTTATAATTTAAAAGGTTTACTAAAAGGTTTGCAGCTCTTGAGACACGGTATATGCAGGAAGATTTACAGTACTTTCGTAACACGATAAACGCGTAGCGGTAAAAGAAACGAAAACACGAGGGCTTCGTATTTTCGGAAAAAAAACCCCGACCGAGCAGAAAATTAAAAGATACGAAATTCGAAGAAAAACCCCGTAGCGGGACACAATAAAATACACAGTTCTCGTATCACGGTAAACGCGCAGCGGGAACAAAAAAACGGAAAGTTGTTCAGAATGTAACTTTAACTTTTCCCCCTTGTATGGATTTGGAAAAAAGGAAAACTGAGTCCTGCACAGGTCAAGTCCCAGAACGTGAAGTGGTATGTATTTGTGTGTGTAGGGTACCCGGGTACTTTTCAACTGGCCAGTGAGTTTACTTTAACGATGTCTTCGACTAGTCAGTTGGGGCCCTGTGGGTTTTAGAAGGAAAACAGCAGCGTACGCTCTTATTTACATACGGCCTTGGGGGCCTCTCACCCATCCAGCGCAAGCTTGAGGTTCCGCTGACCCAGGACGTCTCTCCGCTCGATATTGACTGGGGACGCCGACCACCGGATCTGTTGTCTGGCCTTCTGTCTGTCAGCCGCGACTCAGCCGGCTTACCGCCTGCTCCCCGCTTCAATCGACCGCGGTACTCCTTACTCGAGGGGTCTTCTCTCCTTAGCACTGCACCCGGATAATATAGATGGTGATGTCTGTCTCCCGCAAGGCTGGGTGACCCAATCCTAAGGCCCGATCCACTCTGTCTGCGCTCCGGCCTATCTTTTGGTCTCTCCTTCTCTGTGTGTGCATCCGCTCTCCTCTGCTCCCTGGCGCGCTCTCCCTGTTCTCCACGAGGTGCAGGATGTACAGCGTCTCCACAAACCCACCCACTTCCTGTTTCTTCGCAAAGCATGCCGGGACATGTAGTTCGAGTGTCCAGGGTCTTTAATCGTGATTGTCTCCATCTTGTGGCCAAAAATGGGTACTGCCACAGTAAACTTTAACACATCGCTACACATCCTTCCATATCAAGAGCTTCGTTGGGAACCCCCATCTGTACGCCAACTTATGATTGCGAAGAAGCTTGGTGAGGGATGAAAACTCTCGTCGTTTAGACATGGTCAAAGCCGATAAGTCAGCGAAAAAAGAGATAGCAGCATAAGGGGCAGATAAAGGCATGGACTTCCGTGACGCTGACATCAGAGCTTCCTTGATGTGGAAAAAGTGAACCCGGATAATGACATCACGAGCCACCGACGTTGGTAGGTTTTTCGCTCGCGGTAAGCGATGCGCTCGATCCAGAAGTAGGTCTTGTGGTGTAGCCTCCGGCAGCAAAACTTGAAACAGCTCCAGGAGATATGGATGTAAGTCCGCTAGAGTGACTGCGGTCTTCTACGTCAGCTACTTTAAGTGCCAGAGCTTCATGGGCCGCTTGCAGGGCCAGATGTCGGTCTGCCAGATCATTGTGGGCTAAGCATAAGTCATCCGCCTTGGTTTCCAAGGTATCAGTGCGTTCTCCCAAGTCCTGAACGTCACGGCTCAACTCCTGCAGTGCTCCCCTGATGTCCGCCTGTATGGTGGAGCGCAAGTCCTGCAGCATGGCGTGTAATCTGCTCTCTGAGGGTGGCAACGAGTCAGAGAGGTCTGGTTGCGCCGCGGGCGACCCGTCCGGGTCATGGGCCAGCGCCTGCCGCGGGGATCCACTATCCTGTGCCTCCTTATTACGTTCCTTCCGAGCCGACTTCGGGGGATCCAACGCTCGCTGTGCCTTGGGGGGTGCCATTTTAGAGCCGCAGAAATTATGCCTCGGTTATCCTTTAGTAGCCGTTGGATTGAGAAGAGTTCAGCGCTGGTGGCATGAGCTACATATCCATGTGGTCGCTCATTAATGTGTACTGGCTAAAACTGATATAGGCGGTCCCAGCACCAATTAGCCCTCCAGGATGTCACGGTGAATTATGTTTCTTGTACCCTTTCTTTTTTTTTGTCTTTTGTTGTTTTTTTTTTTTCTTCTCTTTTAACGGTTTAAGGGCATACAGGTACCGCTGAGAGAGGATGGGGACCACTGTCAGATTCAGAGTGGGGTGCCAATTGGACCAGCTCCGGAGACCCTCTATCCAAGGGAAGGTCGGGTGGAATCGACTCTGTCCTCGAGCCTCACAGCGGCGCCGATCACAACCTCCACCCCACGTGGGGGGTGCCTGTGGGCTACTTCCACTTCCCCAAATGTTCCGGGGGCCGCAGATACGGGCCGCCGCACCGTGAGCCGGGATGTGGTGGGACCAGGTAATGCAGGAAGAGCGCCGCGTGTAGCAGGGGAGGGGGGGGATGTACCCCCCCAGAGGCCGGCGCTGCCGCACCCCAAGCGGCCAGGTCCAAGGGAGTCCTCCTCTCTATACCGGAAGTGCCTGTCCTTGCGACACCGGCACCTCCACTCAGGCTCCGCTCACTCAGCAGGCCCAGGGGGATCCAGCGGCACCACCTCAACTCCCGAACGCCGCAGACACACACCCCGCCTCCTCCGTGTTCCGGGTCCGCTCAGGTGGGCAAACAGGCGCTCGATCTCGCCCCAAAGAGTAAAAAAAACGGACTCTAAAGAGGAAAACTGCCGGAGCTCCTCCACCTCACGTCCGTCCTGCTCGACGTCCGGTCACGCCCCCCCATTTACCGTCATTTGAAATGTCATTTTTTTGTTTTTAAGTGTTTCTATACATCCTAGAAATCCGCCACGTCACGGGCAGGTTATGGGGACCTCCTAGGCACGATATTTGAAGGAATTTTTTGTTTTTATTTTTAACCCTTATTTCATGGAAAACTCACTGTCCCTTTAAAAACGTGTTTTTTTTTTTTACTTTTTGTCCTTGTTTCCTGTCCCCCAGGGCACTACCCGGACCTCAATACACCTTTTATGGCAAATATCTTGCATATATGCCCTCTTGGAGGACACTCTAAAAACCGAATTTTCAGCCCCATTGACTTGCATTGAGTTCGGGTTCATGTTCGGAACCAAACATTTGGGAAGTTCGGGTTTGGGCCCAAACTGAACTCGGGGGGTGTTTGGCTCATCCCTACTCAACAACACACAAACACAAAGCAGAGTCCATACGAACGCAGCGAGGGTATAGGCTGGTTGCATGTGGTATGGTGCTCGACTCTTTGACGTGGCAACTAGGGATGAGCCCTGTGACATGGCACTGTGCCCAGCCCTGTGACGTGGCAACGTGCTTAGTTCTGTGACGTGGTATGGTGCTCAGCCCTGTGAAGTGGCAACGTGCTCAGCCCTGTGACGTGGTATGGTTCTCGGCACTGTGACGTGGCTTCATGCTCAGCCCTGTGACTTGGCACCGTGCTCAGCCCTGTGACGTGGCAATGTTCTCAGCACTGTGATGTGGTATGGTGCTCAGCACTGTGACTTGGTATGGTGCTCAGCACTGTGACGTGGTATGGTGCTGTCACGGCCCTGGCAGAGGGGAATAGGGTATGAGCCCGGTGTGCGGTGATAAACAAGCTGAGCCACGTAGATAAAGTAAAAAGGGGGTTTATTGTCAATATACAACAATATGGGCAATGCAGGAATGGAGATGTCTGGGGAGGCAATGCAGGGAGGAACCAGATACAGGGAGACACTGAGGGAAAACACAGCAGGAGACTTACATACAACACGAGACAGGAAACAGAGGGCTCTGGAGGTTTGGAAGCAGAGGGCACAGGATGCTTGGTAGCAGTGGGCACTGGATGCTTGTCAGCAGGCACAGGATGCTTGGTAGCAGTGGGCACTGGATGCTTGGTAGCAGTGGGCACTGGATGCTTGGCAGCAGTGGGCACTGGATGCTTGGCAGCAGCGGGCACTGGATGCTTGGCAGCAGCGGGCACTGGATGCTTGGCAGCAGCGGGCACTGGATGCTCGGTAGCAGTGGGCACTGGATGCTTGTCAGCAGGCACAGAATGCTTGGTAGCAGTGGGCACTGGATGCTTGGTAGCAGTGGGCACTGGATGCTTGGCAGCAGCGGGCACTGGATGCTCGGTAGCAGTGGGCACTGGATGCTTGGCAGCAGCGGGCACTGGATGCTCGGCAGCAGTGGGCACTGGATGCTTGGTAGCAGCGGGCACTGGATGTTCGGTAGCAGCGGGCACTGGATGCTCGGTAGCAGCGGGCACTGGATGCTTGTAGCAGTGGGCCTGATGCTTGGCAGCAGCGGGCACTTGATGCTTGGCAGCAGCGGGCACTGATGTTCGGCAGCAGCGGGCACTGGATGCTCGTAGCAGCGGGCACTGGATGCTCGTAGCAGCGGGCACTGGATGCTCGGTAGCAGCGGGCACTGGATGTTCGGTAGCAGTAGGCAGTATACGTGGGTCATATAGTCCATGCAATAGGTCGAGGCAGGCGGCTGGCAAACGTGGTCAATATTCAAGGCAAGAAGTCGGTACACGGGTAGTCAATAATATCAGAGGATGGGAACAGGTCTAGAAGGAAGGCTACCAGGGAATAAGTGAGACAATGCAGCACTGGATCATGGGTGCTCCACCCTTATAAAGGGAATGACAGGTCTATTAGTGGTAGCACCTGAAGTTCACACAGCCTGAGGGAAAGTGCAAAGTGGCGTAGCCAGAGAAATGCTGTATTGATCCATTCAGGAGGGTGCAGTACCACCTTTGGCCTTCTTGCCACGGCGGCGACGGCGTTTACCGTGACAGGTGCTCAGCCCTGTGACGTGGCAATGTGCTCAGCACTGTGATGTGGTATGGTGCTCAGCACTGTGACTTGGTATGGTGCTCAGCACTGTGACTTGGTATGGTGCTCAGCCCTGTGACGTGGCACTGCGCTCGGCCCTGTGACGTGGCAATGTGCTCAGCACTGTGATGTGGTATGGTGCTCAGCACTGTGACTTGGTATGGTGCTCAGCACTGTGATGTGGTATGGTGCTCAGCCCTGTGACGTGGCACTGCGCTCGGCCCTGTGACGTGGCAATGTGCTCAGCACTGTGATGTGGTATGGTGCTCAGCACTGTGACTTGGTATGGTGCTCAGCACTGTGATGTGGTATGGTGCTCAGCACTGTGACTTGGTATGGTGCTCAGCACTTTGATGTGGTATGGTGCTCAGCCCTGTGACGTGGCAATGTGCTCAGCACTGTGATGTGGTATGGTGCTCAGCCCTGTGACGTGGTATGGTGCTCAGCACTGTGACTTGGTATGGTGCTCAGCACTGTGATGTGGTATGGTGCTCAGCCCTGTGACGTGGCAATGTGCTCAGCACTGTGATGTGGTATGGTGCTCAGCCCTGTGACGTGGCAATGTGCTCAGCACTGTGATGTGGTATGGTGCTCAGCCCTGTGACGTGGTATGGTTCTCGGCCCTGTGACGTGGCTTCATGCTCAGCCCTGTGACGTGGCACTGCGCTCGGCCCTGGGACGTGGTATGGTGCTCGGCCCTGTATCGTGTCCATCCTGTGCCCGCTTTTTTTATCCAGGCCGGTGTGTCCTATGATGTAATGTAATCCGGCGTGACATTTGCCCCGGCGCCTCATCTGGAGATTCTCCACACTCGGCAACAGCTGTGAGGGACTGGATTTCCCTGCGAGTTAATGCAGCGAACGCAACCTGATCGAGAGGAATGGGCGACAAATGCAGAGAGTGTGACTGGGCAGCCTGCCCGCAGCTCGGCAGAACGAACGGCAAACTCACATTTCATTAACCCTTTAACTACTCAGTATGGCGATTACACGGGAACCGACCCCAACCACCCCTCCCCATATTTATACCACGATTATATACCCGCCAAGGAGAAAACAGAGGGGGACACAGGGCTGTATGGGGTATAATAAGCGTATAGGGGGACACAGGGCTGTATGGGATATAATAGGTGTATAGGGGATGTGGAGCTGTATGGGGTATAATAAACGTATAGGGGGACACGGGTCTGAATGGGATATAACAAGCATATAGGGGATGCAGGGCTGTATGGGGTATAATGTAATAAGCGTATAGGGGACACGGGGCTGTATGGATATAATAAGCGGACAGTGGATGCGGGGTTGTATGGGACATAAGAAACATATAAGAGCCGCGGTGCTGTATGGGGTATAACAAGCGTATAGGGGATGCGGGGCTGTATGGGATATAACAAGCATATAGGGGATGCAGGGCTGTATGGGATATAATAAGCGTATAGGGGACACGGGGCTGTATGGGATATAATAAGTGTATAGGGGATGTGGAGCTGTATGGGGTATAATAAACGTATAGGGGGACACGGGTCTGAATGGGATATAACAAGCATATAGGGGATGCAGGGCTGTATGGGGTATAATGTAATAAGCGTATAGGGGACACGGGGCTGTATGGATATAATAAGCGCATAGGGGACACGGGGCTGTATCTATACTATAATTGAGTAAGGCTTGGCGTGTCCGTCGCCAAGCCTTACTCTGCGCATACGCGCGCAACCAGCGGCGGTTGGTTGCGCGCGCATGCAACCGCCGCGGCACGAGCCGGCTGTGCGCTCGCCGCGGCGGTTACAAGATGCACACAGCAGCCGGGTAGAGGCTGCGCTCGCAGCCTCTACCCGGCTGCCGCGCGCATCCAACCCCGAGCGGCGAAGGGAAAGTTCCCTCGCTTCCGCTCTCTGAAGGACCCAAGCCCCGGTCACGTGGGAGTCCCACGTGACCGCGGCTTGGGTCCTTCAACGAGCGGAAGCAGGGAAACTTTCCATTCGCCGCTCGGGAAGGTAAGTATAAGGAGCTCATGGGGCGGCTGTCCGAATGTCGATAGAGCATTCGAACAGCCGCCCCATGTCTGGTCTGGGGTCTGAGCTGGGGCATATCCATGAGAGCTTGGGGGGCAATATCCAGGAGCTGGGGGGCAAAATCCACAAGCTGGGGGCAATATCCACGAGCTGGGGCAATATCCACGTGCTGGGGCAGTATCCACGTGCTGGGGCGGTATCCACGTGCTGGGGCGGTATCCACGAGCTGGGGCAATATCCACGAGCTGGGGCAGTATCCACGTGCTGGGGCAGTATCCACGACCTGGGGCGGTATCCACGTGCTGGGGCGGTATCCACGTGCTGGGGCATATATCCACAATAGACTGCCCTCTGGGCAGGCTTTCCACCTTGTGGGATATAATAAGCATAAAGGGGGCACAAGGCTGTATGGGATATACAGTAATATTTATTTTATTTATAAAGGATTTTACCAGGAAGGACACATTGAGATTTCTCTCGTTTTCAAGTATGTCCTGGGTTCAAGTACATTGAAATGTTACAGTTACAGAAATACAAAGTAATACAATGCAAGATATTAAAAAAACAACACAAATATACAGATTAACAGAAAAATATGTAGGAAATATAGTCACTAGGTTACATGTTTCCAGGTGCATTCTGTATTGAGGTATGTTAGTAAGGAGCTTTTGAGTGACTTAAGACTGGTGGAAGATTTGATGGTGTCTGGGAGGTTATTCCAGATTTGCGGTGCTCTGTAGGAAAATGAGGACCGAGCCACTGTCTTTTTGTATTGTGGTATTGCAAGTAAGGTGCTGGTCCTGGATCGGAGGTTATAGGATGAGGGAGCTGCTGGGGGAAGCAGTCTATTCAGATAGGGTGGCAGCTTCCCAGAGATGCTCTTAAACACCAGGCTGGAAAGGTGAAGGGTGCGTCTGGATTCCAGTGATGGCCAGTTTAGCTCTTTTAACATGTCACAATGGTGGTTCATGTAGTTACATTGTAGCACAAAGCGACAGAATGAGTTATACAATATAGTAAGTTTCTGGAGGTGTGTTTGCGGGGCGGCTGCATACACTACATCTCCGTAATCAATAGCCGGCATAAGCATTTGTTGTACAATCTGCTTTCTTACCGCGGGGTTCAGGCAGGATTTGTTTCTGTACAGGGCACCTAGTTTGGGGTAAAGTTTAGATGAGAGTTTTTCGATTTGGGGCCAAAGGATAGATTTGGGTCTAACCACATACCTAGATATTTGAGAGAAGTGACTGGGGTCAGCGTGTCATTTGATTTTGTCCCAACACATAGATGGGGATTTTGCAATTTGTGTAGTTTAGGTTTTGTTCCAAAGAGCATTGTAACAGTTTTGTCAGTATTCAGAAAAAGTTTGTTATCTTTGATCCACTTTTCTACCCCTGTGAATTGTTCTTGCAGCACAGCCTCCAGCTGCGGGAGATCTGGTTTGCTGGTATAGATTACGGTGTCGTCTGCGTACATGTGTACAGTTGAGGCTTTGCAGACGTTGGGCAGATAATTTATGAATATTATGAATAGCAGGGGCCGAGTATTGAGCCTTGGGGTACACCGCAAGTGACTGGGAGCAGGAGGGAGGAGCTGCCAGAAATTGACACATATTGTGATCGGTCGGATACATATGATTGAAACCAGGTTAACGTGCGATCACCAATACCAGAGTTTTTAAGTTTTTCTAACAAGATGCCATGGTCTACTGTGTCAAAGGCCTTGGCAAAATCAAGGAAGATGGCTCCAGTTAGGTTTCCTTGTTCCATCCCTGCCTGGATATCATTGCAGACTTTTAAAAGGGCGGTTGTAGTTGAGTGATTTGGACGAAAGCCTGATTGCGTATAGGGGGACACGGGGCTGTATGGGATATAATAAGTGTAAAGGGGGGCACGGGGCTGTATGGGATACAATAAGCGTATGGGGGCACGGGGCTGCACGTGGTATAATAAGCGTATAGGGGCACGAACTGCATGGTTATAATAAGCGCATAGGGGACACGCAACTGTATGGATATAATAAGCGTACAGGGGGACACGGGCTATATGGGATATAATAAGCGTATAGGGGCACGGGTTGTATGGATAAAATAAACGTATAGAGGCAAAAGTTGCATGGATACAATAAGCGTATAGGGGCACGGGGCTGCACGCATATAATAAATGTATAGGGGACACGGGCTGTATGGCTACAATAAACGTATACGGGCACGAGACTGCATGGGATATAATAAGTGTATAGGGGACACAGGGCTGTGTCATGGAACGGACATAGGGGCTCTGACCAGCGAGCCCCAGAACTAACAGCCTGGGACATTTCAAAGACCTTTTTCTTTATTTGAGACTCTTTCGGTTTTGCGTGTTGAAATGAACAGTTATACCTTTTCTAGATGTGGTTTTATTGGTGTGATGTATTACCATGTATCCTGTATTGTATGAGTGTGGATTCAGATGTGTAATTGTGTGATGCATTTAAAGGTATTATATTTCCCCTTGGTTGCTAGGAGTGAAAGGCTGTGTTGAAATTCAATTGTATGCTAATTTCTGTGTACACTAGCTCTGTGTGTGTGTGTAATCTGATGATGCAAGCATGCCATTGTATGCAAATTGAGTTCCCATTCAAGCCTGGGCATGTCTCCTTTGTGTGTGAGATGTTTAAATGCGTGTCCCATTTTGAGTAAAAAGTCAGTTCAACTGCGTTTGACTTGAAGCATACAGCCCCGTTTGGTGTCGTCATTTCATCGCTAAAATCACAGTGCAGGAGACACTCTGCGGTCTCCTAGCTCCCCACTACGCAGAACGGGTCAACTTAATTCGGCAGCACCATCTCGCCAAGTAACGCCAGGGTCATCTCAGGCCGCTCGAGACGCCAAGTGCCGTGACACTCGTTAGTCGGGCCTGACGCCATCAAGAGGGGGTCAGATTGGAGCACACCCGCAGACGGATAACACCCAATTCCGTCACACTGGTGGCAAGCGGTGAGGATAGCTCTCTGCACTCCCAGAAGACCCTCATCATGGCAGCATATGCCAATTATAAACGGGACACAATGCGGGGCATGCTGGAGGACCGTGGAGGAACCGTGGACTCAAAGAGCAAGGATGCCCTGGTCGAAGAATTGGCGGCCCTGGATCAGCAGACCAGGGACCTGCCCGCAACCTCACCACCGATCATAGCTCAGGCGTCCAGCCCTGAAAACTCCTTACAGAGGAAGGTACAGCCGCGGGCAGCGGCTTGCGGAGCCGCGCCGACAGAAGCCACCTTCCAGAACTTCGTCCGGGACATCACCCATGAAGAAGAGCAGGAGCGGGTGCGCCAACATGAGATACGGCTGGCGGAAATCCAGTACCAACAGGGAGGAAACCCCAACTGGGAAAGACCAACGGCACGGAAGGTGCCCTTCCAGGCCTTCAAGAGCTTCAACGAGGCAGAGGAGGAAATAGAAAGTTTCCTCCAGGACTTTGAACGCTCGTGCCAACTACACGAGGTTCAACGGGCCGCTTGGGTTGGGATCCTGGCGTGTAAACTAACAGGGCGGGCTGCGGAGGCCTACAGGACTGTCCCAGACGAAGAAGCCCGGACTACGAACAGGTGAAACAAACCCTGCTGGCCCGTTTTGCCATCACCCCCGAAGCCAGCCGGATGAAATTCCGAAATTCCCGGCGGCCCCACGGTACTACCCATGTGGAGTGGGCGCACCGGCTGCAACGGGACATGAAGACCTGGTTCGCCGGAAGCAAGGCTCGAACCCTCGAAGAAGTCACTCAGCTGTTCCTTCTCGAGCAGTTTATCGACCACACCGCCCCGGCCGTGCAGGAGTGGGTGAGGGACAAGAAGCCCCAGACGGTGCAGCAAGCGGCCACCTGGGCCGATGAGTATACGGACACGCGCACGTCCCACAGGGGGGAACGACCTCCACCCTCCCGATCCACCCTACCACCTCCCCGTGCCACACCCCCCCTCCCCGGCCGGAGCCAACAGCACGCTGGCCCGCACCCCGGGTCCAAAACCGGGCCCCTTCCACGGCTACCATCCGTTGTTATGGGTGCGGCCAGATGTGCCACTACCGCCAGAACTGCCCCAACCAGCCGCCCCTTCCGCGGGGCCCCATCCGAGCCCCCCACCCGCGGCTCACTGTTACCAGGAGGAATCCCCATACTGGGACCCACAGGAGGAATCGGGGATGCTGCATGAGGCCGATCCCGTGCAGGCTGCATCCGCCGACAACCGCCAACACCACAGACAGGTGGTATGGATTAACGGGCGGGCCGCCGAAGGTCTCCGCGACTCCGGCGCTACCATCACGCTTGTCCGGCCTCACCTAATTCCCCGAAAGGAACGGCTGGACCGCACCGTTGCTGTTCGCGTAGCCGGAGGCAAGGTGCTCCGACTCGCTACCGCCCGAGTCCATTTGGATTGGGGGTCGGGGGAGGGATCCGTGCGGGTGGGGTTACTCGACCAACTGCCGGCAGAAATCCTCCTGGGGAACAACCTGGGATGCTTGGTATCAGCCTACGCCACGGACGCGGCCGCCCCAGTGACCACCCGGCAACAAAGCCACCGGATCGACCAAGGCACTTTGGTCGGGACCCAGGTGAGACCAATCAGACCTCTCCGACCTCCCAAACCCCCCAAGCCTCCCAGACCCCCCCCGACCGGACGAACCCACACCTCCTCCCCCGGACCACCCCCTCACGTGGAGCTCTCCAGCCACCCTCCGACACAAGACCCAGACTGACCCCACCCTAGAAAGGTACCGGGCCGGCCAGGGTCCTGGCGACGGACGGGACGACAGCATTGAGTGGGAAGATGGGCTACTGTATCGGTACACCAATAGGGGAGATGCTCAGAAACCACGGGCTCCCCACAAACAGCTAGTAGTACCGCAGGCCCCCAGAAAGGAACTCCTGAGACTGGCCCACGACATTCCCCTCGCCGGCAATCTAGGAATGGCCAAAACCCGACACCGGTAAACCCGAGCATTCTTCTGGCCTCGCCTTAGTGAGGATGTCCGGGAGTACTGCCGCACATGCCCGACCTGCCAGAAAACGGGGAAAACTGGGGACCACCCGAAAGCCCCCCTTCACCCCATGCCCATCATTCAAGAACCCTTTAATTGGGTGGCGGTGGACACAATTGGTCCCTTACCCTGCCCCAGCGCCACCGGTAAGAGATATATTCTCACCGTGGTGGACTACGCCACCCGATACCCCGAGGCGGTGGCCCTGTCTAACATTCAGGCAGACACCGTCGCCGATGGCCTCCTACAGGTGTTCTCTAGGGTAGGATTTCCTCAGGAAATCTTGTCTGATCAGGGCTCCCAATTCACCGCTGAGCTAACCCAACAGCTCTGGAGTCTGTGCGGGGTTAAGGCGCTTCACAGCGCCCCATACCACCCACAGATGAACGGGCTGTGCGAGCAGTTTAATGGGACCCTGAAACAGCTCATCCGCGCTTACACCCAAGAGAGGAAAGACTGGGAGAAATACCTACCCCACCTGTTATTTGCCTACCGGGAGGTCCCCCAAGAGTCGACCGGGTTCTCCCCCTTCGAACTCCTGTACGGGCGACGGGTGCGAGGCCCCCTAGACTTAGTCCGGGCGCAGTGGGAGGGGGGACAGGAAGCCGAAGGGCTCCCCGCCGTGAGTTACGTCCTGGAGCTCCGAGAGCGCTTGACCGAACTCACGGCGATGGTTCAGGGGAACATGCAGGCAGCCCAGGCCCAGCAGAAGGCATGGTACGACCGCTCTGCCCGCAGCCGCTCATTTCTCGTGGGGCAGAAGGTCCTGGTGTTGAAACCACAGCGGCAGAACAAGCTGCAGGCGTCCTGGCAGGGCCCCTATCGGGTGGTCACCCAAGTGGGAGAGACCACCTACGTGGTTGTCAGCTGTACCGACACCAGGATCCAGCGGACGTTCCATCTCAATATGCTGAAGGCATACCACGAGCGCCCGAGACGGTATCTGCCATCTGCGCTCCTGCGACCGAGGAGGCAGAACAGTTCCCCCTGGTAGACCTCCCCGGGATAGACGGTCGGCCCTCAGGGGTGGAACAAGTGCAGCTAGGGGAAGGGTTGGGTCCCCATAAGCAGGAGCAGGCTAGGCAGCTGCTCCAAGAGCACCAGGAGCTCTTCTCCGCACTCCCTGGCTACACCAGCCGGGCCGTGCACCAGGTGGAAACCCCCGGCCAGCGTCCCCTTCGGCAACCCACATACAGACTCCCGGAGGCAGTACGCGAATCCATGCGGGCTGAAATCCGAGAGATGCTGGAGCTAGGAGTTATCGAGCCCTCTGCCAGTACATGGGCTTCGCCCATCGTCCTGGTCCCCAAAAAGGATGGTACCACCCGGTTTTGTGTCGACTACCGGAGGCTCAATGACTGCACTGTCACCGATGCTTACCCCATGCCCCGAGTCGACGAGCTGTTGGATCAGATCTCCCAGGACCATTTCTTGACCACGGTAGATCTGTGCAAGGGGTACTGGCAGATTCCCCTTGCAGAGGAGGCGACCCTGAAGTCGGCCTTCATCACCCCGTTCGGCCTGTACCAGTTTCGGGTCATGTCGTTCGGGATGAAGAACACCCCGGCCACTTTTCAGCGGTTGATCGATCGCCTCCTCGATGGCCTCCAGGAATTCGCTTGCGCGTACCTGGACGACATCGCCATCTACAGCCAGACTTGGGAGGAACACCTTCACCATCTGGGGGTGGTATTCACTCAGATTACACAGGGCTTCTTGTCCCTCACCCACTCCCGCACGGCCGGGGCGGTGTGGTCGATAAACTGCTCGAGAAGGAACAGCTGAGTGACCTCTTCGAGGGTTCGAGCCTTGCTTCCGGCGAACCAGGTCTTCATGTCCCGTTGCAGCCGGTGCACCCACTCCACATGGGTAGTACCGTGGGGCCGCCGGGAATTTCAGAATTTCATCCGGCTGGCTTCGGGGGTGATGGCAAAACGGGCCAGCAGGGTTTGTTTCACCTGTTCGTAGTCCTGGGCTTCTTCGTCTGGGACAGTCCTGTAGGCCTCCGCAGCCCACCCTGTTAGTTTACACGCCAGGATCCCAACCCAAGCAGCCCGTTGAACCTCGTGTAGTTGGCACGAGCATTCAAAGTCCTGGAGGAAACTTTCTATTTCCTCCTCTGCCTCATTGAAGCTCTTGAAGGCCTGGAAGGGCACCTTCCGTGCCGTTGGTCTTTCCCAGTTGGGGTTTCCTCCCTGTTGGTACTGGATTTCCGCCAGCTGTATCTCATTGTTAGAGATTATTGACTTCTTTAATAGGTCAGGGATATATTAATTATGACGTATATTTTTCTTATTGTAGATATATATAGATATATATATATTATTGACAGTGCCTCCAATACCAGTGGTATAAATTGGTATTTAACCCCTAAGATAGGGATTAATAACCAATCAATGAATTTTCGTCTTAACAAATATATGGCGCGTTATCCCGAGTTCTTTTGATGCTATCTAGATATTTTTAAACACAATAAAATCAATAAAGATGATATGAGACTGCGTAACGGTAAAACAATTCAAACCAAAATTTATTCACACGTCAAGTTTCATACAATCATATGTTATCAACGGATTAGCAAAATACAATTTACAAGTGATTGTAGATCGTGATTAGTAGCGATACTGCGACACGCAATAATCTAATGGACAGATATTTTAGGTTTATAGACCGCACCACAGATATACACGCCTCAGCTCTTAAACACCAAGCTCTATTCTATTCACTTAAACCTTTCCCATTATAAACCAATCATCCACCTGGCTAGAATAAACACTCAGTTACTGGGCATCACCTGCAGCACAATTTATTATTGTGGGGGCCTATTCACTAAATGCAACTTCCTTCAGGGAGATACATAACACACTCGATAGGTAGACTATCTCTTCCACAGATCAATCACAGCACTTCATTCAATCGAAAGGGCTGCAAGATGGATATGGAAGGAGTTATGCTGGTTTTACGAATGGGACTGACGGCACTTGACATATAAAAGCTATTTCACGGTCCCAGCGTATCTCACTATAGGTATATAATTGATCTTTAGATGTCCACAACCAGTATTCTTGGAATACAAATAATTTCACTAAATTACGGCTCAAGTATTCAGCCGGGAATAGTTTCTTCCTAGCAATCCTCTGCAGGGGACTGGAAGGTTGAATTACTATTCTACCGAGGAAGCTCAAACAGCAAAATAATTCATTTATATTCCTTTAGTTTATGATGGACATCTAAAGTAAGGACTATGCAATTAGAAAATAGATATCAAGTTATTCAGGCATACTTGCTCCACCACACATCCTCACATAAATACAATAAAGTTGGTTTTGATTTGTTCACTATAATAAAGGTGTGTATGTGCCTATTATAGGCCAAGGTTTTGTAACTGGTAAGACACACGCTCAGTGCTGCACCTTTACTGAATTATTAGTTGATAAAGCACTCATATTGTTGGTGGGAGGAATGTGTTTTTTTCCAAAAATGGGGAGGTTATTTCATAGATGATTTATGACATAAGTCAAAGGGTGGATTGTTATGATCATGGGTGATTTCTGCCATAAATTATCATATTTTAATATTAACTGACATACCAAAGAAGGACCACTAGGGGCAGTGTGTAGGCTGTTTGCACTGTGGGGCTAGCTGTGATGTCATTAAGCCAGCCTACTTTAGAGAGGTCTTTTCCTATTGGTAGAGAGAGGTTTGTCTACTGGTGACTCCCACTGGGAATAAAAGGGGGACTTCCACCAATAGTTAGGTCTCTTTAGCCTGATACCTGAGACTGACCACCATGTGAAGTTTTCTGCAGCCCCCAGCTTGGGGCGTAGTAAGCAGGTTTCATTTCCTTGCTGTATTGTTTAAGTATTGTTGTTTAGTTTAATGTACTGAGCCGTGACTGTGTATATGTGTTAGTTTATCTGTAGTTACTGTAAAGCAAATGATATAAACTGTGAATATAGATTGCCAAGTAAAGTGTCATTCATAATGTACCGGTTTCTGTGTGGTTTTCATATATACATTCGACCATATTACCCACAAGATATAAATGTTATTGTTGCAACTTAGGGCTTTAATTATTGCATATTAATTCAATAATTAACGATGCATTTAATGCCCAAAACGAAACAATAAGTTACCATCGTTTGTTGCGGGTCAGGTATATACTATTTCTCTGCCCCACAGCTTGTAGACTTAAAAAGGAATTCTTCCTCTATAGTCATCTGGCATAAATGCACAGGGGGACCAGAGATTTAAGCAGCACGTCCGACACGCGTTTCGCGTAAGTCTGCTCCTCAGGGACGTAGAAATACAATGTGTCAGGACGCCTTATATAGAACATGCCGCGGTCACATGGGACACACACAACCAATCAACACGTGTATCGGCAGGAATCGCTTGCATTGGTTATTGCGCATCATGCGTCTTACTGGGCCAATTGCAGAGCAGCATCAGAGGGTAACCCAGCAACTAGAAAAAACAAACCAGAAGCCGGTGTAACTATATGTGGATCATCACGATCCAACCCATTATGGGGATAAAACTCTCCAGCTCCTGATAAGAGACTTGGACATAACAGCCGGCTGTCCATACGATCACTGCAATCTCTCCTTAATGGGGGAACAAATGCAGCCCATATGTACAGGGCCGGCCCCAAGCCAGTGTGCTGCCTGGAGCGAAGGATGAATTGCTGCCCCCCCACCCCCCAAAAAAACATGCTGTGTATGAGTATATCACAGAGCGCCACATATCACGGCCCACTGTCCCACACATCCACGTATCGTCACATACACACGCTTCCACATACAGACACACACACACACATCCACGTATCGTCACACACACACACTTCCACATACAGACACACACACACACACACACATCCACATGTAGCGCTCACCCCGAAGGAGCCGCTGAATTAAACTCGGGTTAGTCTCACCGCACTAGGGAATAAATATACACCAGAACTGTTGTGGATTTTATAGATTATATACTTTACTGATCCCAATAAAGCGGCATATATAATGTAGATACGGTATTTAAACGACAGGATTTCGTAACGCGGGAAAAACACGCAGCGGCAAAAGAAAAGTTTAACCCCTTCAGTTCTGGAGTGTAAGTCCCGTGAAAGTAATGTCTCAAAAAGGTGTATATGTATGATCTCAGGTACCCGGGGACTGTATTCAACTGGCCAGTGAATGGAATGAGCAAATCTTCGACTAGTCACGTTGGGGCCCTGTAGATTTAGACAATAATGCAGCATGCTTGGTTAAACTTGGAACTGTGGCCTGGAAGGCCTCTCACCCATCCGTTAGACAATCTGTTCCGCTGCCCGATCAAGGATGTCTCTCCGCTTTAGACTCTCTGGGACTCTGTGCCACCGGATCTGCTTCCCTTGCTTGTCCGAACTCCGCAATGAGAAACTACGGCCTACCGCCTGCACTCCCAGTGGATCATCGCGGTCTCCTTACTCGGGGTCCAACCGGAACTTTGTGTCTGTACAAAACCTCTCAGCGGTGCGTAGGTAGGTCTCTGGCAAGTCACTGTCCCAATCCCCAGCACCCGCGAGGCAGCGCCTGCTCTCTGGCCTGGTCACGATCTCTGGCAGTCTCACGTGCGTCTTCCACCTTTCACCGCTCGGCTCACTCTGGCTATCCTCCGCAAGAGGCTGCGGATGTCGTTCCTTTTTCTCCCACCCACTTCCTGTCTGCACCGCAAAGCACAATGGAAATTGTAGTTCCATTTGTGTCCAGCATAGTCCATATTGCCCCTGTCTCCCTCTGGTGGCCACAACAAGAAAATGCAGCAAGCACAATTTTAAAGCAGCGCTACACACATATCGTCACATACACACGCTTCCACATACAGACACACACACACATCCACATATCGTCACACACACACTTCCACATACAGACACACACATCCACATATCATCACATACACACACACACATCCACATATCGTCAGACACACACACGCTTCCACATACAGACACATACACTTCCACATACAGACACACATCCACATATCATCACATACACACACATCCACATATCGTCAGACACACACGCTTCCACATACAGACACACACACATCCACATATCATCACATACACACACATCCACATATCTACAGACACACATCCACAGACACACACACACATCCACATATCGTCACACACATACGCTTCCACATACAGACACACACACTTCCACATACAGACACACACAGACATCCACATATCATCACATACACACACACACACATCCACATACAGACACACACATCCACATATCGTCAGACACACACACACGCTTCCACATACACACACGCTTCCACATACAGACACACACGCTTCCACATACAGACACACACACATCCACAGACACACACACACACATCCACATATCGTCACACATACGCTTCCACATACAGACACACACACACACACATCCACATACAGACACACATATCCACAAAACAGACACACACACACACATCCACATATCGTCACACACACACGCTTCCACATACACACATCCACATATCATCACATACACACACACGCTTCCACATACAGACACATACACTTCCACATACAGACACACACACATCCACATATCATCACATACACACACACATCCACATATAGTCAGACACACAAGCTTCCACATACAGACACACACACATCCACATATCATCACATACACACACACACACACATCCACATATCGTCAGACACACACACACACACACACTTCCACATACAGACACACACATCCACATACAGACACACACACACATCCACATACAGACACACACACAAATCCACATATCGTCACACACACACGCTTCCACATACAGACACACACACACATCCACATATCGTCACACACACACGCTTCCACATACAGACACACACTTCCACATACAGACACACACACACATCCACATATCGTCACACACACACGCTTCCACATACAGACACACACACACGCTTCCACATACAGACACACACACACGCTTCCACATACAGACACACACACACATCCACATATCGTCACACACACACGCTTCCACATACAGACACACACACTTCCACAGTCACACCCACATAACACAGCCGGTAACGGGGAGACGCAGAGGATTAATGACTCCGGAGGGCACAGAGTTACTGTTCCTTTAAATAGGAAGCGTCTCACTGAAGGTATGAAAGAAATTAGGAAAATGCTCGTTTTTTCACCATGATTTAATAATTCAGTGAATACTGGGGGGGGGGGGTAAAAGCCATAAAGCGGCATTAAAACATGCGGCGTCCCAGTCATTTCTGTAATTCCCCCATCAAACCCTGGCAGCTCCATACTAACCTCCCCCCCATCAAACCCCGGCAGCTCCATACTAACCCCCCCCCCCATCAAACCCCGGCAGCTCCATACTAACCCCCCCTCTCATCAAACCCTGGCAGCTCCATACTAACCTCCCCCCCATCAAACCCCGGCAGCTCCATACTAACCCCCCCCATCAAACCCCGGCAGCTCCATACTAACCCCCCCTCTCATCAAACCCTGGCAGCTCCATACTAACCTCCCCCCCATCAAACCCCGGCAGCTCCATACTAACCTCCCCCCCATCAAACCCCGGCAGCTCCATACTAACCTCCCCCCCATCAAACCCCGGCAGCTCCATACTAACCCCCCCTCTCATCAAACCCTGACAGCTCCATACTAACCCCCCCTCTCATCAAACCCTGGCAGCTCCATACTAACCTCCCCCCCATCAAACCCCGGCAGCTCCATACTAACCTCCCCCCCATCAAACCCCGGCAGCTCCATACTAACCTCCCCCCCATCAAACCCCGGCAGCTCCATACTAACCTCCCCCCCATCAAACCCCGGCAGCTCCATACTAACCCCCCCCATCAAACCCTGGCAGCTCCATACTAACCCCCCCTCCCCATCAAACCCCGGCAGCTCCATACTAACCTCCCCCCATCAAACCCCGGCAGCTCCATACTAACCCCCCCCATCAAACCCTGGTAGCTCCATACTAACCCCCCTCCCCATCAAACCCTGGCAGCTCCATACTAACCCCCCCCATCAAACCCTGGCAGCTCCATACTAACCCCCCTCCCCATCAAACCCCGGCAGCTCCATACTAACCCCCCCATCAACCCTGGCAGCTCCATACTAACCCCCCCTCCCCATCAAACCCCGGCAGCTCCATACTAACCCCCCTCCTCATCAAACCCCGGCAGCTCCATACTAACCCCCCCTCCTCATCAAACCCCGGCAGCTCCATACTAACCCCCCTCCTCATCAAACCCTGGCAGCTCCATACTAACCCCCCTCCCCATCAAACCCCGGCAGCTCCATACTAACCCCCCCCTTCATCAAACCCCGGCAGCTCCATACTAACCCCCCCTCAGTTTAGAAGGTAAAAATGTGATTTATTTATTTTAGTAAAGTCACTCAGGCCTCGCCAGGTCAGTGAAAAGCAGATCCCCCCCAGCTATTAACAGCTAACTACAGCTCCCATCATGCTGTGCGGGCTGTAAGGGGCTGCATATTGTCTTCACTCTGGGCCTGTGCAGACCCCAACCGGCGGCTCCCTCAGGACTCTGGGATAGGGTGTCTGTCCAGGCCTTCCCTCAACCAGGACAGAGGAGCCGGCAGTGCATTATGGGGGCAGCAACATGTCCCTGTGAGGAGGAAAGGGATGGAGGGGAACCTCCATAACACACACGAGGGGGGGGGGCACAGAGTCTCCTGTATGAAATCAGGCCAGGCCTATCTCCTCCACAGCCTCATGGTTCCCTGGGATTCATTTAAAGGTGCGCGTTTGCCTACGCCATCAGAGCCCCGCCACGTGTGTCACATGACAGGCTCTAAACACTGCGTTCCGTCTCACTACCGCACTGCGCTGCAGGAGAGACCACAGGCTGCATCGCTGGTAAAACTTAAGCTGATGGTCTCCATGTCTGCTGAAAGGGGTGGGTGCCGGCCTGCTGGAAGGGGCAGTCACGTGCTGGAGGGGCAGGCGCGGCTTGGTTTTCAACAGAACACTGTCCTGTAGCCGTGTCCGGGCTGGCGGCCTTTGAAAGAGCAGCAAAATGCTGCCCCTGACAAAGTGCTGCCTGGAGCGGCTGCTCCACCCCGCTCCATGGACGGGCCGGCCCTGCATATGTAGATGAGCCGCCGGAAAACCATCGTTGCTAAGCAACCTTAACCATCCTACGCGTATAACATGGCGGGAACCAATAAAGAATCCCTCATCAGAAATTAGGAAGAGGTGGCATAGTAGATAGAAGAGCCAACCAACCATGAGCATACATAAACAGAACTAGATCCAGTAGGATGTTGATTAAAGGCAAATCATTCCATACTGGTTATGCATCATCTAGACCCAACCACAACTGCCTCCATGAGACCCATTATAAATGCCACGATACACATCAAGGCCAGAGGGCAGCATCCATGTGAAAAATGCAATACATTACAATATATCCAAAAAGGCATGTATACATTTATAATGGTAAATCCGTGTGTAATGAATAACACTATTAACTAATATATATAGAAATATATATACACTGCTCAAAAAATACAGGGACACAAACATAAGACCTGCTCGATGTGAATGAATGAAATCTTCTTATTAAACACTGGGGTCGTTACGTTGTGTCGCTGAATGTGCTGACAACAAAATCACACAAACATTATCAATGGAAATCAAATGGATTAACCCAT
>CM019063.1:540757521-540987971 GCA_009667805.1 Leptobrachium leishanense
GCGGATATCGGAGGATAAGCACTGGCTGGGTTTACTTGGTGTAAATATTTAATAAAGCTGTGGCCATTGCCCTTTTCCAGTTAAGAAGTTGTTGTGTCTTCTTTATAATTAAGGGTTATGGGTCAAGGAGGTCCCAGGTTTAAGCAGTCATGTGCCTGTAAACATGTAACACAGTGACTATATACAGAATGCGCTTGTAAACATGTAACACAGTGACTAAACATGTAACACAGTGACTACTTACAGAATGCAGCTGTAAACATGTAAGGCTAGGGTCAGACTGAGGCAGTGCGAACGCGCGTGCAGGCGCACTTAATCACGGCCGCACTAGCAGCAAATGACAGGCAATGACGGCCAATATACGAAGTACGGTCGCACAAAAGTCCGGCTGCGCAACGCAAGTGGAAAATGAACGCATTTTTTCGAGAACGTTAAACCACTAGTACTGACGTACAGAGTGCGCTGCGTCCGCTAGCGGCGTGTGTGTGTGAATTGGAGATGTCAGACACTGCTAATGTCCGGCCAACATAACGTCCAGATGCAAGAAGTGTTTTATTGATGATCCGTACAAAATCACGGATGAAACTGCACATCGTATGACCGCTATTGCGTATTCCGTGAAAAAATACGTCCATTCTTCGAACGCACATTTTCACGGACAACGTGAAAAATGCGTTAGTCTGACCCTAGCCTAACACAGTGACTATATACAGAATGTGCCTGTAAACATGTAACACAGTGACTATATACAGAATGTGCCTGTAAACATGAAACACAGTGACTATAAACAGAATGCGCCTGTAAACATGTAACACAGTGACTATATACAGAATGTGCCTGTAAACATGTAACACAGTGACTATATACAGAATGTGCCTGTAAACATGTAACACAGTGACTATATACAGAATGCGCCTGTAAACATGTAACACAGTGACTATATACAGAATGTGCCTGTAAACATGTAACACAGTGACTATATACAGAATGTGCCTGTAAACATGTAACACAGTGACTATATACAGAATGTGCCTGTAAACATGTAACACAGTGACTATATACAGAATGCGCCTGTAAACATGTAACACAGTGACTAAACATGTAACACAGTGACTACATACAGAATGCAGCTGTAAACATGTAACACAGTGACTATATACAGAATGCACCTGTAAACATGTAACACAGTGACTATATACAGAATGCGCCTGTAAACATGTAACACAGTGACTATATACAGAATGCACCTGTAAACATGTAACATAGTGACTATATACAGAATGCACCTGTAAACATGTAACACAGTGACTATATACAGAATGCGCCTGTAAACATGTAACATCTCCTCCTGTACTGTTTGTCAAATGTTGTTCAATGTATTGTATTGTAACCCTGTCTATACTGTGCCTATTGTACAGCGCTGCGGAATATGCTGGCGCTTTATAAATAAAGAATAATAATAATAAATGTAACACAGTGACTATATACAGAATGCGCCTGTAAACATGTAACACAGTGACTATATACAGAATGCACCTGTAAACATGTAACACAGTGACTATATACAGAATGCGCCTGTAAACATGTAACACAGTGACTATATACAGAATGTGCCTGTAAACATGTAACACAGAGACTATATACAGAATGCGCCTGTAAACATGTAACACAGTGACTAAACATGTAACACAGTGACTACATACAGAATGCAGCTGTAAACATGTAACAGTGACTATATACAGAATGCACCTGTAAACATGTAACAGTGACTATATACAGAATGCACCTGTAAACATGTAACACAGTGAATATATACAGGAAGCACCTGTAAACATGTAACACAGTGACTATATACAGAATGCACCTGTAAACATGTAACACAGTGACTATATACAGAATGCACCTGTAAACATGTAACACAGTGACTATATACAGAATGCACCTGTAAACATGTAACAAAGTGACTATATACAGAATGCACCTGTAAACATGTAACATAGTGACTATATACAGAATACACCTGTGACATCCTCAAGTGGCATCTTAAGTGGACGCGCAGAGTTGATTCCTGGAGTTTTATCCAAGATCCCCTACGCCATCACGATCCCTAAGTCCTGTGTCTCCTCTCTCCACAGGTAGGACATTATCACCCATTATTCAGACACCCACATCTCATCTGATCGCCTGCATACTTTTGCTGGTAAGACATTATCACCCATTATTCACAGACACCCACATCTCAACTGATCTCCTGCATACTTTTGCTGGTAGGACCCCCAGTATTCGCAGGCACCCACATTATAACGTTTCCTTGTTTTTTTTTCTGTTTATTTATTTTTGTTTTTCTCCACCATGTGCTTTGCTAATTAGCATGTGAATCTCCTACCCTATTGACACAGCCCATCCAGCTTCAGGTGTTTGCATTTAGGCAGTTAAAAAGTAAACAGTCCGCCCTTTATAACATTTAAGACCAGCTCCACTGAGCCTTGGGTCCTGTGACATCCTCAAGTGGCATCTTAAGTGGACGCGCAGAGTTGATTCCTGGAGTTTTATCCAAGATCCCCTACGCCATCACGATCCCTAAGTCCTGTGTCTCCTCTCTCCACAGGTAGGACATTAATCACCCATTATTCAGACACCCACATCTCATCTGATCGCCTGCATACTTTTGCTGGTAAGACATTATCACCCATTATTCACAGACACCCACATCTCAACTGATCTCCTGCATACTTTTGCTGGTAGGACCCCCAGTATTCGCAGGCACCCACATTATAACGTTTCCTTGTTTTTTTTTCTGTTTATTTATTTTTGTTTTTCTCCACCATGTGCTTTGCTAATTAGCATGTGAATCTCCTACCCTATTGACACAGCCCATCCAGCTTCAGGTGTTTGCATTTAGGCAGTTAAAAAGTAAACAGTCCGCCCTTTATAACATTTAAGACCAGCTCCACTGAGCCTTGGGTCCTGTGACATCCTCAAGTGGCATCTTAAGTGGACGCGCAGAGTTGATTCCTGGAGTTTTATCCAAGATCCCCTACGCCATCACGATCCCTAAGTCCTGTGTCTCCTCTCTCCACAGGTAGGACATTATCACCCATTATTCAGACACCCACATCTCATCTGATCGCCTGCATACTTTTGCTGGTAAGACATTATCACCCATTATTCACAGACACCCACATCTCAACTGATCTCCTGCATACTTTTGCTGGTAGGACCCCCAGTATTCGCAGGCACCCACATTATAACGTTTCCTTGTTTTTTTTTCTGTTTATTTATTTTTGTTTTTCTCCACCATGTGCTTTGCTAATTAGCATGTGAATCTCCTACCCTATTGACACAGCCCATCCAGCTTCAGGTGTTTGCATTTAGGCAGTTAAAAAGTAAACAGTCCGCCCTTTATAACATTTAAGACCAGCTCCACTGAGCCTTGGGTCCTGTGACATCCTCAAGTGGCATCTTAAGTGGACGCGCAGAGTTGATTCCTGGAGTTTTATCCAAGATCCCCTACGCCATCACGATCCCTAAGTCCTGTGTCTCCTCTCTCCACAGGTAGGACATTATCACCCATTATTCAGACACCCACATCTCATCTGATCGCCTGCATACTTTTGCTGGTAAGACATTATCACCCATTATTCACAGACACCCACATCTCAACTGATCTCCTGCATACTTTTGCTGGTAGGACCCCCAGTATTCGCAGGCACCCACATTATAACGTTTCCTTGGTTTTTTTTTCTGTTTATTTATTTTTGTTTTTCTCCACCATGTGCTTTGCTAATTAGCATGTGAATCTCCTACCCTATTGACACAGCCCATCCAGCTTCAGGTGTTTGCATTTAGGCAGTTAAAAAGTAAACAGTCCGCCCTTTATAACATTTAAGACCAGCTCCACTGAGCCTTGGGTCCTGTGACATCCTCAAGTGGCATCTTAAGTGGACGCGCAGAGTTGATTCCTGGAGTTTTATCCAAGATCCCCTACGCCATCACGATCCCTAAGTCCTGTGTCTCCTCTCTCCACAGGTAGGACATTATCACCCATTATTCAGACACCCACATCTCATCTGATCGCACTGCATACTTTTGCTGGTAAGAACATTATCACCCATTATTCACAGACACCCACATCTCAACTGATCTCCTCTGCATACTTTTGCTGGTAGGACCCACAGTATTCGCAGCACCCACATATAACGTTTCTGTTTTTTTTTCTGTTTATTTATTTTTGTTTTTCTCCACCCAGTGCTTTGCTAATTAGCATGTGAATCACCTTCTCTTTCTCACCTTCCTGCTGTTACTCTATTCAGGTGACATATCCCCTAACCCTGGCCCCACAACACATCCAATACTTCCCTCTCATCCTATCTCCATCGCACATAAATCACCTCCCTGCAAGCCCAGCAACCTCATTCCCATAATCCCTCAGCGCCTGTCCTCTTTCTCCTGCGCCCTCTGGAACGCTCGCTCTGTGTGCAACAAACTCACAGCAATCCATGACCTCTTCCTTTCAAACTCCTTCAACCTCCTAGCTTTAACTGAAACCTGGCTAACTCCCTCTGACACGGCCTCCGTTGCTGCTCTCTCACATGGCGGTCTACACTTGAGCCATACCCCCAGACCGGGTGAGAGAAATGGTGGCGGGGTCGGAATCCTGCTCTCTCCCACCTGCACCTACCAGCATCTCCCTCCACCTCCATCCCTCTCCTTCTCCTCCTTCGAGACACACTGCATCCGCCTGTTCTCTCCTCTGGCTCTCAGGGTGGCAGTCATCTACCGCCCACCGGGACCAACCTCCCAGTTCTTTGACCACTTTGCTACCTGGCTTTCTCACTTCCTGTCTTCTAATCTTCCATGCCTAATTCTCGGCGACTTCAACATTCCCATTGACGATCCTTCCGCCCCTGCTGCCTCCAAACTTCTTTCACTCACATCCTCCCTTGGACTCACACAATCCTCCCTCCTCCCTACCCACCGCGATGGTCACGCTATTGACCTTGTCTTCTCCAACCTCTGCTCCATCTCTGAGTTCAACTGTCGCCCTTTCCCCATCTCTGACCACCACCTTCTCTTTCAACCTATCTGGACTTCCTAAACACCCTGCTCCCCCACCCCGCACACACACTCGCAGAAATCTACAGACTGTGGACCCCCATCAATTCTCCAACCTACTTCACCACCTCCCTCATACCTCATCCTTCACCTGCCCTGATGCTGCCACTAATCACTACAACACTACTCTTATCTCTGCTCTAGACACTCTTGCTCCTCTTCGACTCTGTAAGGCCCCACGCCGCCAGCTTCAGCCCTGGCACACCCTCCAGACACGCTACCTGCAAAGATGCTCTCGCACTGCAGAGCGTGCCTGGAGGAAATCCCGCTCTGAAGCTGATTTTGTTCACTTCAAGTTTATTCTCCGGTCATACACCTCTGCCCTCCACTTGGCCAAACAATCCTTCTTCTCATCTCTTATATCTACGCTGTCCTCCAACCCTAAACGGCTCTGGTCCACCTTCAACACCCTCCTCTACCCACCTGCACCTCCCCCCACAGCTGCCTTCAGCGCTCAAGACCTGGCAGACTACTTCCTCAGTAAAACTCTAATATCAGACGCAACATCCCAACACAAGATAGTTATCTGCCACCTCCACTCCCACAGGTCCCCTCTGCCACCCTCTGCCGCTTCCTCCCAGCCACTGAGGAGGAAGTCAATTCCTTATTGTCCTCCTCACATCTCACCACGTGCCCGCTCACCCATTCCCTCACATCTAATTCTCCCCTCTCCTCCTCCCTCACCCCTGCTCTCACACACATCTTCAACCTCTCTCTCTCCACTGGCTCCTTTCCATCCGCCTTCAAACACGCGCTAGTTACCCCTTTACTAAAGAAACCATCCCTAGATCCCAACTCTCCATCCAACTACCGCCCTGTATCCCTGCTTCCCTTCACATCAAAGCTCTTAGAAAAACTAGTCTTCAACCGCCTCTCCCTCTTCCTGTCCTCCAATTCCCTACTTGACCCCCTGCAATCTGGCTTCCGTCCCCTACACTCAACTGAAACTGCCCTCACCAAAGTCACCAACGACCTCCTAACTGCTAAAAAACACGGCCACTATTCTATTCTCATCCTGCTTGACCTCTCGGCTGCTTTTGACACTGTTGACCACCCCCTCCTTCTACAGACCCTCAACTCTCTGGGTCTCGGTGACACTGCACTCGCTTGGGTCGAATCCTATTTATCCAACAGGTCCTTCTGTGTGTCCTTTGCTGGTAACTCCTCCTCCTCATTGCCTCTATCTGTTGGTGTACCTCAAGGCTCTGTCCTTGGTCCTCTGCTCTTTTCCATCTACACCTCCTCCCTGGGCAAAATCATCAACAGCTTTGGCTTCAATTACCACCTCTACGCTGATGACACTCAGATCTACCTCTCTACCCCTGATCTCTCTCCCCCTGTCCTTTCAAAAGTCAGTGACTGTTTATCTGGCATCTCCTCCTGGATGGCCTCCCACCACCTAAAGATCAACATGTCGAAGACTGAACTCCTACTTATTCCTCCCTCCAATGCCTCCCCACCTCCTGACTTCTCTATCACGGTGGAGGGTATCACCATTTCCCATCAAACCAAGTTCGCTGTCTTGGAGTTACACTTGACTCTGCTCTTTCCTTCATCCCCCACATCAAGTCTCTTTCCTCCTCCTGCCGATACCAACTGCGTAATATTTCCAGAATTCGGCCATTTCTTACCGCTGTCGCCACAAAACAACTCATACACGCCCTGGTAATCTCCCGACTCGACTATTGCAATAATCTTTTATCTGGCCTCCCTCTGTCCCGCCTCTCCCCCCTACAATCCATCCTGAACGCCTCCGCCAGACTAATTCACCTCACCCGCCGCTCTGTCTCTGCCGCTCCCCTCTGCGAGTCCCTTCACTGGCTCCCCATCCACTGCAGAATTAAGTTCAAAATCCTTATCCTTACCTACAAAACCCTCACTAACTCAGCTCCCCACTACCTGTCCTCACTAATCACCAAATACACCCCAGCCCGCTCCCTAAGGTCAAACAGTGACCTGCGCCTAGCTTCTCACCGCATCACCTCTTCCCATGATAGACTGCAGGATTTCTCACGCGCAGCCCCCACTCTCTGGAACGCTCTCCCTCGTACTGTCAGACTTTCCCCTAACTTCTCTTCCTTCAAACGCTCCCTTAAAACATTCCTATTTAGGGAAGCCTACCACCCAACTCACTGACGCAACCATCAATCACTCTAACCTTACAGTCCTCTCCTCCTGTTTCCAACCCCAACCCTCCCAGATTGTGAGTTCCTACGGGAATAGGGCCCTCATCTCCTCCTGTACTGTTTGTCAAATGTTGTTCAATGTATTGTAACCCTGTCTATACTGTGCTTATTGTACAGTGCTGCGGAATATGCTGGCGCTTTATAAATAAAGAATAATAATAATAATAATGCACCTGTAAACATGTAACACAGTGACTATATACAGAATGCACCTGTAAACATGTAACACAGTGACTATATACAGAATGCACCTGTAAACATGTAACACAGTGACTATATACAGAATGCACCTGTAAACATTTAACACAGTGACTATATACAGAATGCGCCTGTAAACATGTAACACAGTGACTATATACAGAAAGCGCCTGTAAACATGTAACACAGTGACTATATACAGAAAGCGCCTGTAAACATGTAACATAGTGACTATATACAGAATGCACCTGTAAACATGTAACGCAGTGACTATATACAGAATGCGCCTGTAAACATGTAACAGTGGCTATATTACTTATTGTGACGGGATGGAAGTCCGCCTGCGGTCCTGCTCTATCTGACCCCCCCCCCTTTGATGGCGTCCGGCCCGACTAATGAGTGGCACGGCACTCGGCGTCTCGAGCGGCCTGGAGGATGAAATGGCGTTGGTCCGGCGTCTAGAGAGATGGTGCGGTGTTGCCTTGGGGATCCCGTTCCTGGGTTGAGTGGTGATGCAGGAGATCGCTGAGTGTCTCCTGCAATAGTGATTGTAGCTCTGAAATGAAGACACCAGACGTGGCTGTATGCTTTAAAGCAGTGAACTGAATTTTATGGATTTCAACTGGGTCATTTATACAACTTCACACAAACAGATTACCAACTCCCCACCACACAACCAGCACTGATTGGCTCCTTTCCAGCCTCCTGTTCCCTATCAGGTCCCTTTCAGCCTTCCCATTGTCCAGGGATTAGGCAGATGAGGTCTTGGAAAAGCCTCCAATCCTCTGGCCCGCTGCATCCTCCATCTTGGGGCATGAGATCCTTTGTTCTGTGAAACCATGCTGGGATGAGCAAAAGGGCGACGGGGAAAAACACATACAAACGGTTTCTTTCATACTTTTACAGTCACATCATACAGGGTACATTTTCATTACATTACACCAATAAAACCACATCTAGCAATAATATAAGAGGTCCATAGGCTCACACGCAAAACCAAAACGAAAACAGGAAAAATGGTCTTTAAAAAGGGTTCAGTCTTTAGTCCTGTGGCTCGCTGAAAAGAGCTCTCATGTCCGTTCCGTGACATTTCTCAACCCCTTCTAGAGTCCGACGGACACGGTTGGACCCACACGGGTCGACTCGGGGGAAGTCGGAGCAGTCTTTGTGGCCCATAGTCTGTGGGAAGGAGGCGAGCCACCAGGCTTCTCCATTTGTCCTTGCGGCAGTGCCTGGTGTGTTGGGGGTACAAGTCTTTGGGGGTACCCCCTCCGGAATAAGGGTCCTGTGGTCGGGGAGGGGTACCACCTGTACCACCTCTGGAGGTATCGCGCACCCGGGAAAAATGGGTGCTAAATGCACGCGCCCCGAGTGCCCTGGTCAGCCGTTGGAAAAAACAGTGGCTGCATGGGGCCTCCGGGCCAAAGGGGTGTGGAGATGGGCAGAGTTGAAACAGGCTCTGCCCCATTGCCAGCGCGTCGGCTGGGGGGTTCAAGGCCGAGGAAGGGTCCCTGGGCAGGAGAATGGTGTCCTCCATCTCCGGTGGGGTCAGTGGCTGCGGAATAAGCAGCGCGGGTGTATCCTCTTTCTGTTCCCCGAGGCAGGCGGTGAAGGTTGGGCAGAGGCCAGCGGCACTCTGTCCGGTTGTCAGCCCTTCTGCTGGGGAAGCGGGCGCAGGAACGACGTCTGGGCGGTTGGATGAGATCAATGGCTGCGGGGTAAGCAGCTCGGGGAAATCCTCCTTCTGCTCCTCGGGACAGACGAGGGAGGGTGGGCAGAGGCCAGTTGCACTCTGCCCCGTTGCCAGCTCTTCTGCTGGGTAAGCGGGTGTGGGAACAAAGTCCAGGGGGTCGGATGGGGTCAACGGCTGCAGGATAAGCAGCTCGGGTAAATCCTCCTTCTGCTCCTCAGGGCAGACGATGGAGGGTGGGCAGAGGCCAGCGGCACTCTGCCCCGTTGCCAGCTCTTCTGCTGGGGAGGTGGGTACAGGAACAAAGTCCAGGGGGTTGGATGGGGTAAGCGGCTGCGGGATAAGCAGCTCGAGGGTATCCCCCTTCTGCTCCTCGGGGCAGATGGTGGAGGATGGGCAGAGTTGAAACAGGCTCTGCCCCATTGCCAGCTTGTCGGCTGGGAGGTTCAAGGCTGAGGAAGGGTCCCCGGGCCGGAGAATGGCGTCCTCCATCTCCGGTGGGGTCAGTGGCTGCAGAATAAGCAGCCCGGGTGTATCCTCTTTCTGTTCCCCGAGGCAGGCGGTGAAGTTTGGGCAGAGGCCGGCGGCACTCTGTCCGGTTGCCAGCTCTTCTGCTGGGGAAGCAGGCGCAGGAACGACGTCCAGGCGGTTGGATGGGGTCAACGGCTGCGGGGTAAGCAGCTCAGGGAAATCCTCCTTCTGCTCCTCGGGACAGATGAGGGAGGGTGGGCAGAGGCCTGCGGCACTCTGCCCCGTTGCCAGCTCTTCTACTGAGTAAGCGGGTGTGGGAACAAAGTCCAGGGGGTCAGATGGGGTCAACGGCTGTGGGATAAGCAGCTCGAGGGTATCCCCCTTCTGCTCCTCGGGGCAGATGGTGGAGGATGGGCAGAGGCCAGCGGCACTCTGCCCCGTTGCCAGCTCTTCTGCTGGATAAGCGGACACTGTGCCAGTGTCATCTTGCGGGGGCGGGAGCATAACTTCCTCTCTGGGCCACTCGGACTCTTTACGTGGCCCATTCTGGTCGCTTGGCACCTGCCGTGCTTCTTCTGACCTGGCCGGCTCGTCTACTGTGGTCCCGACGGGGACCCATGGGAGCATCTCGGGCTCCAATACTTCCGTGTCACTTGGACTGTCTGCTTCTTCGGCCAGACAGTCCCAGGTCATGGGGCTAAGGCCTGACTGCGGAGCGTCGTCCAACAACCTTCTGTAGGCCTTCTCAAGCTCCCATTCGCGCTCTACCAGGAACTCCAGTTCCTCTATCTCGAAGTCCTTGCTCTCGTATGATCGTTCCTCTTCCCGGCGTTCCAGTATCTCCTCCAACCGCCACTCCGACTCTTCTCCAAACCCGGGGTCGTTGGCCATCCTTTCATATAGCAGCCCTGTGCCGCCATAGTGGAGGCCTGCGGTGGAGGCGCCGTTGATGGTGCAGGGTAGCAGGGGGCCTATTAACCACTGGGACGCCCGGTAAGCGGCGTCCAGTGCGATCTCCTGCTGAACCAGGTATTGGAGCTCTGCCTCCCACTCCTCTGGGGGTCGGCCTTTCAGGAATGCTGCTCTGGCATTGTACTGCACTTGGTAGATGGCAGCTTCGGAGGGAACATTGACACCATGGTAGTCCCTTTCATGGTACAGTGCCTCGTACCAGAGTTCTAGGCGGATCTCGTCCCGCCACTCGGGCCCAGAGGGCTCAACTGTAGATCCATGATACCAATCCATGCCCTCCTGTAGCCTTCTCGGAAATTCAGCCCTCGTGTCTGCGAGGGTGCTGGAACAGTGGCACCACCACTCGATGGGGGGTGTGGCGTCCTCGGATGCAGCTCCAGGCGGGCTGTAAGCCTCCATCCAAGGGTCGCTGAGATGTGCGGTTTCCTCAATTAAAACTCCAGGCGAGCTGTAAGTCCAAAAAGAAGTATCGCTGGGGGGTGTAGATTCCCTGGATGAAGCTCCAGTCGAGCTGTCAACCTCGAACCAGGGTTCTACGGGGTAGGGTTCAGGGGCAGGGTATGCAGTCCTTTTTGCTCGGAGCGCCGCCATCCGCAGCTCGTGCTGACGGTCCTTCTCTTGCTCCTCTTCCTGCCGGACCTCCTGGATGGCGTTGTGTATAGCGGCTTCTGACGGGCGGCTCCGAAGAGGGCTAGCTGCTGCCGCACTTTCCTTTGGAAGGGATCTTCTGGGACCAATGCCTGCGTGGGTGGTAAGGTTGGCGTGCCCACGTCTCCCTGGTCCATTTCCTGCAGTTCCTCGATCAGGGCGGCTTTACCTTTTTGAGCCCGGGGTGCCTCCTCGGCTCTCCAGGATGCCCCGCAGGGTGTCTTTTTTGTAGTTGGCGTACGCTGCCATGCTGAGTGCTTTTTCTGGGGGATCAAAGAGCTATCCCACCGCTGCCACCAGTGTGGCGGGATGGGAGTCTGCCTGCGGTCCTGCTCTATCTGACCCCCCCTTTGATGGCGTCCAGCCCGACTACCGAGTGGCACGGCACTCGGCGTTTCGAGCGGCCTGGAGGATGAAATGGCGTTGGTCCGGCGTCTGGAGAAATGGTGCGGTGTTGCCTTGGGGATCCCGTTCCTGGGTTGAGTGGTGATGCAGGAGACCGCTGAGTGTCTCCTGCAATAGTGATTGTAGCTCTGAAATGAAGACACCAGACGTGGCTGTATGCTTTTAAACAGTGAACTGAATTTTATGGGTTTCAACTGGGTCATTTATACAACTTCACACAAACAGATTACCAACTCCCCCACCCACACAACCAGCACTGATTGGCTCTTTTCCCAGCCTCCTGTTCCCTATCAGGTCCCTTTCAGCCTTCCCATTGTCCAGGGATTAGGCAGATGAGGTCTTGGAAAAGCCTCCAATCCTCTGGCCCGCTGCATCCTCCATCTTGGGGCATGAGATCCTTTGTTCTGTGAAACCATGCTGGGATGAGCAAAATGGCGACGGGGAAAAACACATACAAACGGTTTCTTTCATACTTTTACAGTCACATCATACAGGGTACATTTTCATTACATTACACCAATAAAACCACATCTAGCAATAAAATAAGAGGTCCATAGGCTCACACGCAAAACCAAAACAAAAACAGGAAAAATGGTCTTTAAAAAGGGTTCAGTCTTTAGTCCTGTGGCTCGCTGAAAAGAGCTCTCATGTCCATTCCGTGACACTTACATATTCATTTTCTGGGTTAATCTGTATATTTGTGTTTTTAATATCTTGCATTTTATTACTTTGTGTTTCTGTAACAATTCAATGTTCTTGAATCCAGAACAAACTGAAAACCAGAGAAATCTCAATGTTTGTTTCCTGGGAAAATACTTTGGGACATATATCATTCCTCACGCATCGGTTTTGCGCGCTGACAAATGCGCATTTGCACGAGGACTAAACCGTTTGCGCAGAACGTCGTATTTCAACGTTTGCGCAAATGAGGCGCGTTATCGTTTAACACGGATGGACTTGCACGAGCGTGATGAACTGTGCACGTCCTATACTTAACATTGTGAGCGCAAATGCGTTTGCGTGCTGGTATGCGGATGGTATTACAATCGATGCGCAACTTCCTACGAACGACGTTTGCGTGCTTAATTTTAACGTCTTTGAAAAGCTGGTGGTAACGGCAAATCTGAACGTTCTGGCCGAAACAAAATACACCAGCGCGAAAAAAAAAATACAGCGCAGTATAGTTACACATTCTACACATACCCAAACAAAAAATTGTGAATTTGTGCATATTTTCTTTATTGCTGCAGCATATATACTCAGATTTATTTTGAAAGGCGCAAAAACTTAAGTGAGTCAATTAAGGTAAATTGATGTCAATTAAGGTTCTTAATTCTGATTGGCTGAATCCCGTGAAAAAAACAGTCCGTCACTGATTTGCGTGTGCTACGTTACTGTGTGCGTACCACACTTCGTTTTGCGCGTCGTTTTTACGAACGTTATTTTTTGACGGATGTGAAAATGCGTTCGGATCGGAATTCCACCGTTAATTTTCGCACGATAACGCTGGACGATGCGTGCAAAAAAAAGGTGTCATCTTGCATTGGTCTCCAGGTCCCTTCTTGCACTGTATATATCGTTACAGTCTGTCGGTTCTAACTCCAAGATCTAAGTGCTGCCTCGTTGTCTAGAGAATGCCGTCACCGCTTTTTCATTGGACCCATCCTTAAGCTTCAGCCAAGTGCTGGAGAAGGATCACTGGTGGGAAAATGAAGGTCCTGCAGGGGGTAACATTAGTGGATATACTCAGATCCTGGTCCACTTTGTCAGACCTTTTCAGATATGAAATTTCTATAACGCATCATATTCCACAGGACTGTTTAAATTTGGGGCCAGGAGTTGCTTCACACAGGCAACTTGTCTGCGTGGTTAAAATGTAACAAGAATATGCGTTTTAAAACAATGTAACACACTAGACTCGTTATCTTTCAGCAAACAAGGGAGGAATATACATTGTTCTTAATTAATTCTGGTTGTAAGAAAAATAACCAGATGTTAGATCACATATCTTAACCTAGTGTATGTATTCCAGGGCATTGTGTTTATCTGGTCTGATCTAAACTATGAAGCCATATAACCCTTGAACAATGGGCCGCCCAACCTGTAGAAGGAGAAAACCCAGAGAAGGTTAAATGACTTGTATAACGAGTTTGTAATGCTATACTATTCAGCGATACGATCTAACACTATATGGTGTTGGAATATTTAATTTATGTGGTCAGTTAGAATAGATAATCTGGGTGTTTTATAAAAGACAGAGGCCATACTACATTCAATGGATCATTACATTTTAAACTAGGAGGGGGGGGGACAAAAGGGTAAAAAACAATCTGCCTGATTGTCCCCCAAAACTAAATCGGAGGGTGCAAGCAACATGCGGGGAAAAAAATGACAAGCTCAGAGTCGTGTCTATAAATGCTCGCAGTTTAGTCAATAAAATCAATGAACTAGAGGCAATGATGGCAGCTGAAAAAGTAGATTTAGTGGCGGTTACTGAGACATGGTTCAGTGAGAAAAATAACTGGGACATAACAATACCGGGGTACTCTTTATATAGAAAAGACAGAGAAGGTAGGAAAGATGGAGGAGTGGCCCTGTATGTGAAAAACAACATAAAAACGAACCAAATAAAAGTGAGCGAGGTGAACATAGAGTCAGTTTGGCTTACGCTAACATTTGGCAATCATACAGTAGCTCGTGTAGGTGTGATCTATAGACCCCCTGGACAAGTAGAAGAGCTAGATAATCTGCTGCTTGAGGAAATAGCCAAAATGGCAATGAAGGGGGAAGTTATTATCATGGGGGACTTTAATCTTCCTGATGTGAAATGGAAAACCAAAACAGCTGGGTGCACCAGGAGTACAAATAATCTAAACTCCCTACTGGGATTATCTCTAACACAAGTAGTTGAGGAGCCGACCGTAAAGAGGCCATATTGGATTTAATACTCACAAATGGAGGTTTGGTATCGGACATTGTTGTAGGTGAAAATTTGGGATCTAGTGATCACCAGTCAGTATGGTTTAATATAAGAACAGGGATGGAGCCGCACCACACAAAAACAAAAGTTTTAGACTTTAAAAAAACAGATTTTTCTAAAATGAGATTTTGTGTGAAGGAGTCATTATCAGACTGGAGGAGTTTAAAGGGAGTCCAGGAGAAATGGGATTATTTAAAGGAAGCATTATTGAAGGCCACAGGCAATTGTATTCGGCTTGTTAGCAAAAACAAAAAAGGGAAGAAACCACTGTGGTCTCTGCAGAAGTGGCCAAAATAGTGAAGAACAAAAAGACAGCATTCAATAATTATAATTGAGCTTGGGAAGCCTTCTAAGTGAAGTCTTCAAAGTGAACACTTACAGGAGATCTTCTGGTGAGTGATTTAGATTTTTGTTTCAAACAGATCTTTTCTATTCATCTTAAGGTTTCAAGTTAGGTCTGGTGAGTAAATTAGGTTAGGCTGGTGACTCATTTTCATACTGATTAGCATACAATTGGAATCAATTGAGTGGTATTTGCTTCAGGTTTAGCTTGTCCACTATTTGCTGGGGGAGGTGTTCTTAGGTGGCTATATAAAGATTGTGGAATATTAGCTTGTCTAATTGAGCTTGGAAGCCTTCTAAGTGAAGTCTTCAAAGTGAGCACTTACAGGAGATCTTCTGGAGATACTCTGGAGGTAGTCTGAGGTTAGACAGGAGGTAGAAAACCTACAAAAGGTAAGATTTGTTGGTTTAAATCCATTCTTTTATAATGGCAGGCTTGGTCCAGTGTAAGAGCTGTCATGCATTTGTTTTTAGATCCAATTTTTGGAGGTTTGGAGTGTGCCTGATATGTAGGCAGCTCTCTTTATTGCAGCAGGAAATTGCCTGTTTGAAGTCTGAGATTTGTAAATTATCTGTTAGAGAAACTCAGGCTATGACTGTTACTAAACCACTGCCACAGAGGCCTCCTAGGAGCGGCAGATGGACTACTGTAGGATCTGGTAGACTTAGAGTTGTGGAGAGAAGGCATGTCCCACAATCTGTGGCTCTTCTTAATTCTTTTGAGGCACTTTCAGAGTGTAGTGATAAGACGGATGTAGGCTTAGACACCATAGTTGAGGAACCACCATCCACTATGCCTAAGGTATGCAGCACTGCAACCAAGGACAAAAATGAAAAGGTGGGACTTGATAGAAGGCAATTGTTGCTGGGTGATTCTATCATAAGAGGTGTTGAGCTGGAGAGTAGTGGTTTGGTGAGATGTCTTCCTGGGGCTACTGCTCGTAGAGACAAGAGACGTATTCTCAATATTGTCAAACAAGCAAAGCAACAAGGGGAAGTGGACGTTCTAGTCCATCTAGGGACAAATGACTTGGCTAGCAATGAGGTTTCTGAGATTAAGGAAGATTTTTGTGTTCTTGGAGGTGAAATACAGCAGATTGCGTCCACTGTGTCATTCTCTGAAGTTTTGCCTGTGCATAACATTCAAGATAGGCAGATGTGCAATAGGGAATTCAATTTGTGGCTTCGGGAATGGTGTCGGGAGCAAGGATTTGGCTTTGTGTCCCATGATAGCTCTAATTGGAGCAGAAAGGAACTGTATAAAAAAGATGGTTTGCATCTTACTCATAGGGGAACATATGTTCTCAGTGAGAAGTTCAAAGTTTCGCAAAGAAATATTTAAACTAGGAGGGGGGGGACAAAAAAAGGGTAAAAAACAATCTGCCCGATTGTCCCCCAAAACTAAATCGGAGGGTGCAAGCAACATGCGAGGTAAAAAATGACAAGCTCAGAGTCGTGTCTACAAATGCTCGCAGTTTAGTCAATAAAATCAATGAACTAGAGGCAATGATGGCAGCTGAAAAAGTAGATTTAGTGGCGGTTACTGAGACATGGTTCAGTGAGAAAAATAACTGGGACATAACAATACCGGGGTACTCTTTATATAGAAAAGACAGAGAAGGTAGGAAAGGAGGAGGAGTGGCCCTGTATGTGAAAAACAACATAAAAACGAACCAAATAAAAGTGAGCGAGGTGAACATAGAGTCAGTTTGGGTTACGCTAACATTTGGCAATCATACAGTAGCTCGTGTAGGTGTGATCTATAGACCCCCTGGACAAGCAGAAGAACTAGATAATCTGCTGGTTGAGGAAATAGCCAAAATGGCAATGAAGGGGGAAGTTATTATCATGGGGGACTTTAATCTTCCTGATGTGAACTGGAAAACCAAAACAGCTGGGTGCACCAGGAGTACAAATATTCTAAACTCCCTACTGGGATTATCTCTAACACAAGTAGTTGAGGAGCCGACCCGTAAAGAGGCCATATTGGATTTAATACTCACAAATGGAGGTTTGGTATCGGACGTTGTTGTAGGTGAAAATTTGGGATCTAGTGATCACCAGTCAGTATGGTTTAATATAACAACAGGGATGGAGCCGCACCACACAAAAACAAAAGTTTTAGACTTTAAAAAAACAGATTTTTCTAAAATGAGATTTTGTGTGAAGGAGTCATTATCAGACTGGAGGAGTTTAAAGGGAGTCCAGGAGAAATGGGATTATTTAAAGGAAGCATTATTGAAGGCCACAGGAAATTGCATTCGGCTTGTTAGCAAAAACAAAAAAGGGAAGAAACCACTGTGGTACTCTGCAGAAGTGGCCAAAATAGTGAAGAACAAAAAGACAGCATTCAATAATTATAAAACAACTCAGAGTGAAGAAGATAGGCAAACCTATAAGATTAGGCAGAAAGAGGCAAAGCAATTTATAAGAGCTTCCAAAGCACATGCAGAAGAGAAAATAGCTCAGTCAGTAAAAAAGGGGGACAAAACATTTTTTAGATATATAAACGAGAAAAGTAAAACAAGGATTAGTCAGATTAAAAACAAAGGAAGGAAGGTATGTAGAAGAGGATAAAAGTCTCGCTGACTGCCTCAATGAATATTTTTGTTCAGTCTTTGCAGAAGGAAAGGGACCTCAGTTAGGAGGAAACACTAACGAGACAATTACATATCAGTTTACAGAGGAGGAGGTTCTACAGCAGCTGTCTAAAGTAAAGACAAATAAGTCAATGGGGCCTAATGGGATCCACCCTAAATTATTAAAAGATTTTATAATGAACGGTTTATTAGATATTGAATTAAAACGGGAATATTTTTAACATTGAAGCCTATGGGATTCAGCGTTTTTCAGCGTTCGGTTACCTTTCTCCAGCCATTCGGATCTCTTTGGATGACCCTGTATGTTTAGAATTCAGAGATGCAGCAACCTTGGCCATCCAGTTGTTTTTGAATCTCCATTTCCCATGAGTCTCGACTAACCCAATTAGTGGCTGAGTATTGTGGCCGATTGTGTTTTATGACTATCAGGGTTATTCAGAGAGAGGTGAAACTCAGGAGAAAGACTGGAGAAGTGAAAATTCTAGGTCAAAATAGCCAAACCAGAAAAATTCTCCCATTTATCTCACTTTCCAAATCGGCTATTTGGTCCAGATTGTTCTCTTTTCCTGCAATTCTCCTGGTTTTCACCTTTCTCTGAACATCCCTGAGAGAGAGGTGAAAGCCAGGAGAACTGGCAGGAGAAGAGAACAATCTAGACCAAATAGCCGATTTGGAAAGTGAGATAAATGGGAGAATTTTTCTGGTTTGGCTATTTAGAAACAGAAAAATGTCGTCAGATAAGAACCTTTCGGCCCATCTAGTCTGCCCAATTACATGGATACTTAACCTGGATTTATCTTTTAGCCTTATGCCTATCCCATGCTTGCTTAAATTCAATTACTGTTTTGGCCTCAACCACTTCAACTGGAAGGCTGTTCCATGTATCCACCACCCTCTCAGTAAAATAATGCTTCCTGATGTTACTTTTAAACCTTTGCCCCTCTAATCTAAGACTATGTCCTCTTGTTTTGCTACTTTGTTTCCTTTTAAATATACTCCCTTCCTTGTGGATTCCCTTTACGTATTTAAATGTTTCTATCATATCTCCTCTGTCTCGTCTTTTTTCCAAGCTGTACATGTTAAGATCATTAAGCCTTTCCTGGTAACTTTTCTCCTTCAAGCCGTACACCATTTTAGTAGCCCTTCTCTGAACTCTCTCTAAGATGTCTATATCCTTCTGTAGATACGGTCTCCAGTACTGCACACAGTACTCCAAGTGAGGTCTCACCAGTGCTCTGTACAGTGGCATGAGCACTTCCCTTTTCCTACTGCTAATACCTCTCCCTACACAACCAAGCATTCTGCCAGCATTTCCAAGCATTCTGCCAGCATTTCCTGCTGCTCTATTACATTGACTACTTACCCTTAGATCCTCTGAAATAATAACCCCTAAATCCCTTTCCTCAGATGTTGAGGTTAGGACTGTATCAAATATTCTATATTCAGCCCTTGGGTTTTTACGTCCCAGGTGCATTATCTTGCACTTATCCACATTAAAACTCAATTGTCACAGCTCCGACCATTTTTTTAGTTTATCTAAATCATTTGTCATTTGGCTGATCCCTCCAGGAACGTCAACCCTGTTGCAAATCTTTGTCATCAGCAAAAAGACATACTTTTCCATTAATACCTTCTGCAATATCACTAATAAAAATATTAAAGAGAATGGGTCCAAGTACTGACCCCTGAGGTACCCCACTGGTAACAAGACCTTGCGCCAAATAAACTCCATTTATCACAACCCTCTGTTGCCTGTCACTCAGCCACTGCCTAATCCAATCAACAATATTGGAATCCAAGATCAAAGATTGCAATTTATTGATAAGCCTTCTATGCGGAACAGTATCAAAAGCCTTACTGAAATCTAAATAAGCAATGTCTACTGCACCACCTGTGTCTATTATTTTTGTTACCCAATCAAAAAAATCAATAAGATTAGTTTGGCATGATCTCCCTGAGGTAAACCTATGTTTCTGATCCTGTAATCTATGTGTTTTTAGATGTTCAACAATCCTTTCCTTGAACATGGTTTCCATTAATTTCCCCACTACTGACGTAAGACTAACTGGCCTATAGTTCCGATTCCGCCCTACTACCCTTCTTGAAATGGGCACAACATTTGATTTAGGGTGTATCCCATCAGGCCCCATTGACTTATGGTGGTTCCTCAACTATGGTGTCTGAGCCTACTTCCGTGTTGACCTAGAATTTTCCATTCTCCAGTTATTCTCCTGCTTTTCACCGCTCTCTGAATAACCCGGTGAATATTTAATCCCGAGGTGAAAAATAACATTGCTTTAGATGTTAAAAGCGGGCAATGAGGAAATTTTGTATTTTTTAACACAGCAGTTAAATGCAGCATATTAGGAAGTTTTAGGAGGGAAATTAACACTCACTCAGAACAGACGCAGACACCACACCTTCATTCTACATAAAATGTATCAAATTCATTAGACCAGACTAAAACACCTGTTGTTGTTAATATGCAGTTTGAAAAACACAGGTCATTCATAGGCGAGAATCTTTGCACGTACACATTAGTTTTTAATTCAATATCTAATAAACCATTGCTTATAATATTCTGCAGTAAAGAGTCTCTTTATTTCTAGATTTTTTTGTATTTTTTAAGCATTTTTTTATACTTTTTTCAAATAATTTTTTTTGCGAACTCGAACCGAACACACCCAATAAGTTCGAAGTTCGCGAACTTTCGAACGACCAAAGTTTGAATCGAACTCTGAACTGACTGAACCGAACAGCTCATCCCTACTGGTGGTGAGGATCAGAACTCAGATGATGTGATAGTGTGGTGTTGTGGAAATTTTATTATGTGGACATTATATTCTAGGATGTGTGTGTTTTATAAATTGTCATCTGTCTCCCTGTGTTGGATTTGAATGTGGTTTTAAATCCAAACCAGCGGCAAAACCGTCAGTATGAAAACCTTCTTTTGGGTTTAGAGACATACCTGCTTTTAAGACATTTAAGCCTTGTCTCTACACTGGTACCGTGTATTGATAATAACTGTATTATCTCCGCAGATAAATTGTCAATAATCCATAAGAATGAGTAGACTGATCTGCACTCAGATACTGATCACTCTGAGCAGTATCTGAATGGGGTCCATACTGACAGTGATGGGGATGGTCGGACAAACATGGCTGACGGGGACCATGGAGATGGCTCAGGGATGAGTCATGTACAGGAGGCTGGTCGATCATTCTAGTCCACTCCCCAGTCCTTTTGAAATGTAAATGTAATTACTGGGCAAACTGGTTTTCTGTTGTACAGCCAGGGGGCCACTGGGCGTTGTGCTACTGTGTATTAAATTAAGCTGACCAAGAGTCACACGGACACTTGGGCAGATGAACTCCAGCTAGAAACAACGTGTGTGTGTGGCTTTTTCTGGGTGAGGATGCAGAAGACCACAGCAGAGTCTCTGGGTCTCCTTACTGCGGGCGTTCAGGTAAGTATTGCAGGGATAGCAGAGAGCTGCTTGTAAGTGCAGTGGATCAAACTACATTAGGGAATTGATAGTAGATTAATTTCTACGACATTATGGCGAGTCAGGTTAAACAAGGAACCAACAGATTTTTCCTCTGCACAGAAGAAAAAGGAGAGGGAGGAAGTAAATTGTAATTTGTCTCCTGCGTCGAGGAAATTTCTGCTTGATAAAAGAATGATTTTGCTCGTTTTGTGTAAGAACGAGGTAAGTAGTTTTTGGTGGATCTGAGCTGATTGTACAGAGACTGTATGGTGAGATTGTGACGTGTGTGCTGACTAGTACAGGGTATCGTTTTAGTTGTAACTTCTGTTTGTGTAACTTTTATGTTTGTAAGAGGTGATTTTGGTTTGTAGAGGCAGAATTTTGTTTTAATGTTTGTACAGGAGAAACGGCATTTAGAGGATTTTTTTATACTGTTAGCCTGTAAATCAGAGGAGGTTTTTGCTCTGGTTTCGGGGGTGGGGCACAGGGAATAGAGAAACTGTGTTGTTTAATTTGGTTTCTCTATTGCTGGATTTTGGAGACACCATCTTGGTCTTCCTTTGTGTGCCCAGACATGTGCTTTGGCAGCCATCTTACCTTTGTGTGAAGAACATGCGCTTTGGCAGCCATCTTTGATTACCTTTGTGTGAAGAACATGTGCTTTGGCAGCCATCTTTGATTACCTTTGTGTGAAGAACATGTGTTTTGGCAGCCATCTTGGTGCTGCAGGTTTTTTAACAAGGAATTCAGTTTTAGATGGAGCCGTTTCACTTTTAGTTTTGGTGTCTATGGAAAGCAATTCGTTTGTTTTTGCCTCAAATGTTAGTTTTTGTCCTGAAGTTATTTTTGTCTCTTTTGTAACTTTTCTATGTACGGCTTGATTTTGTTTTGAGTGTTCGGTTATGTTATAGCCCAGTGACCAGCCTGATAGGGGAATCATTGTGTGATGGTTAATGATTCTGTTTAACGTTTGTATATCTGTGGCTGTTACACTGAATTGTAGAATTGTTCGGCATAGTTAATACGGGTACTACAGTGTAGGAGGGTGGTGCTTTGTAGTTCTGTGCCAAAAGTATTGGGACAACTCATAGAGATTGATAGCAGGGTCTTTTTCGTAGTAACCATTGTAGTGTTTGTATTCCTGTACAATGGAAAGAATTTTTAAGGAAGTAGCTAAGGTAGAACACACAGTGGCCATTGTTCAAGCTATGCAGGGATCTATTGATCCTTGGCGGCAGGCCCAGAATTGTGTCGCACACCTGATAGGTAACGGAAAGTTCTGCAAACGGAAAGGAAAGTATGCTCTGATTTTTGCTGCTGGTTGGATAGCTGATAAATTTCAGGAGTCTTGTAGGCTGAAGCTGAGTTTGGAAGGAGAGATGGAAGATCTAAAAGTGGAAATTGATAAATTGAGAGCTCTTGTTGTCCAGCAGGCAGCTGAAACTAGCACAGAGTATGAATGTACTGTGAGGTCTAATACTGAGCTGTGCAAGGAGAATGAATGTTTGTCTGAAAGCTCGACGCATGCACAGGAGGCTGTAAGGGAATTGTCTGGTCCCTGCAGCAGGACAGAAGTTGAACATTATGCTGTAAGTATGGAGAAGTCTGAGGACTTTGGGTCAGATACTGAAACCGACTCAGGGATGGAGATGGACAATTTGTCTGACCCTGGAGTTGGAAATGTTGGTGCAATGGTGGAGGATACCTCAGGTGAGTCTGTGGTAAAAGGACTCCATTCAGATAGTGGTGTGGGATCTAGTCATGCTGGGATGGTTAGTGTTGTGCAGCAAGGCCGATCAACATGTGCCCAGAGAAGGTTTTGTGCAGGGAGACCAGCTATTCGTTGTTTTGCATGCAGGGGATTTGCGCACATTGCGAGGTACTGTGTGGTAACTAATGGCAACAGACACAGAGATTCTAAGTATCCCAGAACCACACCTAGAAGTAAAGTGGTTTATTCAGCAAGGTGGGGAAATGGTCCCAGACATGGATCTTTGCAAAGGCATAGAAGCCAGGGACAGCCAAGGTCATGGATCCAGGAAACAGATTTAAAATCCCAATATGAACGGCTGAAATGTGAAGCTTAGAGAGGAAAGAGATCGTTTCTGGGAATTCAGCAGAGTTCCTAATTTTGGGTTCCAGAGAAGGGGAAATGAAGAAATGTTATTGAGGTCTTTCTAAACTATTTTACTGTTTGTATTTTGCAGGAAAAAAAAATGGAACTTTGACTTTTTCCTTTAGCTGGAAACCTGTTTGGGGACCTTATTGTAATGTTAAATCCTGTTTCTATGGTAATATAAAGGTGGCTGGGGACTGGACTGTTTCAGGCATTGATGTGTTAATTCAGTCCTATACAATTGTGTGTTCCAAGGGTTTCTTTGTTTTGTTTTTGGTGTTTGCATTGAGTTTTGGTTTTAAGTTAAAAGTTACTTTTTACTGAATCTCAATGTATATAGCAAGACGTCCTGTAACTGAAGCATTTGGTAGAGAGTGTACTTCAGTTGTGTTTTTTTCATGTTATTGTTTTGAGTTTTAGAACTTTGCTGCGTTTTGTATAGTATCGCATTACGGTTGGTTTTGCGGTAGAAAAAGAAAGGATTTTTTTGTTTTAAAACTTTCTTTTTATATTTACTACGTCAAAGCGGATTGTGCAAGCGAGAATAACACGCTTTTATTGGTTTAGAGTTGCTTTGCGCAGCGAGTAGTTTATTTCGGTTTTAAGTTCAGACTGTTTGTTAGGTTTTTTTGAGAAGTTTATTCATTTGGTGACAATGATTCAGCTGTTGTACTGAGACATCGTACAACTAGGAAATAGACAGCAGAAGGCTATCCCCATTTAACAAATGTATACTGAGAGAAGCCACATTGTTCTGTAGAGAAAGAGGATACTCATTGTGCTGTGCGGCTTAGTCTGGCGACGCAGTGTACGGGCGTACAGCGTATACGCTTGTGTATGCATACACTGTGAGGGGTAGAGACATAATTCAGGGGGGGTAATCTGTGGTTGTTGACTAATCGTTTGGGGCATAGTTCTGTACCAAACCTGTTGGGACAACAAGCCATAGAGTTACAAGTTGCCTCGGTTAGGGTCTCTAGTTGGGGGACTATAGTGGTATAGTGGTTATAGTCTGACAATCCACCGTAAAAGACGACACCGGACGGTGCTCTCCTAAATTGGTGCAAGGGTTTCCCTGGATGCAGGGGTAAGACGATAAGCCGATTCGAATCGCCATGGGCAAGGTGCCGTCCATGCAAGGGAAGGAAAGCGAGGCTTCCCACAGTCAGACGGCTGCGCAGCACACGAAATCTAGTTTTGGGGCGAAGGCCATGAAACCCCTTTAAAGTATGTCATAGATAGTCCAAGGGTACTGCTTGGGGTATCCCTCTGGAGGGGACATTTGATGCCTGGAGATGGGAGAAATTCATAACGGAGTTTAAACCCAGACTCTGGACGGCAAAGACCTTAGATGTAGCTCAGATGTAGCTTCAGAAGTCTTTTAAGGTAAACTAACAGGGTATACAGAAGGCGGTTTCAGTCCGGAAGAACCGCATTATGTACACCTGGCCAGAGGGGATAGCCGCGACAACTCTGCTAAGGCAGGCTGGATCCACTAACACTGGATCTGTTGTAGTTTCCTCTGATGTTTGTTATCACCAATGTAACTAACTTTGCTCTCCAGTTTTTTTGTGTTTTTACATTCCAGGGTCAACACCTAACATGGACACATCTTCATCAGGGGTCGGTGACTAGTCCCTCGGAAGACAGTTGCAAGCTGAAGATCGTGTTAGATTAGTGGGCCCCAATCGATCCAGGGGTGGTATATGGAGGACTTGGCACTTTGATGTCCCACAAGGGAGGTTTGTTATCGGCATACTGTATCATTTCTTAACCATCTGGTGCCCACAGGTAATAAGGCTAACAAGGAGAAAGTACAGTTTTGCAAGGAAAAGGTTATCTTTTTAGGACATTGTATCTCTCAGGGTACCCGACATTAACCACCCAGAGAGTAAAGACATTAAGTGGCTCTAACACCCACTAAACTGACTAAGATGATGCACCATTTTGAACCCAGCGTCTCTTCTTCCTGTTATGAAGGAGGAAGAGAAGGGGGAGATAATGGTGTGGAGATAATGATGTGAAAAACGTAAATTTTCCAACTTTTACTAACTATTCTAACCGCTCAACCTCTAATCAATTTATCAACCTAGTAGGGAAACACTTTGAGGACCATCATGACTGCTTTTCCTTGATGAGCTCCAAAAAGTCCACCAGGTCCAGGAGTCTCTCCCAGACCCAGACTCAATAACCAGTGTTCATTCTAAAGAAACATCCGAGGACGGGACTAGAGGCGAGATATCGTGGGCCATTCCAGGTGCTGCAGACGACGCCAACCTCCCTGAAGTTCGAGGGACGAGACAACTGGATCCACGCCGGTCACTGCAAGAAGTTTCTCAACTGCGTCAAAGAGTGAAGAGTATCATTTTCTTTATTTGTCTAGTTTAGTTTTTAGCGAGGGAAATGTACCTAAGACTAGCAAGGGCCACAAGGAGACATTTGTAATAGTAACTCTAGCTCCTGCCGTTCGCTTGTTTAAATTCTTGTGCGGTGTTGTAGTGAGGGAGATCACCAAGAAACAATGACAGTAGAGCGTCCAAAGGGGGGGGGATTTACAAGGGTCAGGTCCACACTGATGGGAGCAGGGCAGAAGCGGAGCTATAGCTAGTGAGGGTTGGAATATTTTTTAAAGCTTTGGGAAGCTTTGGGGATTTCTTGTTTTCCATTGGATCCTGGCTAAAGGTAATGGGAGTATAAATACTTATGGTGTTTCTATCTCTATTCCTTCTATATGCCGGAGTGAGATGTTCCTGATGTCTAATCGAGCGAGTGACCGAAGCCCGAACAGATGAGACACCCAGAAGACCAACCCATGGACTGGATTCAGAGGATTTCAGACCGACCGAGTTACCGGAGCCCGAACAGATGAGACGCTCAGAAGATCAACCCATGGACCGGATACAGAGGATTTCAGACCGACCAACGATCGACGCAACCCACCACCTCATGTCCTCCCTCTGAGTCACCTCCCCTAAAGCAGATTCTACGTGTCAAGTTCTACGTGTTAAGATTTGTTTTAAGATTTGCCAAAAAAAAAATCGGCCTGTCAAGATTTGGTTTTAGATTTGCTTTATGATCCACGTGTCAAGATTTGTTTTTGCTTTATGATCCACGTGTCAAGATTTGTTTTAACACTTGCTTTAAGATTCGGCGTGTCATCTGTTTGGTTTTTTTACATTCAGAACTTTACAAGAGGAACTGTTTCTTTCCAAGGAAGATCGAGATTCATCGAGGGACACTGGGGAGCAAATGACAAAGAGGAGGGACTGTTGTGGAAATTTTATTTGGACATTATATTCTAGGATGTGTGTGTTTTATAAATTGTCATCTGTCTCCCTGTGTTGGATTTGAATGTGGTTTTAAATCCAAACCAGCGGCAAAACCGTCAGTATGAAAACCTTCTTTTGGGTTTAGAGACATACCTGCTTTTAAGACATTTAAGCCTTGTCTCAACACTGGTACCATGTTTTGATAATACCTGTATTGTCTCCGCAGATAAAATGTCAATAATCCATAAGAATGAGTAGACTGATCTGCACTCACATACTGATCACTCTGAGCAGTATCTGAGTGGGGTCCATACTGACAGTGATGGGGGATGGTCGGACAAACATGGCTGACGGGGACCATGGAGATGGCTCAGTCATGTATAGGAGGCCGGTCGTTCATTCTAGTCCACTCCCCTGTCCTTTTGATATGTAAATGTAATTACTGGGCAAACTGGTTTTCTGTTGTACAGCCAGGGGGCCACTGGGTGTTGTGCTATTGTGTATTAAATTAAGCTGACCAAGAGTCACACGGACACTTGGGCAGATGAACTCCAGCTAGAAACAACGTGTGTGCGGCTTTTTCTGGGTGAGGATGCAGAAGACCACAGCAGAGTCTCTGGGTCTCCTTACTGCGGGCGTTCAGGTAAGTATTGCAGGGATAGCAGAGAGCTGCTTGTAAGTGCAGCGGATCAAACTACAATAGGGAATTGATAGTAGATTAATTTCTACGACAGTGGAGAACTTTTGTCCTGCGACCTCACTTTGAGGAACTTTTCATTTTATATGTTCAAGATGCGCTGAAGTTAAGATATGAAGAGCTGTAATGTTGAGCTGCCAGGAACGAGACGGGCCGTCGAGAGAACCTCAAGACTGGACTCCTCAAGGCCCTGAAAAACAGTGGTATGTTTGCGCTGAGGATGGGAATCACAGCAGCCGGGGGAAACCTGATACTGGGATAAAAGAGCAGAGGCTAAGACTGGGGTCACACAAGCGCACTTGTCACGTCCATCGAACCCGCACTGTTTGCTGTCCGTCTGACCGCACTGTTTGCTTTCCGTCTGACCGCACTGTTTGTTGTCCGTCGTAGCTTTTCAAAAGAGTCAATAGAGAACACATGAAGCACGTGCGCACTTTTTCACACGCGGGCAACTCGTGTTGCAACGGGTGCCAAAATGGCATTGACGGGGAAAAGCTACACAGACATTGCACCCCTGCACACAGTTTTTATTTTTCTCAAGTCAAAACTAACTGATACAATGTAACCACAATCTCATTCACTATAAAGTGCATCTGTTACTGTGCGCAATCAGTGCGCTCGTCTGACCCCAGCCTGGAGGTCTGCTGGCTCATTCCAGATTGTGGACGGCGCTGGATGCCCTCGTGAAGGAGGACAGGGAGTTAGAAGAAGCCTGTGAAGAGCCTGCAACAGCCAAACTAGGACAAGGAGTAGACCTGGGTGCTTTGCCCAGAGCAGAGACTAGTTTCACAGCCGCCACGGCCACCAGCACCGGATAATCATTACATGACAAGAGGGAGGCAGAACTACCGGCAGAGACAACCACAACCCCACCTTTTGATGAAGGCTTCTCAAACACTTGGAGAAGAAATACGCGTGTTAAAGGGACCTCTTACACACATCAGCAACCCCAGCTTCACCAAGCAACGCTTCTTCACCACACTCAGTGCTGAAAAAGGAGAATTGACACCACGACCACATCACAGGGTTACTGTGACCAGGCTCAGTGCTCTAAATGGATTATTGAAACCGTGTCCACATCACAGGGTTACTGTGACCAGGCTCAGTGCTCTAAATGGAGAATTGACACCGCGTCCGCATCACAGGGTTACTGTGATACTCTGAAGTCTGTTGTGGTGATACCTGCACCTCCCGGCCTCTCATTGGTCCAGGTGAACGCCGAGGTCCATTTAAAGAGGAAGGAGAGACACGGCGCACGTGCTTTTTTTTAAAACTTCTTTATTTAAGATACGTTCCTCATTTACTCTTTGGATTTGGCCGAGGACAAACTAGTCCACAGGATGTTCACATTAACCCCTGCTGGACCAGGCTTTGCTCCTCCAGGTCAAGCTATGACCGAATCTGGCACTCACGGGAAACCAAAGCAACATTCTGCACAGACCTGCATCTCAGCACAAAGGGAAGCAGGGGTGGGTTGATGGCAATTAAAGAGTTAACAAGAAATGCCTCTAGGTGGCACTTGTTGCCCCACAGAAATCTGAAACGTGAGGAGTTAAAAACTGGTCAGCATGAGAGGGGTTAATTAATGACCTGCAGAAGTCTACAGGTTAAAAGGCGCTACGTGATCTGACGGGTAAGGGGTTAAATCAGTCGTCATTATGAAGCACTGTATGGATTGGCTCAGGAAGGGTTAATGAAACCGAACAGCTGATATATGAATATGTCAGAAAGCTGGGGACGTGCGGCCCACGGGGCTATACCCAATCCAATGCAGAGTAACCAGGCATAGGATCAGGCACACACAGGGTTAATGAAGCAGTACTGTACAGGAAGCTGGCACACACAGGGTTAATAGAGCAGCACTCTGTGCATGAGCTCTGGTAATGGACTACCTGGAGGTTATTCCCAGTGGCGCTGGCAGATAAAAGGTTAATGAGGAATATGTATGAATGGCAGGTGAAGGGTTAATTAAAATCCTACCCCCCCCACCCAGTGGAAGCAGTCATGTGATTCTATACAGGTCTCAGTAGCACGGAGTATGTTAAACCATGTCCATGGGGGCCACGGGGGGCCACAATGACAGCCAATCCGCTCACTCCTTGACACGTCCTCCATCGCCCTCGCTGACAAAACGTTTCCGACCTCTGAAAGAGAGAGGGTGTTATGAAACGACGCATTTCACCCCTCCCCCATCTCAGACCCCGGCACCGCAACCCCCTCCTCATCCAGAACATCCCCATCTCAGACCCTGGTACCGCAACCTCCCATCCAGAACAACACCCCTCCCCCATCTCAGACCCCGGCACCGCAACCCCCTCCCATCCAGAACAACACCCCTCCCCCATCTCAGACCCCAGCACTGCAAACCCCCTCCCATCCAGAACAACACCCCTCCCCCATCTCAGACCCCGGCACCGCAACCCCCTCCCATCCAGAACAACACCCCTCCCCCATCTCAGACCCCAGCACTGCAAACCCCCTCCCATCCAGAACAACACCCCTCCCCCATCTCAGACCCCAGCACTGCAACCCCCTCCCATCCAGAACAACACCCCATCTCAGACCCCGGCACCGCAACCCCCTCCCATCCAGAACAACACCCCTCCCCCATCTCAGACCCCAGCACCGCAAACCCCCCTCCCATCCAGAACAACACTGTGACGGAATGGGGTGTTATCCGTCTGCGGGTGTGCTCCAATCCGACCCCCTCTTGATGGCGTCAGGCCCGACTACTGAGTGTCACGGCACTCGGCGTCTCGAGCGGCCTGAGATGACCCTGGCGTTACTTGGCGAGATGGTGCTGCCGAATTAAGTTGACCCGTTCTGCGTAGTGGGGAGCTAGGAGACCGCAGAGTGTCTCCTGCACTGTGATTTTAGCGATGAAATGACGACACCAAACGGGGCTGTATGCTTCAAGTCGAACGCAGTTGAACTGACTTTTTACTCAAATGGGACACGCATTTAAACAGCTCACACAAAAAGGAGACATGCCCAGGCTTGAATGGGAACTCAATTTGCATACAATGGCATGCTTGCATCATCAGATTACACACACACACAGAGCTAATGTACACAGAAATTAGCATACAATTGAATTTCAACACAGCCTTTCACTCCTAGCAACCAAGGGGAAATATAATACCTTTAAATGCATCACACAATTACACATCTGAATCCACACTCATACAATACAGGATACATGGTAATACATCACACCAATAAAACCACATCTAGAAAAGGTATAACTGTTCATTTCAACACGCAAAACCGAAAGAGTCTGAAATAAAGAAAAAGGTCTTTGAAATGTCCCAGGCTGTTAGTTCTGGGTCTCGCTGGTCAGAGCCCCTATGTCCGTTCCATGACATTCCTCCCCCCTTCAAACGAGTCCGACGGACCCGGTTGGACCCACACGGGTCAAATAGGGGAAGTCGGGGAGCTTGGATCTCCGGGTTCCCGGGCCGATTGCCGGGATAGACAGTCGGCATTCCCGTTCTGTGGCCCAGGCCGGTATTGGATAGAAAAGTTAAAAGGTTGGAGGGCCAGGCTCCACCGCAACAGGCGGCCGTTCTCCCCCGCCACCCGGTTGAGCTACACCAGGGTGTTGTGATCCGTCATTACGGTGAAGGACCGCCCGTACACATACGGCTGGAACTTTCGCAGGGCCCAAACCAAGGCCAGACATTCTTTCTCGACCGCTGCGTATCCCACCTCCCGGGGTAGGAGTTTGCGGCTGATGTAAGCCACCGGATGATCCCCCCGTCGTCCCCCACTTGGCTTAGTACGGCTCCCAGTCCGAACATCGATGCGTCTGTATGGACAATGAAGCGTTTGTTAGAATTGGGATCTGCCAAGAGGGGTGCTGGGGTTAGGGCGGTCTTCAGTTGTTGGAAGGCGGTTTTGCACTCCAGGGACCACAGGACTTGGCGGGGCAGGGTTCTCTTAGTCAGGTCGGTCAGGGGTTTGGCGAGGACGCTATAGTTGGGAACGAATTTCCGGTAGTACCCTGCCGTGCCCAAGAAAGCGAGGACCTGAGTCTTGGTGATGGGGGTGGGCCACTCCAGAATGGCTTCCATCTTGGCCGGTTCTGGACGCTGGGTTCCCCGACCCACCCGGTGGCCGAGGTACTGTACCTCGGACATCCCTATCCTACACTTCATGGGTTTAAGGGTCAGGTTGGCGTCCCTTATCCGAGCGAATACCACCCCCAGATGGTGAAGGTGTTCCTCCCAAGTCTGGCTGTAGATGGCGATGTCGTCCAGGTACATGCAAGCGAATTCCTGGAGGCCATCGAGGAGGCGATCGATCAACCGCTGAAAAGTGGCCGGGGCGTTCTTCATCCCGAACGGCATGACCCGAAACTGGTACAGGCCGAACGGGGTGATGAAGGCCGACTTGGGGGTCGCCTCCTCTGCAAGGGGAATCTGCCAGTACCCCTTGCACAGATCTACCGTGGTCAAGAAATGGCCCTGGGAGATCTGATCCAACAGCTCGTCGACTCGGGGCATGGGGTAAGCATCAGTGACAGTGCAGTCATTGAGCCTCCGGTAGTCGACACAAAACCGGGTGGTACCATCCTTTTTGGGGACCAGAACTACGGGCGAGGCCCATGGACTGGCAGAGGGCTCGATAACTCCCAGCTCCAGCATCTCCCGGATTTCAGCCCGCATGGATTTGCGTACTGCCTCCGGGAGTCTGTATGCCGGTTGCGAAGGGGACGCTGGTCGGGGGTTTCCACCTGGTGCACGGCCCGGCTGGTGTAGCCAGGGAGTGCGGAGAAGAGCTCCTGGTGCTCTTGGAGCAGCTGCCTAGCCTGCTCCTGCTTATGGGGACCCAACCCTTCCCCTAGCTGCACTTGTTCCACCCCTGAGGGCCAACCGTCTATCCCGGGGAGGTCTACCAGGGGGAACTGTTCTGCCTCCTCGGTCGCAGGAGCGCAGATGGCAGATACCGTCTCGGGGCGCTCGTGGTATGCCTTCAGCATATTAACATGGAACGTCCGATGGATCCTGGTGTCGGTACAGCTGACAACCACGTAGGTGGTCTCTCCCACTTGGGTGACCACCCGATAGGGGCCCTGCCAGGACGCCTGCAGCTTGTTCTGCCGCTGTGGTTTCAACACCAGGACCTTCTGCCCCACGAGAAACGAGCGGCTGCGGGCAGAGTGGTTGTACCATGCCTCCTGCTGGGCCTGGGCTGCCTGGATGTTCCCCTGAACCATCGCCGTGAGTTCGGTCAAGCGCTCTCGGAGCTCCAGGACGTAACTCACGGCGGGGAGCCCTTCGGCTTCCTGTCCCCCCTCCCACTGCGCCCGGACTAAGTCTAGGGGGCCTCGCACCCGTCGCCCGTACAGGAGTTCGAAGGGGGAGAGCCCGGTCGACTCTTGGGGGACCTCCCGGTAGGCAAATAACAGGTGGGGTAGGTATTTCTCCCAGTCTTTCCTCTCTTGGGTGTAAGCGCGGATGAGCTGTTTCAGGGTCCCATTAAACCGCTCGCACAGCCCGTTCGTCTGCGGGTGGTATGGAGCGCTGTGAAGCGCCTTAACCCCGCACAGACGCCAGAGCTGTTGGGTTAGCTCAGCGGTGAATTGGGAGCCCTGATCAGACAAGATTTCCTGAGGAAATCCTACCCTAGAGAACACCTGTAGGAGGCCATCGGCGACGGTGTCTGCCTGAATGTTAGACAGGGCCACCGCCTCGGGGTATCGGGTGGCGTAGTCCACCACGGTGAGAATATATCTCTTCCCGCTGGGGCTGGGTAAGGGACCAATTATGTCTACCGCCACCCGACTAAAGGGTTCTTGAATGATGGGCATGGGGTGAAGGGGGCTTTCGGGTGGTCCCCAGTTTTCCCCGTTTTCTGGCAGGTCGGGCAGGTGCGGCAGTACTCCCGGACATCCTCACTAAGGCGAGGCCAGAAGAATGCTCGGGTTAACCGGTGACGGGTCTTGGCCATTCCTAGATGGCCGGCGAGGGGAATGTCGTGGGCCAGTCTCAGGAGTTACTTTCTGGGGGCTGCGGTACTACTAGCTGTTTGTGGGGAGCCCGTGGTTTCTGAGCATCTCCCTATTGGTGTACCGATACAGTAGCCCATCTTCCCACTCAATGCGGTCGTCCCGTCCGTCGCCGGGACCCTGGCCGGCCCGGTCGCGGTACCTTTTTAGGGTGGGGTCAGTCTGGGTCTGGTGCCGGAGGGTGGCTGGAGAGCTCCACGTGAGGGGGTGGTCCGGGGGAGGAGGTGTGGGTTCGTCCGGTCGGGGGGGGAGGTCTGGGAGGCTTGGGGGTTTGGGAGGTCGGAGAGGTCTGGTTGGTCTCACCTGGGTCCCGACCGGAATGCCTTGGTCGATCTGGTGGCTTTGTTGCCAGGTGGTCAATGGGGCGGCCGCGTCCGTGGCGTAGGCTGATACCAAGCGTCTCAGGTCGTTCCCCAGGAGGATTTCTGCCGGTAGTTGGTCTAGTAACCCCACCCGCACGGATCCCTCCCCCGACCCCCAATCCAAATGGACTCGGGCGGTAGCGAGTCGGAGCACCTTGCCTCCGGCTACGCGAACAGCGACGGTGCGGTCCAGCCGGTCCGTTCGGGGAATCAGGTGAGGCCGGACAAGCGTGATGGTAGCGCCGGAGTCGCGGAGACCTTCGGTGGCCCGCCCGTTAATCCATACCGCCTGTCTGTGGTGTTGGCGGTTGTCGGCGGATGCAGCCTGCACGGGATCGGCCTCATGCAGCATCCCCCATTCCTCCTGTGGGTCCCAGTATGGGGATTCCTCCTGTTAACAATGAGCCGCGGGTGGGGCTCGGATGGGGCCCCGCGGAAGGGGCGGCTGGTTGGGGCAGTTCTGGCGGTAGTGGCCCATCTGGCCGCACCCATAACAACGGATGGTAGCCGTGGAAGGGGCCCGGTTTGGGACCCGGGGTGCGGGCCAGCGTTTTGTTGGCTCCGGCCGGGGAGGTGGGGGTGTGGCACGGGGAGGTGGTAGGGTGGATCGGGAGGGTGGAGGTCGTTCCCCCCCGTGGGACATGCGCGTGTCCGTATACTCATCGGCCCAGGTGGCTGCTTGCTGCACCGTCTGGGGCTTCTTGTCCCTCACCCACTCCCGCACGGCCGGGGCGGTGTGGTGTGGTCGAAAAACTGCTCGAGAAGGAACAGCTGAGTGACTTCTTCGAGGGTTCGAGCCTTGCTTCCGGCGAACCAGGTCTTCATGTCCCGTTGGGTAGTACCGTGGTGCCGCCGGGAATTTCGGAATTTCATCCGGCTGGCTTCGGGGGTGATGGCAAAACGGGCCAGCAGGGTTTGTTTCACCTGTTCGTAGTCCCGGGCTTCTTCGTCTGGGACAGTCCTGTAGGCCTCCGCAGCCCGCCCTGTTAGTTTACACGCCAGGATCCCAACCCAAGCGGCCCGTTGAACCTCGTGTAGTTGGCACGAGCGTTCAAAGTCCTGGAGGAAACTTTCTATTTCCTCCTCTGCCTCGTTGAAGCTCTTGAAGGCCTGGAAGGGCACCTTCCGTGCCGTTGGTCTTTCCCAGTTGGGGTTTCCTCCCTGTTGGTACTGGATTTCCGCCAGCCGTATCTCATGTTGGCGCACCCGCTCCTGCTCTTCTTCATGGGTGATGTCCCGGACGAAGTTCTGGAAGGTGGCTTCTGTCGGCGCGGCTCCGCAAGCCGCTGCCCGCTGCTGTACCTTCCTCTGTAAGGAGTTTTCAGGGCTGGACGCCTGAGCTACAATCGGTGGTGAGGTTGCGGGCAGGTCCCTGGTCTGCTGATCCAGGGCCGCCAATTCTTCGACCAGGGCATCCTTGCTCTTTGAGCCCACGGTTCCTCCACGGTCCTCCAGCATGCCCCGTTTATAATTGGCATATGCTGCCATGATGAGGGTCTTCTGGGGGTGCAGAGAGCTATCCCACCGCTGCCACCAGTGTGACGGAATGGGGTGTTATCCGTCTGCGGGTGTGCTCCAATCCGACCCCCTCTTGATGGCGTCAGGCCCGACTACCGAGTGTCACGGCACTCGGCGTCTCGAGCGGCCTGAGATGACCCTGGCGTTACTTGGCGAGATGGTGCTGCCAAATTAAGTTGACCCGTTCTGCGTAGTGGGGAGCTAGGAGACCGCAGAGTGTCTCCTGCACTGTGATTTTAGCGATGAAATGACGACACCAAACGGGGCTGTATGCTTCAAGTCAAACGCAGTTGAACTGACTTTTTACTCAAATGGGACACGCATTTAAACATCTCACACACAAAGGAGACATGCCCAGGCTTGAATGGGAACTCAATTTGCATACAATGGCATGCTTGCATCATCAGATTACACACACACACAGAGCTAATGTACACAGAAATTAGCATACAATTGAATTTCAACACAGCCTTTCACTCCTAGCAACCAAGGGGAAATATAATACCTTTAAATGCATCACACAATTACACATCTGAATCCACACTCATACAATACAGGATACATGGTAATACATCACACCAATAAAACCACATCTAGAAAAGGTATAACTGTTCATTTCAACACGCAAAACCGAAAGAGTCTGAAATAAAGAAAAAGGTCTTTGAAATGTCCCAGGCTGTTAGTTCTGGGGCTCGTCCATTCCATGACAAACACCCCATCTCAGACCCCGGCACCGCAACCCCCCTCCCATCCAGAACAACACCCCATCTCAGACCCCGGCACTGCAACCCCCCTCCCATCCAGAACACCACCCCTCCCCAATCTCAGACCACGGCACCGCAACCCCCTCCCATCCAGAACAACACCCCTCCCCCACCTCAGACCCCGGCACCGCAACCCCCCTCCCATCCAGAACAACACCCCTCCTCCATCTCAGACCCTGGTACCGCAACCCCCCTCCCATCCAGAACAACACCCCACCTCCATCTCAGACCCCAGCACCGCAACCCCCTCCCATCCAGAACAACACCACCCATCTCAGACCCCGGCACCGCAACCCCTCCCCCATCCAGAACAACACCCCTCCCCCATCTCAGACCCCGGCACCGCAACCCCCTCCCATCTGGAACAACACCCCTCCCCCATCTCAGACCCCCGCACGCAGCGCCCCCCTCCCATCCAGAACAACACCCTCCCCCACCTCAGACCCCGGCACCGCAACCCCCCTCCCATCCAGAACAACAACCCTCCCCCACCTCAGACCCCAGCACCGCAACCCCCCTCCATCCAGAACAACAACCCTCCCCCACCTCAGACCCCAGCACCGCAACCCCCTCCCATCCAGAACAACACCCCTCCTCCACCTCAGACCTCGGCACCGCAACCCCCCTCTCATCCAGAACAACACCCCATCTCAGACCCTGGCACCGCAACCCCCCCCCATCCAGAACAACACCCCTCCTCCATCTCAGACCCCAGCACCGCAACCCTCCTCACATCCAGAACAACACCCCATCTCAGACCCTGGCACCGCAACCCCCTCCCATCCAGAACAACACCCTCCCCCATCTCAGACCCCAGCACTGCAAACCCCCTCCCATCCAGAACAACACCCCATCTCAGACCCCGGCACCGCAACCCTTCCCATCCAGAACAACACCCATCTCAGACCCCGGCACCGCAACCCTCCTCCCATCCAGAACAACACCCCTCCTCCATCTCGGACCCTGGTACCGCAACCCCCCTCCCATCCAGAACACCCCATCTCAGACCCCAGCACCGCAACCCCCCTCCCATCCAGAACAACACCCCTCCTTCATCTCAGACCCCAGCACCGCAACCCTCCTCCCATCCAGAACAACACCCCATCTCAGACCCCGGCACCGCAACCCCCCTCCCATCCAGAACAACATCCCTCCCCCACCTCAGACCCCGGCACCGCAACCCCCCTCCCATCCAGAACAACACCCCTCCCTCATCTCAGACCCCGGCACCGCAACCCCCTCCCATCCAGAACAACACCCTCCCCCATCTCAGACCCCAGCACCGCAACCCCCTCCCATCCAGAACAACACCCCATCTCAGACCCCAGCACCGCAACCCCCCTCCCATCCAGAACAACACCCTTCCTCCATCTCAGACCCCAGCACCGCAAATCCCCCTCCCATCCAGAACAACACCCCATCTCAGACCCCGCCACCGCAACCCCCCTCCCATCCAGAACAACACCCCTCCTCCATCTCAGACCCTGGCACCGCAACTCCCCTCCCATCCAGAACAACACGCCATCTCAGACCCTGGCACCGCAACCCCCCTCCAAAAACAGATTACCACATGCAAGTATATACACCCCCCCCCATTTAAAGGACTAGAGAAACCATGACATGGAAAGGCTTTCACACCGGCCAAACAGACTGCATCATCTTAACGATTTAATAAGAAACCAAACCTCTAATTGTGTTTAGTTTCACACGGTATAATGGGAATAAGCGCAGATTACATTTTTTTCTTTGTTATGTTCTACACATGTTGTTGGGCTGGATGCATTTGGTGGTTGCAGCCGCCCCATCGGGGAATAGGCGTGACCCCACCCCTCCTGTACTATACAATGGCAAGAAAAAGTATGTGAACCCTTTGGAATTTCGTGGAGTTTAGCATGAATTGGTCATAAAATGTGCTCTGATCTTCATCTAAATCACAACAATTTGAAAAACACAGTCTGCTTAAAACATTATATGTTTTCATGTTTTTATTGAACAGAACATGTAAACATTCACAGTGCAGGGTGGAAAAAGTATGTGAACCTTTGGACTTAATAACTGGTTGACCCTCCTTTGGCAGCAATAACCTCAACCTCAACCAAACGTTTCCTGTAGTTGCAGATCAGACCTGCACAACGATCTGGAGTAATTTTGCACCACTCCTCTTCACAAAACTGTTTCAGTGTAGCAATATTCTTGGGATGTCTGGTGTGAATCGCTCTCTTAAGGTCATGCCACAGCATTTCAATCGAGGTGAGGTCTGGACTCTGACTGGGCCACTCCAGAAGGCGTATTTTGTTTAGTTGAAGCCATTCTTTTGTTGAATTACTTGTATGCTTTGGGTCATTGTCCTGTTGCATCACCCATCCTCTGCGGAGCTTCAGTTGGCGGACAGATGATCTTACGTTTTCCTGCAAAATGTCTTGATAAACTCTGGAATTCATTTTTCCATCAATGACAACAATCCGTCCAGGCCCTGAGGCAGCAAAGCCGCCCCAAACCATGATGCTCCCTCCGCCATGTTTTACAGTGGGGATGTGTGACGGGACGCCGTCTCTTCCCGTCTGTCCTGGCTCTCCAGATACCCCCTTACCAGGATCAGCCCGGCCTCTGAGTTGCTCGGAACTCAGTACCTCGAGCAGCCTGATCCACAGCTCCAGACCCGCTTGCTCTGAATTACTGCCTTGGAGCCTCTTTGCATTTCAAGAATGCCGCTCAGTGCCGTCTGAGAGTGATAATAGCTGTAGCGTAGCTGAGACACCAGGCAGGCTGTATGTTCATTACAGGATACACACTGGCCATTTCACATGACCTGCTTTTATTTGGGTCACAATCAGATAATAACAGTTAACATTCCCGCCCCCTGACATTACGGCACCGCCATTCAGCAGTTCCCCATCAGGTCCTCTCAAAGTGCAAGCTCTTGAGCAGGGGCTTTTCTGGTACTGTTCTATGTGTTTAACTTGCATGTATATTGGTTATCCTGTCTTTCCCATTGTACAGCGCTACGGTACATGGTGGTGCCTTATAATTAACTGTACCTGCAGTCATACAGAGCACAGGTCCTTGTTTGGGGGGATTCCAGAGGAGCAGCAGTGATCCAGGGGTACCGTTTGATAGCTCGGGTCCCTAGGGTGTCACAGTCCAAAAAGCGCCCAGATCTGGGGGTAGGGGCACGAATGGCAGCATATAGTAGATATCCCCCTTGGATGCCGCATGGTCAGGGCTGCTTAAGCTCCTGGGGTCAAGAAAGGCTCAGCAAAGTGGGTTCCCAATGGGGCTCCCTCCTGAAAATCACCACAACGGTAGCTCGCCTGAGGATCATCCCACGTTTGAAAAATCACCCCACTGGAGCAGTTAGTTTTCGGGGCGCAGATGTTTAAAGTTTCTGCAGATGCTCCATTACAGGCAATGAGGTGCATCCCAGGAATGGGATTGGTTGGCCCTTCTAGCTCCTTGGATTGTGATTGGCTCATGCTTTCAATCCCAGGCTAACCCTGGTGTCAGATAACACAGTGAGCCTAAGGGACAGGTTTACAGGCATTTTGATTACGTGCGGATAGGGGGGGGGAGGGGGAGAGTCACAAAAACATCACTTTAAAACACTAACAGACAAATAGCTTAACTGAGGGGAATAGCAGAGGAGCGAGGGGTTAATACAGTCCACAGTCTCTGAGCAAGGGGTTCAGCGACAATACATTTAAAACCACACAATATAAATGAACATAAGGTCTTCCCCAAAGCAACGGTCTATGTCTATTGGGGTTTTCGCCATGGAAATAAAAGTCTTGGGGTTTGACGCAGGGAGCGCTATGTCAGTTCCATGACAGGATGAGGTTTTGATGTTGGTGTGCTGTGCCTTTTTTTCTCCATACATAGTGTTGTGTGTTTTTTTCCAAACAACTCAATTTTGGTTTCATCTGTCCACAGAATATTTTGCCAGTAGTGCTGTGGAACATCCAGGTGCTCTTTTGCAAACTTCAAACGTGCTGCAATATTCTTTTTGGACAGCAATGGCTTCCTCCGTGGTGTCCTCTCATGTACTCCATTCTTGTTTAATGTTTTCCTTATTGTAGATGTGTCAACAAAAATGTTAGCATGTGCCAGAGATTTCTGTAAGTCTTTAGCTGACACTCTAGGATTCTTCTTTACCTCATTAAGCATTCTGTGCTGTGCTCTTGCAGTCATCTTTACAGGACGACCACGCCTAGCTAGAGTAGCAACAGTGCTGAACTTTCTCCATTTGTAGACCGTCTGTCTTACCGTGGACACATGAACATCAAGGCTTTTGGAGATACTTTTGTAACCCTTTCCAGCTTCATGCAAGTCAACAATTCTTGATCGTAGGTCTTCTGAGAGCTCTTTTCTGCGAGGCATGGTTCACATCAGGCAGTGCTTCTTGAAACCAGTAAACCCAAAACTGGTGTGTGTTTTTAAAGGGCAGGACAGCTTTCAGCAACACATCCAATAATATCACACTGATTGGACTCAAGGTTGACTCACTCCTGGCTCCAATTAGCTCTTGGAGAAGTCATTAGACTAGGGGTTCACATACTTTTTCCACCCTGCACTGTGAATGTTTACATGTTCTGTTCAATAAACACATGAAAACATATCAGGTTTGTGTTATATTGTTTTAAGCAGACTGTGTTTTTCAAATTGTTGTGACTTAGATGAAGATCAGAGCACATTTTATGACCAATTCATGCAAAACTCCACATAATCCCAAAGGGTTCACATACTTTTTCTTGCCACTGTATGTGTCAATGTACTTCCAGCCAGGTCATCCCTGCAGCAAGATCCCGCTCCGTGTCTTTGTTTTCGATACCTAAGTGGATTTTGCTTCTGGGGGAGCATAAATAAAGGCCCACCAGTCTACCTCATGTTTGACAAGCAGCATGAGCAGGTATGGTTTGCTATACAGCAGCCTGTGGTTTCATTTTTTTGGATAGGACTCGCCCTCACTAGAGGTGCCTTGACGTTTGGCGGGTGAGCTTAGTCTTATAATGGCCATTAATAAGAAACCAAACCTCTAATTGTGTTTAGTTTCACACGGTATAATGGGAATAAGCGCAGATGACATTTTTTTCTTCGTTATGTTTAAGACTACATCATCTGCCTCTTCTAATGTCCCTGCGGCCCCAGGTGCCCTGATGCCCCTCCAACCTAGGTGCCATGAGGCCCCCCAATGCCCTCTCCATGCGCCACAACATCTCCAAGCACTGTGACATCCCTACTACCCTCTCCAACCCAAGCGCCGCAACGTCCCCACTGCCCCCTCCAACCCAGGCGCCGCAACGTCCCCACTGCCCCCTCCAACCCAGGCGACGCAACGTCCCCACTGCCCCCTCCAACCCAGGCGCCGCAACGTCCCCACTGCCCCCTCCAATCCAGGCGACGCAATGTCCCCACTGCCCCCTCCAACCCAGGCCCTGCGACATCCCCACTGCCTCCTCCATGCGCCACAACGTCTCCCTGATTCCCCTCCAACCCAAGCGCCGCAACGTCCCCACTGCCCCCTCCAACCCAAGCGCCGCAACGTCCCCACTGCCCCCTCCAACCCAGGCGCCGCAACGTCCCCACTGCCCCCTCCAACCCAGGGGCCGCAACGACCCCACTGCCCCCTCCTTGCGCCACAACGTCTCCCTGATTCCCCTCCAACCCAAGCGCCGCAACGTCCCCACTGCCCCTCCAACCCAAGCGCCACAATGTCCCCACTACCCCCTCCAACCCAAGCGCCGCAACATCCCCACTGCCCCCTCCAACCCAAGCGCCGCAATATCCCCAATGCCCCCTCCAACCCAAGCGCCGCAAAGTCCCCACTGCCCCCTCCAACCCAGGCGCCGCAACGTCCCCACTGCCCCTCCCAACCAGGGGCCGCAACGTCCCCACTGCCCCCTCCTTGCGCCACAACGTCTCCCTGATCCCCCTCCAACCCAAGCGCCACAACGTCCCCACTGCCCCTCCAACCCAAGCGCCACAACGTCCCCACTACCCCCTCCAACCCAAGCGCCGCAACATCCCCACTGCCCCCTGCAACCCAAGAGCCGCAACATCCCCACTGCCCCCTCCAACCCAAGCGCTGCAACATCCCCACTGCCCTCTCCAACCCAGGTGCCGAAACATCCCACTGCCCCCTCCAACCCAGGCCCCGCAATGTCCCCACTGCCCCCTCCAACCCAGGCACCGCAACGTCCCCACTGCCCTCTCCAACCCAGGTGCCGAAACATCCCACTGCCCCTCCAACCCAGGCCCCGCAATGTCCCCACTGCCCCCTCAACCCAGGCGTCGCGACGTGCCCACTGCCCCTCCAACCTAGACCCCGCAACGTCCCCACTGCCCCTCCAACCTAGACCCCGCAACGTCCCCACTGCCCCCTCCAACCAGACCCTGCAACGTCCCCCACTGCCCCCTCCAACCCAGACCCTGCAACGTCCCCACTGCCCCTCCAACCCAGACCCCTCGACGTCCCCACTGCCCCCTCCAACCCAGACCTGCGACGTCCCCACTGCCCCCTCCAACCCAGACCTGCGACGTCCCCACTGCCACCTCCAACCCAGGCACCGCAACGTCCCCACTGCCCTCTCCAACCCAGGTGCCAAAACATCCCACTGCCCCTCCAACCCAGGCCCCGCAATGTCCCCACTGCCCCCTCCAACCCAGGCGTCGCGACGTGCCCACTGCCCCTCCAACCTAGACCCCGCAACGTCCCCACTGCCCCCTCCAACCCAGACCCTGCAACGTCCCCCACTGCCCCCTCCAACCCAGACCCCGCAACGTCCCCACTGCCCCTCCAACCCAGACCCCTCGACGTCCCCACTGCCCCTCCAACCCAGACCTGCGACGTCCCCACTGCCCCCTCCAACCCAGACCTGCGACGTCCCCACTGCCCCCTCCAACCCAGACGCGCGACGTCCCCACTGCGCCCTCCAACCCAGACCCCGCGACGTCCCCACTGCCCCCTCCAACCCAGACCCCGCGAAGTCCCCACTGCCCCTCCAACCCAGACCCCTCGATGTCCCCACTGCCCCCTCCAACGCAGGCCCCGCAACGTCCACACTGCCCCCTCCGACCCAGGCCCCGCAACGTCCCCACTGCTCCCTCCAACCCACGTACTGCGACATCCCCACTGCCGCCTCCAATAAAGTCACTGGACACCGGTAGTTACCTGCTGGGACACTGGTCTCTCAGCTGTTGTGTGATCACGCCTTCTTTGTAGCACAGATCCACCAGTTTCTCCATCACACTGTGAGCGAGTGGCACGTCAAGCGTGAGATCAGGGAGCTCGTTGTACACGCGCTGGAAACCCTGCACACACAAAAGAGGAACATGAGGACCTTCACACCAAGCATATAGAGACGTGTTTCCTGTATAGAAGACACAACAATACCCGATTCATTTGGTCCAAAGTGATGAGGCCACTTTCCCACAGAGCTTTCAGCAGCTTCACCGCCATGAGGACATGACCCTCAGCCGAGCCTTCCAGGACCAGCACCACAGCCTGTGAAGGGTAGACACAATGTCAGCCGTGGAAGGGGACGCAGGCCATGTTCAAATAGACCCTGCCCACGAGGAACCGCTACTCTCCACACCCACAATCGAGCCTCAGAGCCACATGATCTCCACAGTCAAGCCTGTTACTTTTAGGGTTACTATGTGTGCTTGTGTTAGGGTTTCTGCTTGGTTTAGGGTTAGGTTACTATTTGTACTTATAGAAAAAGCCTTGGACCCAAAAGTCCAAAAATTGGAGCTTCAAACCAGCATCACAGGATTTAACCTCATTTAGAGAAGTATTAAACACAGAGTGTCTAGTAGATCAAACCATACAGATCTACTGATATCCTAGGGAATGTTAATACATAACGGATTGCAAGCTTTGCCTAAGGCAGTGATTCTGCTATTTTGTTGCACTGCGTGTATCCTCATCTATAGGCTAACTTGTATGAATGTATGACGGACCGCATAATAAGCTGGTGTTACTATTAGAGGGTGGTTCTGTCATACTTTTGCACTTTATGCCAACCCCTGTACTAATTGATTATTCTATATATTGTATCCATTCCTGCTTCAAATACTGAAGGATTTGGGTATATATAACTATCCGTGAATGAGAAATATCATTATATTACCCGACAGAGGGAGTTACATTATCTATTCTTCCGGATAGTAAACCCAGTATTTTCTAGGATTATAAGAGATTCATCTATTAGAAAATGAAGACCCATTTGAATTAATCATTTATATTACTACTAGTTGTAAAGCCTGCCCAGAGGGCAGTCTATTGTGGATATACTGCCCCTGCTCATGGATATATGCCCCAGCTCGTGGATATACTGCCCCAGCACGTGGATACTGCCCCAGCACGTGGATACTGCCCCCGCACGTGGATACTGCCCCCGCACGTGGATATGCCCCCGCACGTGGATACTGCCCCAGCCTGCCCAGAGGGCAGTCTATTGTGGGTATACTGCCCCAGCTCGTGGATACTGCCCCAGCACGTGGATATTGCCCCAGCATGTGGATACTGCCCCAGCACATGGATATTGCCCCAGCACATGGATATTTGCCCCCAGCACATGGATTTGCCCAGCTCATGGATTTGCCCAGCTCATGGATTTGCGCCCAGCACATGGATTTGCCCCCAGCTCATGGATTTGCCCCAGCTCATGGATTTGCCCCCAGCTCATGGATTTGCCCCCAGCTCATGGATTTGCCCAGCACATGGATTTGCCCCAGCTCATGGATTTGCCCAGCACATGGATTTGCCCCCAGCTCATGGAGTTGCCCAGCTCATGGATTTGCCCCCAGCTCATGGATTTGCCCCAGCTCATGGATTTGCCCCCAGCTCGTGGATATGGTGCCCCAGCTCGTGGATATTGACCCCCCCCCCCACCAGCGCTCATACTTACCTGTCGAGCGGCGCCAGGGAAGTGAAGATTTCCCCGCTTCCGGTCTTTGAAGGACCCAAGCCGCGGTCACGTGACCGGGGCTTGGGTCCTTCAAAGCGGAAGCGAGGGAACTTTCCCTCCGCCGCTCGGGGGGTAGGATGCGCGAGGCTGCGCCTCTACCCGGCTGCCGCGCGCATCCTACCCCTGAGCGGCGGAGGGAACTTTCCCTTCGCCGCTCGGGGGACCCGTTAGATGCACACAGCAGCCGGGTAGAGGCTGCGCTCGCAGCCTCTACCCGGCTGCCGCGCGCATCCACCCCCCGAGCGGCGGAGGAAACTTTCCCTTCGCCGCTCTGGGGTTGGATGCGCGCGGCAGCCGGGTAGAGGCTGCGAGCGCAGCCTCTACCCGGCTGCTGTGTGCATGTGTAACCGCCGCGGCGAGCCGGCAGCCGGCTCGTGCCGCGGCGGTTTGCATGCGCGCGCAACCAACCGCCGCTGGTTGCGCGCGCATGCGCAGTAAGGCTTGGCGACGGACAGCCAAAGCCTTACTCTTTTATTATATAGATTATGTTTATATGTAATTATTTAATAAAGATTGTTTAATATTCTTTATGTACCTTTCTTTATCTAAACCAGCCTCTGTGGCATCAATAATAGCCATATGCCATGATAAAATAGCCACTCTGTTTTAGGGTTAGGGTTACTATTTGTGCTTGTTTTAGGGTTAGGTTACTATTTGTGTGTGTTTTAGGGTTAGGTTACTATTTCTGCTTGTTTTAGGGTTAGGTTACTATTTGTACATGTTTTAGGGTTAGGTTACTATTTGTACATGTTTTAGGGTTACTATTTGTGCTTGTTGTAGGACTAGTGTTACTATTTGTGCTTGTTTTAGGGTTAGGGTTACTATTTTTGCTTGTTTTAGCATTAGGGTTACTATTTGTGCTTGTTTTAGGGTTAGGGTTACCATTTGTGCTTGTTTTAAGTTAGGTTATTATTTGGGTTTGTTTTAGGATTAGGGTTACTATTTGTGCTGGTTTTAGGGTTAGGGTCATTATTTGTACTTGTTTTAGGGTTACTATTTTTGTTTTAGGGTTAGTGTCACTGTTTGAGGGTTATGGTTACTATTTTTGCTTGTTTTAGCATTAGGGTTACCATTTGTGCTTGTTTTAGGTTAGGTTACTATTTGTGCGTGTTTTAGGGTTAGGTTACGATTGGTGTTTATTTTAGGGTTAGGGATACTATTTGTGCTTGGTTTAGGGTCACTGTACTTATTTCAGGGTTACTATTTGTGTTTTAGGGTTACTATTTGTTTTTTAGGGTTACAGTCACTGTTTTAGGGTTAGGTTATTATTTATGTTTGGTTTGGGTTATAGATACTATTTGTGCTGGTTTTAGGGTTAGGTTACTATTTGTGCTTGTGTTAGGGGTGGGTTACTATTTGAGCTTGTTTCAGGGTTAGGTTACTATTTGTGTCTGTTTTAGGGTTACTATTTGTATTTGTTTTAGGGTTTGGGTCACTATTTGTGTTTAATGGTTAGGTTACTGTTTGTCACGGAGCGGACTTTGCACCCTTTGCTGATAAACTTTGACTCAGTGCGTTCTCCGTGTTTAAATCCCCAAATACAGACTTTATTCCCTTTGTGTTCCCCTGTTTTAGGACCGTAAATGGCATTTATTTCATTCCCTTGCTTCATAAAATGTGCTAATGTGAATTTGGGAGATGTGTTTTGGGGTGCAGGCCTGAGTTTTGTTATTATTTTCATTGACGTACTGTTTGTGATGTAGTTTAAAGTTTATTTCTTTGTTGAACCAGAAGAATGTAATTAGGTTTGTGTAATCTATGATTATGCAAGAATGCTGTGATGATCTGTTTATCTGCTGTGTGAGTTGTGAATCAGCCTTGTGGGCAAACACTGTCCCAATCTGATTCATTGGGACAATGGATTATGTAAATGGTGTGCGATAATGGTTTGCGAGTTTGTGTGCTTCAACCCGACACCATATCTGTTGACTAAGTCAGTTGATCCTGTTTGAACATACAGGCTGCCTGGTGTCTCATTCAGGGCACTCACAATCACCCTCAGAAGGCAAGGAGCGGCCACCTGGAAAAGCATCCAAAGAGGCAGCGGGTCAGGGGCAGGAGGTCAGGCTGCTCAGGACACTGAGTTCCGAGCAAATCAGCGGCCAGGCTGATCTTGTCAAGGGGGTGCTGGGAGAGCAGGACAGGGAGACCAGAGAGTTTTTGTCACACTATTTGTGTTTGTTTTAGGGTTAGGTTACCATTTGTTCTCGTTTTAGGGTTAGATTACTATTTGTGTTTGTTTTAGGGTTTGTGATGGAAGTTGCTCTCTTCCGCCAGTCCTGGCTCTCCAGACACCTCCCTCGTTGCGGTCAGCTAGTCTACTGGGAATGCGGTCCTAAGCGCCTCGAGCAGCTTGACCCGCTTGCTTCTGCCTGCTTGGAGACCTGGGCTGGCTGGCAGGGATCTGTGCCAGTGCTGGGCCGAAGATACAGCAGCTTCTTGGGATCTGCAGGCTTTCGATCACCTGATCTGTAGCCCCGATGTTAGGTCAGTCTTTCAGATGGCGGCTCGGTGCCTTCTGATGGTGAGTGGGGTGGTATAGTGCAGAGGAAATAACACACCAGACAAGCTGAATGTATCAACCAAGAACTATATCGGCTTTACTGAGAAAACCATATTTATGTGGTCCAACAGGGATCATTTACATAAACCAAACCACGAACATTGACTTCCTGGAACTCTGATTACATCAGGTCAGTTAGATTTAGACATTTACAGTAAACATTCCTTAGCATTCAGTTATCACACACTATTTGCATAATCTATTGTTCCAATAGATCAGATTGCCTTTTCAGTCAAACACTGTCCCAGACTCATGACTCCACAGATAACAGTTAGAGAAAGAGAAAAATCTTCTTGCATAATCACACATTACTCAAACATTCCACACAAAAGAGGGCATTAAAAATAACCTCAGGCTGCAACTTCAAAACACATCTTCCAGCTCCCATTTACATAAAGTAATAAAAGTACATTTAAACTAAAACCAAGCAATTTACAATACATTTAAATCACACCACGCAATATAAATGAACATAACGTCTTTCCCAAAGCAAATGTCTGTTTCTTTTGGGGTTTTTGCCAGGACAATAAAAGTCTTGGCGTTTGAAGCGAAGAGCGCTATGTCAGTTCCATGACAGGGTTAGGTTACAATTTGTTTGTTTTAGGGTTAGGTTACCATTTGTGTTTGGTTTAGGGTTACTTGTAGGGTCTGCCCTAACGAACAGCTCCTGCTAAAGATTCTGCCTAAAAATGGTGTAGAATCTTTTGGCCAGGATGAGTCGATTTGCCCCATAATCATGGCAGTAAAATGATGTCAGCATGGTGCCAACCTTCATCCATAAAACAGCATGAGTGGGTGTTTTTGTGTAAACATATTACATGTCACCTAGTGTCTAATTATTAGGGAACTTTTCCAAATGGTGACTTTCCTACCGTATGTATTCAGCTCTTGTGCCCAAAAGGTGGTGTTGTGTTGATCATTCACCCTCCCTCACCCCACCTCTGGGCCCCTTCTCTCCATTATAGTTGGAGCCTTTGTCTCTGTAATATGGGTGTTCCCTCTCCATGTGCAGACTGCTTCCCTCGCTGTCAGTATCCCACAGGAGTACTGCTTTTGGCACAGAACCCAGTAAAACACAGGAGATCCTCGCAGGTTGAAACCCAAAGTGAGACAGAGTTTATTTACTTTCTTCAACTGATTAAAAACACACACAGGGTAAGGTACAGAAACAATGGAAACATGCCCAGCATTGAAACTAAGGGTTAGAAGTGGCACAGTGGTACGGTTTAAACTCGTTGCCGGGGGAAGGGGTGATGGAAGCATGTGGAAAAAAAAAGAAAAAAGGAATTCATTACTTACAGGGGGGGAGGGGGGTGTATACTATGCAAAGACTGGATCGTAATACAGAGGTTAAGCTACACAGAGGGAAGGTACAGAGTATATACCACGGGAGACGGTACAATAAATACATAAGGGAATATTAATATAACACAGACTTCAGGGAATAGGACACAGAAAACACAAACACCCTTCATCTAATATTGTAGATACAGGGTGACTAACAAAGGAAAGGACAGTAAAACAATAGGAAACCTCAGGCCCGTACCCCTCAAATACATTTCTAGGCCCATGTACTTCGAGACCAAAGTGACACACGTCACAGTCTCCTTGTGTTGTCTGTGCCCCCCCACGCCCTGTGTGAAAATATAGTGTCACATTAGTGACTGACAGGCTGGGATGTCTCTTACCTCATAGACGAGCTCGTGATGGAAATGAGGGACCTCAAGCTCCCGCAGGCAGCGTTCAGCCTCGCCGACCTGACCAGAGATCAGGAATTCCTGCAGGAGCAGGTTCATCTGCCGAGAAAGCAAAACAGACGCCAATCAAATAAATGCGTCTGTCATGCGAGTCCCCAGCACGTGCCGCGGTGGGACCCATGTTCAGGAGTCTGAACCCCGTATGCAGGGGTCAATATGCTGGTAAGGGGATACGCAGAATGTAACTTTAGCTGGTATAAACAGGCACTGGGGGGATTGAAGCCAAGGTACAAAATCAGTATCCAGAGAGCGTTTTTAGGGGGCAAGCCGTTGTGAGGGCAATAGAAAGGCGGTGTGGCCCGGTATACAAAGCTAAGGGCCCGGTAACGTAATCAGCAGAAGCGAAACACATGCACATCTAAACTGCTTGAAGGGTCAATACTGAAGCCCAGAAGGAAAGGGAGGTGTGGACCTTTATTCCAGATGGGGAAGGTGGGGAGTGTGTTTGTGTTGAATTAACGGTTTATGGTCCTGGTAGCAGATACTGAGTCTTAGGGCAGCACTATTCAAATAGCCGGCCAAGTGCAGACACGGATTCCGAGATATAGGCATGAATCCTGACAGTGTCTCTCACCCAGGAGGAGACATGGAACCAACGCTCATAAACCACCTGAAAGTCCTTCTGATGGAGAAGAGCAATGGAAATATGTCCCAGCACCCCAACCCAGTGCGCACCAGCAAATGCCCACGCCCCAGCCTGGCTCAGAGCGCACCCCCGCAAGCATCCCATCCCAGCACACACCTGCCAGCTCCCCAACCCAGTGCAAATCTGCAAGCGCCCCATCCCAATGAGCACCCGCAAGATCCCCAACCCAGTGCACACCGCAAGCTCCCCAAACCAGTGCGCACCCGCAAGATCCCCAACCCAGTGCACACCGCAAGCTCCCCAAACCAGTGCGCACCCGCAAGATCCCCAACCCAGTGCACACCGCAAGCTCCCCAAACCAGTGCGCACCCACAAGCTCCCCAACCCAGTGCGCACCCGCAAGCTCCCCAACCCAGTGCGCACCCACAAGCTCCCCAACCCAGTGCGCACCCGCAAGCTCCTCAACCCAGTGCGCACCCACAAGCTCCCCAACCCAGTGCGCACCCGCAAGCTCCCCAACCCAGTGCACACCGCAAGCTCCCCAACCCAGTGCGCACCCACAAGCTCCCCAACCCAGTGCGCACCCGCAAGCTCCCCAACCCAGTGCGCACCCACAAGCTCCCCAACCCAGTGCGCACCCGCACTCCCAACCCAGTGCACACCGCAAGCTCCCCAACCCAGTGCGCACCCACAAGCTCCCCAAACCCAGCGCGCACCCGCAAGCTCCAACCCAGTGCGCACCCGCAAGCTCCCCAACCCAGTGCGCACCTTCAATCTCCCCAACTCAGAGCGTACCCGCAAGCTCCCCAGCCCAGTGCGTACCCGCAAGCTCCCCAGCCCAGTGCGTACCCGCAAGCTCCCCAACCCAGTGCGCACCCGCAAGCTCCCCAACCCAGTGCGCACCCACAAGCTCCCCAACCCAGTGCGCACCCACAAGCTCCCCAACCCAGTGCGCACCCGCAAGCTCCCCAACCCAGTGCGCACCCACAAGCTCCCCAACCCAGTGCGCACCCGCAAGCTCCCCAACCCAGTGCACACCGCAAGCTCCCCAACCCAGTGCGCACCCACAAGCTCCCCAACCCAGTGCGCACCCGCAAGCTCCCCAACCCAGTGCGCACCCGCAAGCTCCAACCCAGTGCGCACCCGCAAGCTCCCCAACCCAGTGCGCACCTTCAATCTCCCCAACTCAGAGCGTACCCGCAAGCTCCCCAGCCCAGTGCGTACCCGCAAGCTCCCCAGCCCAGTGCGTACCCGCAAGCTCCCCAACCCAGTGCGCACCCGCAAGCTCCCCAACCCAGTGCATACCCACAAGCTCCCCAACCCAGTGCGTACCCGCAAGCTCCCCAACCCAGTGCGCAGCCGCAAGCTCCAACCCAGTGCGCACCCGCCAGAGCCCCAACCCAGTGTGCACCCGCAAGAGCCCCAACCCAGTGCGCACCAGCAAGCTCCAACCCAGTGCGTACCCGCAAGCTCCCCAACCCAGTGCGCACCCGCAAGTGCCCCAACCCAGTGCGCACCCGCAAGCTCCAAACCAGTGCGCACCTTCAAGCTCCCCAACCCAGTGCGTACCCGCAAGCTCCCCAGCCCAGTGCGTACCCGCAAGCTCCCCAACCCAGTGCACACCCGCAAGCTCCCCAACCCTTTGCACAGCCGCAAGCTCCAACCAAGTGCGCACCCGCCAGAGCCCCAACCCAGTGCGCACCCGCAAGAGCCCCAACCCAGTGCGCACCCGCAAGCTCCAACCCAGTGCCCACCTGCAAGCTCCACAACCCAGTGCGTACCCGCAAGGTCCCCAACCCAGTGCGTACCCGCAAGCTCCAACCCAGTGCGCACCAGCAAGTGCCCCAACCCAATGAGCACCCGCAACAGTCCCAACCCAGTGCGCACCCGCAAGCTCCAACCCAGTGCGCACCCGCAAGAGCCCCAACCCAGTGCGAACCTGCAAGAGCCCCAACCCAGTGCCCACCTGCAAGCTCCACAACCCAGTGCGTACCCGCAAGCTCCCCAACCCAGTGCGCACCCGCAAGCTCCAACCCAGTGCGCACCCGCAAGAGCCCCAACCCAGTGCGAACCTGCAAGAGCCCCAACCCAGTGCCCACCTGCAAGCTCCACAACCCAGTGCGTACCCGCAAGCTCCCCAACCCAGTGCGCACCCGCAAGCTCCAACCCAGTGCGCACCCGCAAGCCCCAACCCAGTGCGCACCCGCAAGAGCCCCAACCCAGTGCGCACCCGCAAGAGCCCCAACCCAGTGCGCACCCGCAAGCTCCAACCCAGTGCCCACCTGCAAGCTCCACAACCCAGTGCGTACCCGCAAGCTCCAACCCAGTGCGCACCCGCAAGAGCCCCAACCCAGTGCGCACCCGCAAGCCCCAACCCAGTGCGCACCCCAACCCAGTTCAGTGCATAGTGCAGTGTTTTTCACAATCCTGGCTACCCCAGATTGTTCCCGTGTCGCATCGTCGTGCGTCACATGATGCTGAGGCTCCTGCTACTTTTGCCATGTTTGTGTTCTAGCTCAACGTACTATACATGTGCTATCACTTTAACTAGTGGCTCCGCCCCAGGATGACACAGGTCAGAGGTCACGGCAGCCATCTTCAGAGGGTCAGTTATTGTGAAGCAGTTAAGATGCAGGATCCTGTGTTCCTGTAGCAATACTAAGCTGCATATGATAGTAAGTGTCCTGCAATAAAGTGATGGTGAACCTGACAGCCTCAAATCTGAACATGCAGAGAGCAGAACACTGTGTGCCATTGGGATCATTCCTACAAAATCCAAGGTCCAAAGGGACCGCGTGCAGAGAGCGCCGCGTGCAGAGAGCGCCGCGTGCAGAGATCGCCGAGCCCCTACACAGAGTAGAAAGTCCATCCAGGTCACCTCTTTAATCAGATGTTTGACCGGTCGCTGGCCGCCTCCAACTCCCCACACGTTGTCCAGGCGAATGATCTCACGCTTTATTCTTAGTAACACAGCGGCACGGTCCAGAGCGGCCCTAGAATAAAGAGAGGAGACAGTCTGTAAAACGAGCAGACAATACAGGAAGCGGTGCGAAAAGAGACAGGTGCGAGAGACAGAGCAGGGGAGAGAAAGTGAGAGCCAGCAGGGGAGAGCGAGAGAGCCAGCAGAGGAGAGAGAGCGTGTGACAGAAACCCACTCCTTCCGCCTGTCCTGGCTCTCCAGACACCCCCTTACCAAGATCAGCCTGGCCGCTAGGTTGCTCGGAACTCAGTGCCTCGAGCAGCCTGAACTGTAGCTGCAGACCTGCTTGGTCTGATCCTCTGACTCTTTGAATGTCCAGAAGGCCGCTCTGTGCCTTCTGGGGGTGATAGTGGGTACCCTGAATCAGACATCAGACAGGCTGTATGTTCAAACAGGAATCTGAGGCTTTTATTGAAAAACGCCACTATTTATGCCCAGGTCCAACAGTTATAATTTGCATAAACCAGACCACTGGAAGATTAACCATAAAAGATTAATTAAGGTGCACTATATAAGAGAGATGAGATAATCATAGCGTTTCTACTGTAAATTAGTGGGTACATACAGTGGTGTATTTTGGCCTAGGCCGACTAGGCCTAGGCCGGCACTTTCCAGGGGGCGGCGGCCCGCACTGGTGGCCCCACCCCTAAAAAAATTTAAAAAATAAAAAAAAGGCCTGGGCTTTCACTTTCCAGGGGGCAGCAAAAAATCTCACCACTAAATGGGTTACTCACAGAGCACCGAAATGACGCCAACGTTTTGGTGTTCTGTAGTTCCCTGCACTTCGGGGAATAAAATTTCCCCACCCTGCAGTGAATTCACCATTCACCGCAGGGTCCCCAAAGTGCCGCTGAATGCTGCCACCGCAAACCCTGGCCTGCTGTTTTCAAAAGAACTACTGAACGAAAATGTCTGGAATTTACATATAAGATCCTATGATTGATAATAAAAGGTTCTGTTACAGAAAAAAGAAAAATCGCTATTAAAAAAAGGGGGGAAATTTTGCTGAAAAATGACTAAAAGGTACTAAAAAAAAAAAAAAAAAAAAGACTTTTTACTGCAGATTAAAATAATAAATTGTTTATTAGATATTGCATAAAAACGGGAATATTTTTAACATTGAAACCTATGGGGTTCGCCTGAATAAACCTGCAGATTGAAACCACCGAACATCAGGGCATTTCACTGCCATTTCTCTGCTGTTTGGTGTTCTCTGAATAGATTAACCATTACTTCTCTATGGGGATTTGCACTGCCTTCAAACAGCACCGTACTTGCTGGCAGTTCGCCAAACTTGGGTGTGAGCATATCACAGAGCAGTGGTGTACTTAGGGGAGTGGCGGAGGTCGGGCGCCCCAGGTACCAATGATTATTGGGGTGTCATTAGGGGGTACTAGGAGGTGCCACTGTCACTGTGTGTCAGCTTTGAGCTGTGTTCTCAAACAACGAGCAGCGGAGCAGGGCATTTGCATACGGAATAAAATCAAAAAGAATAAAAATCCCCCTCTCCTCCCTCCATAGCTCCTCCCCTGCCCCGCAGCAGCTCTAGAAGAGGGGGATGTGATTTGTGTGCAGAGAGAGATGATGACAGTAAACGGCAGGTAAAGGGGGGGGGGTTTATCAGCAGAATATGAAGCCCTGTCTGCTTACTGCTGTTTAAAGTGGACCTTTCCTTAACCAGCACTGCAGTGATATAAATTTGTCATTGAGCTGCCTGGCTCCTGGTGAGGCTGCGTGCCTGCAGGTCACGTGGTCCGGCCAGTCAGGTGGTACGGAGTCTCACCATGTGATATGCTCATACACAGTGCACATTTCTGTGGGTTTTATTGCTGTGCAGCTCTGATATGCTCATACACAGTGCCCATTTCTGTGGGTTTTATTGCTGTGCAGCTCTGATACGCTCATATGCAGTGCACGTTTCTGTGGATTTTATTGTTCAACCAATTACAGCGGCTGTGATCCAGTATACTTGACATGCGTGGCTGTTCTTTGTAAAAATGCTTGAATTTAAACATTTCATAATTTTATTTATCTCAATAGATACATTTGAAATGGTATACAAAATATACAAGTAGGCACTTGGTATCCACTTTTAATATAAAGAGAGGAAAAGGTGGAGCTTAAATAGGAAGGGTGGGGATTAACCATGAAGAGGTGTGACCTTGACAGGAAGGGGTGCATCAAATTTAAGTTAGGGGGTGCACGAGTTTAGTCAGGCCTACGGCAGCACAAAACCTAAATACACCACTGGGTACATATAATCCCCTGCTACATAATTTCGCTCACAGGATAACAATGAAATGTATGCTCGTCACAAATACTCAGTTGACGTAGTTGCCGTGGTTGCGTTCCTTTAGACTATTCCTGGAACCGTTATATCACCAATTTCCTTAAAGAAATCCTTCGTCAGGTCATCCAGTCCTCAATAGATAGTGGGAATAATTGAGTATTGTCACGGAATGGCCCAGGACCCTCAGCCAGAGACAGTCCTTTGTGACATTGGGGTCCCTTAGACTCCTAGGTGCCGTTGCACCAGCAGCACACCTTGTTTTATTTTATTAGATGTGGTTTCATTGTGTGATGTAATAAAAGTGTCCCCGTGTGTGTATTGTGAAACGTATGTTAAAACCCCCATTGTATGCTTTGCTCGCCGCCATTTCCCAGTGCCTCGTGGATCCGGTCGAATTGATCGGATCGTAAAATGTCCGATTCGGACCATCCGGTCGAATCGAAAAATGGCCGATTCGAACCATCCGGTCGAATCGAAAAATGGCCGATTCGAACCATCCGGTTACGAATTGGCACCACCCCGATTCGGAACAGCCAATACGGATTGGGACCCAGGTACCCTTTTCCAGCGAGGGCCAATGAGACTCAAGGGGCGGGCAGGGATTCCTATTGTTTTCTTACTGTACGAATGTTTATAAATATATGTGATTGCTCAGTAAAAGTCAGTTCATCTAGTGCATACAGCTCCGCCTGGTGTCCTTTATTTTCGACCGTGCTGCTGAGATCCCGCGCGGTCTCCAGGGTACGGCATCCGAGGTACGATCCGACTACCCTGTGTCTGCATCTCGGATCAGAACAGAGGTGCATCGTACGTGCTTTGACCGAATTGAACGATCGATCAGTCTTCGATTCTGTCTTCCCGATCCGAAGCCGCGGCACACCTTCCGCGCATCGGTATACCGAAGCGCTGCACTTCCGAGGGAAATCCGAAACGTTTCCCATCCGAACGGCTCAACGGACGAAACGTTTCCCATCCGAACGGCTCAACGGACGAAACGTTTCCCATCCGAACGGCCGCTCCAGTCGATCCGAACCGCACCAAGGTCAGTAGATCAGCTGCTCGAGACGCCGAGTGCCGCGACGCTCGGTGGTCGGGCTGATCTCACCCCGGGGTCCCCCTCCACAGCCCGCCAACCCTTCCCCAGGGTCACTCCAGGCCGCTCGAGACGCCGAGTGCCGTGCCACTCGGTAGTCGGGTCGGCGGTAAGCGCAGTGGGAGCAGCAGATAGGAGCACACCCGCAGGCGGACAACACCCATTCCGCCACAAGTATAACTCAAAATTAGAGTAAAAAAATGATTTAATAAAAAGCAATAAAACAATGTTTAAAATAAAATCAAATTCGGTAAAGAATGGGTTCTCTTAATCCGACGCATTTCGTCCCGAGGGACTTTTTCAAGGATAATGACCCCATTCTCCTTAAGCGTTTTATATACCCTACATTCAATTACTTAAGGAATTCAGCACCTCCTCCTAGAATCTCCTGTTCCGATTTTCTTCCTGATTCCTATTATCCTTGAAAAAGTCCCTCGGGACGAAACGCGTTGGATTAAGAGACCCCATTCTTTACCTAATTTGATTTTATTTTAAACATTGTTTTATTAAATATTTTTTTTACTCTAATTTTGAGTTATACTCTATTATTCCCACTACCTATTGAGGACTGGATGACCTGACAAAGGATTTCTTTAAGGAAATTGGTTGATGGTGATATAACGGTTCCAGGAATAATCTAAAGGAACGCAACCACAGCAACTACGTCAGCTGAGTATTTGTGACGAGCATACATTTCATTGTTATCCTGTGAGTGAAATTATGTAGCAGGGGATTATATGTACCCGCTAATTTACAGTATAACGCTATGATTATCTCATCTCTCTTATATAGTGCACCTTAATTTATCTTTTATGGTTTGCTGTATATGGATGAAAAGGAGGAATCATCACAAGGAGCACTATTAAGATACGTATACATATTTATTTCCCTGCATACGTATCCCCAGGTGTCTACAATCCTAGCAACCACCCTTTGTCTCACTGGAAGATGAACTCTGATTACATTAAGTCATTTAGATTTTAGATATTTACAGTAAACATTTGTTAGCATTCAATTATCACACACATTTGCATAATCTATTGTTCCAAAAGATCAGATTACCTTTTCAGTCAAACACTGCTCCAGACTCATGACTCCTTAACCAGATAACAGACACAGAAAAGACATCTTGCATAATCACACATTTACACATCCACACAAAAGAGGGCATTGAACATTGCTTCAGGTTGCATCTTTAAAACACATCTCCAAGTGCCCCATACACATACAGTAATAGAAGTACATTTACAACTAAAGCTAAGCAATTTACAATACATTTAAATAACACCACGCAATATAAATGAACATAACGTCTTTCCCAAAACAAATGTCTGTTTCTTTTGTTTTTTTTCCCAGGAAAATAAGTCTTGGTTTGAAGCAGGGAACGCTATGTCAGTTCTATGACATATCTCCCCTCCCCAAACGAGTCAGACGACCACAGTTGGACCCCAACGGGTCGACTAGGGGTTGTCGGAGCAATAGTCCATAGTCTGTTGGGAGGAGGCGAGACCCCAAGTTTCTCCACCTGTCCTGGCTCCGGGAAATAACCAGCCTTACTAGCGCGTTGAGGGCCCCTCTTGTGCTCCCGGGCCGTTGTGGGTACACCACATTGCTGGTGCCCCCTCCTGGGAAAAGGGCTCGCTGCTGGACAGAGGTACTGCCTGTACTTCCACTCAGGGTATCAACATTCAGTGTGAAAAATGTGCCAACTGCACCCGCTCCTGGTGCTTCAGTCAGCAGCTGGGGGGAGCATGGGGTGATCGATGCCCCTAGACAGGGCATGGTGACGGTCAGCCCATAGCCAGTGTTTTCGCTGGGGGGATGGACACTGGAGTAGTGTCTGTTGGTGGAGATTAGAGGGGGGCTTCCTCCACTCTTGGTGGAGATATCTGCGACTGTGGAAGCAGCCCCTGGAGATCCTCGGTCAGACTCTCCAGATACAAGTCTGAGGGTAGGCAGAGGCCAGCGGCGCTCTGCCCAGTAGCCAGCGCCTCTGGTGGGGGGATGGACACTGGGGTAGTGTCCGTTGAAGGGGACAGGGGGAGGGCTTCCTCCACTCGCGATGGAGAGGGCCATCCGGACCCGTCCGTCGGTTGCTCAGGCATGATTTGGGCAACCCCAGGCTCATCCTGGCAATTTAGCACCTGCAGTGCTTGGTGCAACATCGCCACTTCCTCTACGTCGGGCAGGACGTGAAAACGCAGGAGCACCCCTGACTCAATTTCCTTATGTTCCTTTGCTCCATCCAGACTGTCCTCTACTTCTGCCGGACAGTCCCAGGCCTCTGTCACCGCCATATCCAGGCCTTCAAGCTCCCTCAGCCATCCTTGGCTGGGAGCACATTGAGGCCAATCTGGGAAATCTGCCCCACATCCCCACAACTCTCCAGTAGGGACTTCAGCTTCACCCAATGTCTCAAGACAGTCCTCCTCTAAAAGTGCCCAACCGTCCTGCTGGGTCACACTGGTGGAGAGTGCCGTCTCATCCACCTTCATCTGTCAGAGATCCTCTGGTTCTTGACAATAGAAGCCAGAGGTATGCTGCGCCGTGGTCCGCACTTCGGTCGGCACCAAATCATTGTCCCAATACAGGGGCTCCGGGGCCTCAGCCTATCTCGCAGCTCGGCCATCCGGAGCTCATGCTGCCGAGCACACTCCCTCTCCTGGCGATCCAGCTCTCTTTCACGCTGGGCATCCTGCAGCATTATGTCTGAGATGGCCCGCATAATGGCTTTCTTGGACGTATCACTCCCATACAGGGCCATTCGTCGTTGGACCCTCTGCTGGAATAGCTCCTCAGCTGACTGGGGTCTAGTGTCACCGTTTCCTTGGCCCATTTCGGTCAGCTCGCTATTAGGGCGTCCTTGTCCTTGGATCCGGCGATCCCTCCTCGGCTCTCCAGCAGGTCCCTCAGGGTGCCCAGCTTGCAGGCTGCATAGTTGGCCATATCGGGGTGCTTTGGAATTGTAGAGCCTCTATCCACACCGCTGGCAGCCAATGTGACAGAAACCAGCTCCTTCCGCCTATCCTGGCTCTCCAGACACCCCCTTATCAAGATCAGCCCGGCCGCTGAGTTGCTCGGAACTCAGTGCCTCAAGCAGCCTGATCTGTAGCTCCAGACCTGCTTGGTCTGATCCTCTGCCTTGGAGCCTCTTTGAATTTCCAGAAGGCCGCTCCGTGCCTTCTGAGGGTGATTGTGGGTACCCTGAATGAGACACCAGACAAGCTGTATTTTAAAACAGGAATCTGAGACTTTTATTGAAAAAACGCCACTGTGACGGAACGGCCGCCACTATACCGTAGCGCGGTACAAATTCTTAAAATGTTGATTTGGTGTGGTGTATTAAATAATTGGTTAGGTTGTATTTTTATAAGTTCCCACTGTAATTCTCCCCATTGTTGACCTGTTCCCCGCCTGTCCACAGCCCCGGGAAGACGCCCGGTCTGTGAAAGCCTCGAGCCGCCGCAGTCTCTGCCAAGCCGCCCAAACTTGCCCCGCAGTGTGGAAACCACGCAGAAGAGCGCTTCTTGGCCAGTAGGCTCCTAAAAATAGGTTCTTACGGGGGGTGCGAATTTCAGAACGAAGCGCCCCGGGAAACCCGAACGCCGACCAGGGATCCCTCGCCGGGAGCGCGGCCGGCAAACAGTGACTCTTGCTTGGGTACAGCCGCCGGACTTTCCCCCTCCACAGCTCGGGCTCCGTTGATCCGATCACTGAACCAGCCCCCGGACCCGAGCTACCAGGCTGTACCCCCAGCGTGCCGCTGCTCCCAGGGGATCACCCCGAAATCCCTGGTAAAACTCCAAACTTGGGCTGAAAGCCACAGGGAGCCGCCAGGACAAAGGAGCGCTCACACCACAGGGGGGGCCGGACGCTGCCCGGACAGGGAGAGGTTCTGGGAGGGGGGGGACAGACGAGCTGGCGTCGAGATCCGAGATAAGGGCTGCGCACAGCAGGGGTCCCCCAGGTTAACCAAGGCAGATTGGGCAATGGCTCGAGGCAAAGGTAAAGATCACCTCAGGAGGACTGAGGGCGGGCCAGGGGAGAACAATGGTTTCATTACCCATAAATACCCCTGTATCCCCCATGTTAAATAAACTGGTACTTGTTTGAACCTTTACTCCTGCCTCGGCTAGTAATTGGGGATAACAGGGCTTGGGGAACCGCGACGCTTCAAGGATCGTGCAAAAGCGCTTAATCACCGCCGAATTCATACAGCCCGCTACCCCTGACTCTACACCTCCAGACAAGCTCGGCGCTGACGGCAGATCTACCCGTGCAGGGTAGCGGTGATCCGTTACATTGGCTGGCAGAGCTGGGATCCGGCTGAGACCAGACAAGCAGGGGGAGATACAGCCGCTGGCTTGACCCCGGTCTCAGCCACCGCGACACGCCGAGCGTCTGGAGTACACATCATCCGGGGGTTCGAGAGGTGGACAGTACCAGCAACGGCGGTATGGCACAGCGCTACGAAGGGCTGAAGCGCATGGTCCTGAAAGAACTGTTAAAAGACAGAGGCAAGGCGCCCGGAGGCAAGGCGAAAGCGGTCATCATCGGAGAACTGATGGAGGACAACCGCAACAGCGTGGCTCCTTCTGAGGGCTCCGAGACCTCAGAATGGAGGCGAGAGGTGCAGTAGCAGCTGGCCCTATACGGAACGGACCCCTCCGCCGACATCATCGGGAGGGTCCTGGCCGACACAGACAAGCTCCGCCAGGCAGAGATGCAGCAAAGGTCCGGGGGGTCGCTGTCCCCCCAAGGCAGTACCGGACCCCCCAAACAGAAAATACCATTCGCGGCTTTCAAGCTCTTCCCAGAGGGGAGTGAAGACCTCGACGGGTTCCTGCAGGATTTCGAGAGGCAATGTGCCCTGCAGGAGGTGGCGGTCCGAGACTGGGTACCCATCCTGGCGAGCAAATTGACTGGCAGGGCGGCTGAAGCCTATCGGGCGGTGGCGGACGAAGACTGTATGGTGTACGAGCGGGTCAAGGAACATCTGCTGGCCCGCTATGCACTCACCCCGGAGGCGTATCGAGTCCAATTTTGAGCCTTAAGAAGGGGCACTCAGGACTCTTATGCGGAGTGGGGACACAGGATGCAGCAGGCGCTCCGTAGCTGGATACAGGGGTGCCAAGCTACCCAACCGGACCAGATCGTCCAGCTGCTATTACTGGAGCAGTTCTACAACTACTCTCCTCCAGAGGTTCGGGACTGGGTACGAAACCGACGCTCCCTCACCCTGTCTGAAGCCACCCGCCTTGCCGACGAGTACCAGGACGCCAGACGAGTAGCCCCTCCGGTCATCTGAGCCCCACCTCCCCGCTTCCATCCAGCGCCACAGTTACGCCCTGCTCCCCTCGAACGAGCACCCAGGCCACCAGCACCCCCACCCAGGCTCCTCGGGTAGGACCCCGGTGCTATGGGTGTAACCAGATCGGACACATACGGGACCGTTGTCCCCTGAACACCCATCGTCCGGCACTATCGCGGGCAGCGCACCCACCAAGCTGAGCTGCGGCATACTGTTGCCATCAGCAACCGGAACCCACAGCCACCCTCGAGGAAGACTGGGGCATCCTGCATGAGGCCGACCCAGTGCAAGCAGCCTCGCAGGACAACCGTCAACACCATCGCTAACAAGTCCGGGTGAATGGACAACTTGCCAGCGGTCTGCGAGACACCGGTGAAACCCTTACCCTGGCACAGCCCCATCTTATCCACTCGGCTGCTTCAACCGGGTATTCGGTGGCCGTCAGAGTCGCTGGCGGCCATGTGTATCGAATCCCTACGGCCCGCGTCCATCTTTGATTGGGGCACGAATGCCCGGGACGTGGAGGTCGGGGTCATGAAGAATCTACCGTCCGAGGTCTTACTTGGCAACGACCTGGGACTGCTGACCTCCACCTTTGAGGACCCTCTTCCTGGCGGGGTATGCCTCGTTACCACACACAACCAAGCGCGGAAGGCTCACACACCGACTCCGAGGGGACCACGGTAAGGCAGACCAGACCAACACCCCCCCTTGGCCCTGACAACACCCCTGCCCTGGCCTGGGATTCCCCGACGGATTTTGCCCATGCCACCCGGGACGATATTACCCTTGCCCCATACCGACAACAAGCAGGGAGGAAAAAAAAACCAAATACCACGATCTCCACTGGAAGGGAGCCCAGACTTGAGAGACCTCACGAGATCACCACCAAGGGGGCGCCGCAAATCCCATAGATAAGTAGAAGCAAAGAGAGGTGGGATCTTCAAGTGAGGAAAAATAATTTATTCGGGTACAGCAAACCTCAAGACAAAATCATGTGACGTTTCGACCCGCAGGTCTTAATCATACATATACACACATCAAAAAACAATTTAACTTCTACTGCCTAGATTGCCTGCATGCTTCTGCAATTAACCAATTATGTGATTAAGTATTTAAAGCAGATGAGTCATGTTACAAACATGCAGCCCCAAGAATATTGGGGGAAAAAGGAGCCTAGTATAAAAAAATGAGTGAAATACATAGAGAAGAAAAAAGATTACGTGAAAAAGAAGAAAAAGGAAAAAAGAGAAGAAAAAGGGGTTAAAAAATTAAAAGAACATTGGAGGGGTGTCTAAGGTGTCTAAGAATAATATGACATACCAATAACTGAACAATCCGTATCCGTAGATATATGTGTTCTCGTTTTTATGGTATTCTGCATATGCGTATCATGTAGCTTATATGCTGCCACTACCTCACTGGTATATGGAAAGACATGTATACATATATATAAATCCTATCATTAATCTTATAGGGTACAGATGTATAAAAATACAATCTAGATGTTATATATCAAATATATCATATTAACAATTATATAATACATACAGTCTACCATAATAGAGCTTATTACCCGATGACCATCACGCAGAACCCCCATAATGTGGGGAACACATGTTGTTATCCAGAGGAATGAGAAAGAATGAGAAAGAAAGGGATACAAGTTAGAATAGGATTCAGAAACATACATTTACCGTATTTTTCGCTCCATAAGACGCACTTTTTTCCCCCCAAAAAGTGGGGGGAAAAGTGGGTGCGTCTTATGGAGCGAATATGGCCCAGCAGCTCGTGGATGTGCCTCCGCTCACCTGCCGCCGCCGCGTTCGTCTCCCTCTGAGCATGCGTCCGGCGGCAGGAAGCTTGGGCACTCGCCTGGGGGAGCCACGTGACCGCGATCTCCCGAGATCGCGGTCACGTGGCTCCCCCAGGCGAGTGCCCAAGCTTCCTGCCGCCGGACTCATGCTCAGAGGGAGACGAACGCGGCGGCGGCAGGTGAGCGGAGGCACATCCACGAGCTGCTGGGCCATATCCATATGTGAGCTGGGGCATTATCAATGTGTGAGCTGGCTGGGGCAAATCCATGTGTGAGCTGGCTGGGGCATTATCAATGTGTGAGCTGGCTGGGGCAAATCCATGTGTGAGCTGGCTGGGGCAAATCCATGTGTGAGCTGGCTGGGGCAAATCCATGTGTGAGCTGATGGGGCAAATCCATGTGTGAGCTGATGGGGCAAATCCATGTGTGAGCTGGCTGGGGCAAATCCATGTGTGAGCTGGCTGGGGCAAATCCATGTGTGAGCTGGCTGGGGCAAATCCATGTGAGAGCTGGCTGGGGCAAATCCATGTGTGAGCTGGCTGGGGCAAATCCATGTGTGAGCTGATGGGGCAAATCCATGTGTGAGCTAAGGCATATCCACGAGCTGGGGCAATATCCATTATTACACTATTTCATTCAGAATATTTATTTTCCGGTTTTCCTCCTCTAAAAACTAGGTGCGTCTTATGGTCAGGTGCGTCTTACGGAGCGAAAAATACGGTAAATCAAATTCTCTATTCAGACCCTTTGGCCACAGAGTATCGAGTTTATGTATCCACTTTTTTTCTTTACGTTTCAACAAACGAGTCCTATCACCACCACGTCTAAGTGGTGGGACTTGGTCAATAACTTGGAAACGGAGTTGTGCTACACTGTGAGAGCAAAGATGAAAATGTTCTGCAACAGGTAACTCTAACCGCATAGTGCGGATCGTGGATTTATGTTTACTGATTCTATCTTTCACTTTCGTGGTCGTTTCGCCCACATATAGGAGGCCGCATGGACATTTTAGAACATAAATAACAAATGAGGAATCACAGGTGAAGAAACCCTGAATTGGTATTTCTTCACCTGTCTGTGGATGAAGTAAGGAGTCACCTTTAATCACAGCATTACACGAAGCACAATGCAAACAGGGGAAAGTCCCATGTTTCCTCGGTGCTAGAGTAACTTGTTGGTGCTTCTTAAGAGATCCCACATCAGCTTTAACAAGGGAATCCCTAAGGTTTCTATTTCTTTTGCGAGGGAACATAGGTACAAACTGAAAAGATAGAATCCCATCACAGGCTTTTTGAAGAATCTGCCAGTGTTTACGTACAATCTGATTGATGGATCTACTGGCCTCATTAAATTTAGTTATGAATGGAATGCGAGACTCTTTATGTTTTTTATTTTTTGATTGGACCGCACTACCATCATTTCCCAAAGTTTTGGATCGCATATATTCTTCTTGTAGAAGGATTTTAGGATAACCTCTGTCAGTAAATTTATTTGTCATTTGTTGAAGTCTATCGTCGCGAGTGTCTGGATTAGAGACATTTCTTATTACTCTGGTAAACTGACTACGAGGTAATGATTTAAGTGTGCTCTCCGGGTGAAAGCTACTATAGTGAAGAAGGCTATTTCTGTCTGTTGGCTTTACAAACAAATCACTAATAAGATGCGTACCCTCAACTCTCAGGGTAAGATCTAGAAAGTTGATCTCGAGTGGATTAGAGATCATAGTAAATTTAATGTGAGGATTAACTGCATTCATCTGTGTCAGAAACGTTGTCAAGTCAGTTTCAGTCCCAGTCCAAATACCAAAAACATCGTCGATGGATCTCCACCATGTGTGTACAAAGTTAATAAAAAATTGATGTGGATAAATGAACTGATTTTCAAATGCATCCATGTATAGGTTGGCGTAGGCTGGAGCCATATTGGATCCCATGGTCGTGCCTCTACATTGTTTGTACACCGTGTCACCGAATAAGAATATGTTATTATGGAGCACTATCTCCACTAACTTCATCAGAAAAGAAATATGTTTTTCTGGAAATGAGTGTTTAAGTAATGTGTCATGAATAGCTGTCATACCCTCTATATTGGGAATAGAGGTGTAGAGACTCGTGACATCCCACGTAAATAAAATGACAGGACCTGTGAATGAAAGTTCTGCTATGCGTCTCAACACATCCTTACTGTCCCATAAAAAGGACTGAGTCTTAATGACCAAAGGCTGGAGAACCCTATCCAGGAAGAAAAAAAAATACATAAAAGTCTGGAGAACCCACCAGGGAGGCCTATTGTGGCTAGCACGGATTCCGTGCTTCAGCCCATATCGGTCTTCCTGGATAGGGTTCTCCAGCCTTTGGTCATTAAGACTCAGTCCTTTTTATGGGACAGTAAGGATGTGTTGAGACGCATAGCAGAACTTTCATTCACAGGTCCTGTCATTTTATTTACGTGGGATGTCACGAGTCTCTACACCTCTATTCCCAATATAGAGGGTATGACAGCTATTCATGAGACATTACTTAAACACTCATTTCCAGAAAAACATATTTCTTTTCTGATGAAGTTAGTGGAGATAGTGCTCCATAATAACATATTCTTATTCGGTGACACGGTGTACAAACAATGTAGAGGCACGACCATGGGATCCAATATGGCTCCAGCCTACGCCAACCTATACATGGATGCATTTGAAAATCAGTTCATTTATCCACATCAATTTTTTATTAACTTTGTACACACATGGTGGAGATACATCGACGATGTTTTTGGCATTTGGACTGGGACTGAAACTGACTTGACAACGTTTCTGACACAGATGAATGCAGTTAATCCTCACATTAAATTTACTATGATCTCTAATCCACTCGAGATCAACTTTCTAGATCTTACCCTGAGAGTTGAGGGTACGCATCTGATTAGTGATTTGTTTGTAAAGCCAACAGACAGAAATAGCCTTCTTCACTATAGTAGCTTTCACCCAGAGAGCACACTTAACCACTTGGCTGCTATGGATGCGCTCAGCGCGTCCAGCCAAGTGGTTCTCCTGTGCTACGGACGCGCTCAGCGCGTCCGAGCACAGGAGGCAGCAATCCGCCGGATTGCTGAGCCCCCCCCCCCGGTGCGGGCTGACATCTTGGATGTCAGCCCGTCAATCCGGGAGCCCGGCGGGGACATTAGATGTCATCACGGCGATGCAATGACATCTAATGCAGGCGCCCCCCCCGCATGTGCGGAGGAGGCGCCTGAAAGGGAGGGGGGGGGGAGGTCCTTCGGACCTCTCTCCCTCCCGATCGCCGGGGAGTAGCGTTTTAAAACAGACACCGCTTGGAAGGGCACAGCCTGCCCTTCCAAACGGTGGCTGTCATTAACCCCTGGGGAGCCGGATCACGAATCGGCGCTGAAAAGCGCCGGTTCGTGATCCTTTCCCGGAGCTGGCCGACATCTTGGATGTCGGCCAAGCCTCCGGGAACTCCGCCTGAGGACTGGCGTCATCGTGCTCTGCACGATGACGCCAGTCCTGGAGTTAACCCCTAGCTGCCACCAACGGTGGAGATAGGGGGTTCCAATGAACCCCCTATCTCCCGATCCAAGGCAGCTAGTGGTTAATGTTTGGTACTGTTGGATCGGCCAGAGCATGGCCGTTCCAACGATACCAAACACCACTGTGAAAAAAGTTTTTAAAAAAAAATAAAAATTAAAAATAAAAAAATATAAAAAATCTAATTCTAAAAAAAAAAAAAAAAAAACAAGTTTTTTTTTTTTGTTAATGCAGCAATATTGTTCCCATTTCAATTATAATGTGAACAATGATGCTGCACTAACGATTTTTGTATGCAGTGCGTTTGTTAAAAATCGCGTAATTTTCCCCAAAAAAATTTAACGAGACCCCATTTCTAATTTTTTTAACAAGCGCACCCCATACAAAATATAACCGCAATTGCTCGCATGTTAAAATGTGAAAAAAAAACACTTTACACGTTGTAAATTATTGAAAATTCATATTTTATTGCATTTTTTGTTATAATATACAGACATGACATAACGTATACATATAATAATGACATATTATGAATCTGCCGAGTCTGACGGAAAGAACGATATATAATATGTCTGGGTCATATACTAAAATAAGCTTCAAAACCCGTTTAAACATGATGAGCAAATCCGGTAAAAATGACCTCAGCACAGGGGCGGGAAAAGCCTCAGCAGCGAAAGGGTTAAATCATTACCTCGTAGTCAGTTTACCAGAGTAATAAGAAATGTCTCTAATCCAGACACTCGCGACGATAGACTTCAACAAATGACAAATAAATTTACTGACAGAGGTTATCCTAAAATCCTTCTACAAGAAGAATATATGCGATCCAAAACTCTGGACTGCACCACCATCATTTCCCAATCAAAAAATAAAAAACATAAAGAGTCTCGCATTCCATTCATAACTAAATTTAATGAGGCCAGTAGATCCATCAATCAGATTGTACGTAAACACTGGCAGATTCTTCAAAAAGCCTATGATGGGATTCTATCTTTTCAGTTTGTACCTATGTTCGCTCACAAAAGAAATAGAAACCTTAGGGATTCCCTCGTTAAAGCTGATGTGGGATCTCTTGGGAAGCACCAACAAGTTACTCTAGCACCGAGGAAACATGGGACTTTCCCCTGTTTGCATTGTGCTTCGTGTAATGCTGTGATTAAAGGTGACTCCTTACTTCATCCACAGACAGGTGAAAAAATACCAATTTAGGGTTTCTTCACCTGTGATTCCTCATTTGTTATTTATGTTCTAAAATGTCCATGCGGCCTCCTATATGTGGGCGAAACGACCACGAAAGTGAAAGATAGAATCAGTAAACATAAATCCACGATCCGCACTATGCGGTTAGAGTTACCTGTTGCAGAACATTTTCATCTTTGCTCTCACAGTGTAGCACAACTCTGTTTCCAAGTTATTGACCAAGTCCCACCACTTAGACGTGGTGGTGATAGGACTCGTTTGTTGAAACGTAAAGAAAAAAAGTGGATACATAAACTCGATACTCTGTGGCCAAAGGGTCTGAATAGAGAATTTGATTTAAATGTATGTTTCTGAATCCTATTCTAACTTGTATCCCTTTCTTTCTCATTCCTCTGGATAACAACATGTGTTCCCCACATTATGGGGGTTCTGCGTGATGGTCATCGGGTAATAAGCTTATTATGGTAGACTGTATGTATTATATAATTGTTAATATGATATATTTGATATATAACATCTAGATTGTATTTTTATACATCTGTACCCTATAAGATTAATGATAGGATTTATATATATGTATACATGTCTTTCCATATACCAGTGAGGTAGTGGCAGCATATAAGCTACATGATACGCATATGCAGAATACCATAAAAACGAGAACACATATATCTACGGATACGGATTGTTCAGTTATTGGTATGTCATATTATTCTTAGACACCTTAGACACCCCTCCAATGTTCTTTTAATTTTTTAACCCCTTTTTCTTTTTTTTCCTTTTTCTTCTTTTTTCTTCTTTTTCACGTAATCTTTTTTCTTCTCTATGTATTTCACTCATTTTTTATACTAGGTTTCCTTTTTTCCCCAATATTCTTGGGGCTGCATGTTTGTAACATGACTCATCTGCTTTAAATACTTAATCACATAATTGGTTAATTGCAGAAGCATGCAGGCAATCTAGGCAGTATAAGTAAAAGGGTTTTTTGATGTGTGTATATGTATGATTAAGACCTGCGGGTCGAAACGTCACATGATTTTGTCTTGAGGTTTGCTGTACCCGAATAAATTCTTTTTCCTCACTTGAAGATCCCACCTCTCTTTGCTTCAACAAGCAGGGAGGGACCCGGGAGGGTTAGGGGAGGTGAGATTTGCCTGGGACCAAGGGAAGCTGTACAGGACATTGGGGGGGGGGGAACGAGCCAGGGAATAGACCGAGTACCTCACAGGCAGCTGGTAGTGCCGGCGAAATATCGGCGCGATCTGTTAAGGATCGCGCATGATATTCCCCTTGCAAGCCATCTCGGGCACCGGCGGACATTGCACCGCCTGACCCAGAGCTTCTTTTGGCCCGGATTATCAGGGGAGGTTAGGGACTACTGTCGGACGTGCGGGGTATGCCAGCGAGTAGGGAAGCGGGGGGACGCCAAGAAAGCTGCCCTGAGACCCTTGCCCATAGTGGGAGAACCTTTTAGACGGGTGGCGGTGGATCTGGTAGGACCCTTGGCAGTGCCTAGCCCTACGGGCAAGAAGTATATCTTGACCGTAGTGGACTACGCCACCAGGTACCCTGAAGCCGTGGCCCTCCGGGATATCCACGCAGAGACCGTTGCCGGAGCTCTGCTGCAGATATTTCTCCAGGGTCAGATTTCCCCAGGAAATCCTGTCTGACCAGGGCACACAATTTACGGCCGAGGTGACCCAGCAGCTCTGGAGACTGTGCGGAATTAAACCCCTGTACAGCTCCCCTTACCACCCGCAGACCAACGGACTCTGCGAGCGGTTCAACGGGACCCTCAAACAGCTTCTCCGCACCTTTACCATGTCCCATAAGGACTGGGAACGCCATCTGCCCTACCTTCTGTTCGCGTACCGGGAGGTAACCCAGGAAGCCACAGGCTTCTCTCCCTTTGAGCTACTGTACGGCCGGAGAGTCCGAGGCCCCTTGGACTTGCTCCGGGAGCACTGGGAAGGTGCTCTGGCCGAGGAGGGGACCTCGGCCATAGATTATGTGCTTGAGTTTAGGGACAGGCTGCAGGAATTGACCGCCCTGGTACGGGACAATCTCCAAGTGGCCCAAACCAAGCAGAAGAGGTGGTATGACCGGTCGGCTAGGGACCGCACCTTCCAGATAGCACTCCGACCGGTCAAACAAAATAAGTTGCAGGCAGCCTGGGAAGGACCCTACAAAATCATAGAAAAGATCTGCGATACCACCTTCACCGCAGCCAGATGTTCAGATGAAAGGATACACAGAACCTTTCATGTGAACATGCTGAAACCGTTTTTCGAAAGGGAAGAGGCAGTAGCCGCCATCTGCGCGCCGGACGCGGGGGATCTGGAGGATCTCCCCCTGCCGGAACTGCCCGGGGATCCAAGTGCCCAGGGGGTAGCCGATGTCCGGCTGGGCGAGGGGCTCACCCCCCGCCAAAAGGAACAGGCTCAGCAGGTGCTACAGGAGCACCGAGACCTGTTCTCATCCCGTCCCGGCTACACCTCCGTAGCCCTGCATCGGGTCGATACCCAGAGTCAAGCCCCTTTGCGGCAGACGGCGTACCGAATCCCCGATGCAGTGAGAGACGGGATGCAGAAAGAGATCCGTGAGATGTTGGATCTAGGGGTAATAGAACCCTCCGAGAGCCCCTGGGCCTCCCCGGTGGTTCTAGTACCCAAGAAGGATGGCACTACCAGGTTCTGTGTGGACTATAGAAAGTTAAATGACCACACTGTCACTGACGCATACCCCATGCCCCGAGTAGACGAGCTCCTAGACCGGATTGCCCAGGGAAACTTTCTCACCACCATTGACCTATGTAAGGGGTACTGGCAGATTCCCCTTGCCGAGGAAGGTGTGCCGAAATCGGCATTCGTCACTCCGTTTGGCTTATACCAATTTCGGGTTATGCCATTCGGGAAGAAGAATGCCCCGGCCACTTTCCAACGCATGGTGGATCGGCTGCTAGAGGGGATGCAAGACTTTACCAGCGCCTACCTAGATGACATAGCCATCTTCAGCAACACCTGGGAGGAACACTTACAGCATTTACGGGCCGTACTGGACCGCCTTGGCACCGCCGGTCTGACCATAAAACCAGACAAGTGCCACGTCGGCATGTCCGAGGTCCAGTACCTCGGCCACCAGGTGGGCTGCGGAAGGCAGCGCCCAGAACCCGCCAAGGTTGAAGCTGTTGCCCAGTGGCCCACTCCCCGCACCAAGACCCAGGTGTTAGCCTTTCTAGGTACGGCAGGATACTACCACCGCTTCGTCCCCAACTACAGCGCCATTGCCAAACCCCTGACTGACCTGACCCGCAAGAACCTTCCCCGACAGGTACTGTGGTCCCCTGAGTGTGAAGAAGCCTTCCAGCAGCTCAAGCGAGCCTTGGTGGAAGCCCCCGTGTTGACTGCTCCTGATTCCACTAAATGTTTTGTTGTCCACACAGACGCATCTATGTTCGGATTGGGAGCAGTGCTGAGCCAGGTCGGTGAAGACGGGCATGACCACCCGGTTGCCTACATCAGCCGGAAACTTTTACCCAGGGAGGTGGCTTATGCGGCTATCGAGAAGGAGTGCCTTGCCCTGGTATGGGCACTGAAGAAATTGCAACCGTATTTGTATGGGCGCTCCTTCACGGTCCTCACGGACCACAACCCCCTAATACGGCTGAACCGGGCAGCCGGGGACAACGGCAGGCTCTTGCGGTGGAGCCTGGCCCTCCAATTTTACCATCCAGTACCGGCCTGGGAAGCAAAATGGCAATGCGGACGGACTATCCCGCCAGACTGAGCTTGAAATTTAGGGTGGGTGGGGGCCATGGACATCCCCAAGCGGACCCGAAGAGGGTCTCACCGGGTCTGCCATCTGGAAACTTGGGGGAGATGTGTGACGGAACGGCCGCCACTATACCGTAGCGCAGTACAAATTCTTAAAATGTTGATTTGGTGTGGTGTATTAAATAATTGGTTAGGTTGTATTTTTATAAGTTCCCCCTGTAATTCTCCCCATTGTTGACCTGTTCCCCGCCTGTCCACAGCCCCGGGAAGACGCCCGGTCTGTGAATACCTCGAGCCGCCGCTAACTGTCTCTGCCAAGCTGCCCAAACTTGCCCGCCTTGCCCCGCAGCGTGGAAACCACGCAGAAGAGCGCTTCTTGGCCAGTAGGCTCCTAAAAATAGGTTCTTACGGGGGTGCGAATTTCAGAACGAAGCGCCCTGGGAAACCCGAACGCCGACCAGGCCAGGGATCCCTCGCCGGGACGCGGCCGGCAAACCGTGACTCTTGCTCGGGTACAGCCGCCGGACTTTCCCCCTCCACAGCTCGGGCTCCGTTGATCCGATCAGGGCACTTTTTGGACTGAACCAGCCCCCGGACCCGAGCTACCAGGCTGTACCCCCAGCGTGCCGCCGCTCCCAGGGGATCACCCCGAAATCACTGGTAAAACCCCAAACTCGGGCTGAAAGCCACAGGGAGCCGCTAGGACAAAGGAGCGCTCACACCACAGGGGGGGCCGGGCGCTGCCCGGACAGGGAGAGGTTCTGGGAGGGGGGGGACAGACGAGCTGGAGTCGAGATCCGAGATAAGGGCTGCGCACAGCAGGGGTCCCCCAGGTTAACCAAGGCAGATTGGGCAATGGCTCGAGGCAAAGGTAAAGATCACCTCAGGAGGACTGAGGGCGGGCCAGGGGAGAACAATGGTTTGTATCCCCCATGTTAAATAAACTGGTACCTGTTTGAACCTTTACTCCTGCCTCGGCTAGTAATTGGGGATAACAGGGTTTGGGGAACCGCGACGCTTCAAGGATCGTGCAAAAGCGCTTAATCACCGCCGAATTCATACAGCCCGCTACCCCTGACTCTACACCTCCAGACAAGCTCGGCGCTGACGGCGGATCTACCCGTGCAGGGTAGCGGTGATCCTTTACAGCCACTATTTATGCCCAGGTCCAACAGGTATAATTTGCATAATCCAGACCACTGGAAGATGAACTCTGATTATATTAGGTCATTTAGAATTTAGATATTTACAGTAAACATTTGTTACCATTTATTTATCACAGACATTTGCATAATCTATTATTCCAAAAGATCAGATAACCTTTTCAGTCAAACACTGTCCCAGACTCATGACTTTTTAACCAGATAACAGACAGAAAAGCAATCTTGCATAATCACACATTATTTACACATTCCACACAAAAGAGGGCATTGAACATAGCTTCAGGTTGCATCTTTAAAACACATCTCCAAGTGCCCATTCACATAAGGTAATAAAAGTACATTTTAAACTAAAGCTAAGCAATTTACAATACATTTAAACCACACCACGCAATATAAATGAACAGAACGTCTTTACCAAAGCAAATGTCTGTGTGTTTTGGATTTTTTGCCAGGAAAATAAAAAAGTCTTGGGGTTTGAAGTGGGGAGCGCTGTGACGGAACCGTTCTCTTCCGTCTGTCCTGACTCTCCAGACACCCCTTCGTTGCGGTCAGCCCGGCTACTGGGAGCGATGTCCTCAGCGCCTCGAGCAGCTTGACCCGCCTGCTTCTGTTCCTCTGCCCTGGAGCCGTTAGGAATTTCCAGAAGGCCGCTCTGTGCCTTCTGAAGTTGAGTGTATAGTGTAACGTCGCTGAAATAAAACACCAGACGCGGCTGTATGCTTTAAAACAGGATTCTCTGTCTCAGTCTCTGAGAGTTTTGACTTTTAATGAACAAAAACGCCACCATTTATGCTGAAATCCAACAGCCATAATTTGCATAAATGACGCACATCGTCCTACTAAAATGCTAATTACATTATGTCAGGTATTTACAATAAACATTCTTTAGCTCACACAACATTTGCATAATCTATTGTTCTAACACATCAGATTAAAGACAAACGCTATCACAGACTTCTTGAATCAAATATGCAGCTAGATAAGGGGGAAAGCCCTGTTGCATAAATTACACAGCAGTAAAGCTTGTTTACTGGCTACACAAAAACACATTTACCTACAGGAATACATGTATATTTAAAACTAAAGTTACACCATTTTACAAAAAACTAATTTAAACTAAAAGAAAAAAATACAAACTTAATTGCAAGGGAGCGCAAGGATGGATCTCGATAGGGTTGTTCGCAGTTGACGTCACAATTTCTTATATAATCAATATGTGATCACTATAAAAGAGAGAATCAACTAATTGCGCAGTATTGTTGTACACATGGATCAATATACACGCAAAAAAGGAGAATCACTCACAAACAAAGAGCCTGTAGGCTCGTTTGTGTTCGCTTTCAAGCCTCTATGGGGGGCTTCTCCCATCAATCAGATTGTAACTTGATGTAGTCAGATGGTATATACTTGAAACCTCAGCAAAGAGATAAAGGACAGTACATGGCACAATACCAATGGGAGACAGATGGCAATATGTTATACACCAATCTACTCACAAATTCATGAGCCTCCCGATGAGTGGCTCAGTAAATGGGCTTTGAACCACTTAAGGATGGTCCCACCATTGCACAGGATCCCCAATATTGAATGTAGTCGGTATCAGCAAGAGGAGTAAAAAAAAGGGGGTTTTATTACAAATAAAATTGATATAAATAAAATAATATAAAATAGGCTCCAATATCCGATTTCCGAAACGCGTTTCGCTTGCTCAGGCTGCAAACTTCATCAGTCGGGTAGCCTTTCTTATGTGGAGTGTCCATATTTAAGGTAATCATGGGCCAATAGGAGTTGTAACCTCCGCGTGCGTGTCACTCGCCGATCTGCGGTTCATTCACTCGCGGGCGATGGTTAGTGACGTACTTCCGTTTCCGGTTTTCAGGGCAATCGTGATCCTTGTATCCTAATTTCATTTGCGCATGTGTCAGTCCACAATAGAGAGCGATAAACCTATACCTCCGATCTTATACCCGCCGACATAGCCCCAAAACATGACAGACATAACTATCTTATTCTGGAGGCCATTTGTCTGTAATAGAGAGAACTGTTAGACATCACAGCCGATTATATATTAACATGTAAAGACATATTGGCAAGTTCAACTTCCAATTTTGTTTACTCTCAGTTGTTATGATTCATAATCTCTTCGGAAAGAGGAATAGACAAAGCTAGTGATTAGTGGACAAAATCTAACCCAAGGTCAAATAGGAATTTTAAATAAGGGATTGAAGTATGTACCCAATCAGAGAGGAGACACCTTCAATACCTTCATTGACCTACAAAAATTTAAAAGAAAACTCTGTTTAAAACGTTTTTTTCCCAAAACCCCTATAGAGAGATCAATAACATCTGATAATCAATATATACATACTACACTAAAAGACAAATCAAAATTTTATCCTGGACATATGACCTCGAAAGAGATCGACACCTTTGACCAAATGGTCCAGAGGGATATTAGGAAGTTAGATATGAGGAATAAATATACCAAACCCATCAATTTAACTAAAGAAGAGTATGAAGGACTTCAACTACTAGAAAAAGATACCAATTTGATTACAAAGTCCGCAGATAAAGGGGGGGGGGATAGTGGTATTAAATCAAGAACAATATAACCAGGAAGCAAACAGGCTATTAAATGATTCCCACACATACATTAAATTAGAAAGAGATCCCACTGAACAAATTAAAAACATCTTTCATGAATATTTACAGCGAAGGAAGGATAGTGGTATTATTAATGAGAATGAATATCGATACCTCAAAATCGATTTCCCACGTATAACTGTATTCTACTACCTCCCCAAGGTGCATAAAAATAAAGAACATCCACCTGGCCGCCCAATCGTATCAGGTATTAATTCAATCACCTGTAGAATATCTGAGTATGTGGACCATCTACTCCAGCAATTAGACCCCTGCCTACCTCAAAGATACCATTACGACTTTACAGCTCATTAGGGATATAAAGTGGGAATCTAATTATATATTGGCTACATGTGATGTAAATTCAATTTACACAATAATTCCACATAAAGCTGGATGTGATGCAGCACAATATTTTTTAACAGAACGGGGTAATTTTGAGATACAGCAGATCGAATATATAATCGAAGGTATTGATTTGCTACTCAGGAATAATTATTTTTGGTATGGGGACGATTATTATCTTCAGTGCAATGGGACAGCTATGGGGACGAGGTTCGCCCCCAACTATGCTAATCTGTTCATGGCCCACTGGGAATCCAGTGTGGTATGGGCAGGGCATGGCTGGGGGCCTAACCTCGTCCTCTATAGGAGGTATATAGATGATATACTAATTATTTGGAGGGGTGATTGGGAGGAGCTGGACCAATTTTTGGAGCACCTAAATCATAACGAACTAGGAATAAAATTAGACTCTAATGTGAGTGACACTCAGGTGGACTTCCTCGACCTCAGTATATACATTGAGGACTGTAAGGTTAAGACTAAAACGTTTTTTAAACCTGTTCAGGTTAATGGCTATATCCATACCAGCAGTGGCCATTACCCTACGTGGCTTAGAGCTGTCCCAAAAGGACAGCTTCTGAGGATACATAGGAATTGCACTGAAGAAGAGCAATATTTGGTTCAAGCAAATAAATTATTGGATGATTTTAAAGAAAAAGGTTATGGGCAACAATTCTTGGATGAGATGAAGCAAGAGATCCTAGGAATAAGTAGGGACACATTACTACAATACAAGCCAAGACAGACAGAAGAACTTGAAAGTGTTCCTTTTATTATGGAGTATAATATAGGTAATAAAACTATTAAGCGATCCATAGAAAAGTATTGGTCAATTTTAACCAATGACACTATCCTCAATAGTATCTTACCGGATAAACCACGAATAATATTTAGAGGGGGACACAACCTTAGTAGCAATCTAGTCAGAAACCATATTAAAAATAGATGTGTATCACAACATCCTTTCGGTCTGACGCCGGGTTTCTATGGTTGTGGCCAATGCATTTCATGTCGAAAAACTGGAAATAAAAAAAGAACAATAAAGAAGTTTGAAGCAGGGACTAAGGGACCAGAGTATAAAATTAAGGATCTAATAACATGTCATACTAAGAATGTTGTTTATTTAATACAATGTCCATGTGGGAAAAAATATGTGGGACAAACATCCCGACCACTTTATATTTGAATTAATGAACATCTCTGCAATATAGTTAGGGGATATGACAGACATAGTGTCTCATCTCATTTCAAAGACCAACATGGATGTAACCCGAACACACAATTTATGGGTATAGAGAAGGTGAAACGTGACTGGAGGGGAATTGATATGGGTGCAAAACTCGTAAAGAACGAAATGCGGTGGATTTATCACCTAGACCAGGGGTCAGCAACCTTGGCTCCCTGATGTTTAGGGAACTACATTTCCCATGTGGCTCAGTCAGCCTAATGGGTGACTGAGCATCATGGGAGATGTAGTTTCCAAAACATCAGGGAGCCAAGGTTGCTGACTCCTACCTAGACACACTAATCCCTAATGGGCTGAATGCGGACTTTGAGGTCTGCCACTTTTTAAGATAAGATCTCTGGTTAGAGTCGTGTAAAAAGTTCACTACCTGTATATTCTATTGATTATTTTATTTTTATTATGATTTTGTTTGTTTTTATTAATTTTTTTATTTTATTTTCATTTTATTTTTATATTTATTTTTATTTATTTTATTTTAATATTTATCTTCATCCATATTTCTATTTTCATTTTTATTTTTATATTCATTTCCACTAATCACTAGCTTTATCTATTCCTCTTTCCGAAGAGATTATGAATCATAACAACTGAGAGTAAACAAAATTGGAAGTTGAACTTGCCAATATGTCTTTACATGTTAATATATAATCGGCTGTGATGTCTAACAGTTCTCTCTATTACAGACAAATGGCCTCCAGAATAAGATTTATTTATTTATTTATTTATTTATAAAGGATTTTACCAGGAAGGATACATTGAGATTTCTCTCGTTTTCAAGCATGTCCTGGGTTCAAGAACAATGAAGTGTTACAGTTACAGAAATACAAAGTAATACAATGCAAGATATTAAAAAAAACCCCAAAAAAAACCACAAATATACAGATTAACAGAAAAAATATGTAGGAAATATAGTCACTAGGTTACATGTTTACAGGTGCATTCTGTATTGAGGTATGTTAGTAAGGAGCTTTTGAGTGACTTAAGAGTGGGGGAAGATTTGATGATGTCTGGGAGGTTATTCCATAATTGTGGTGCTCTGTAGGAAAATGAGGACCGAGCCACTGTCTTTTTGTATTGTGGTATAGCAAGTAAGGTGCTGGTCCTGGATCGGAGGTTATAGGATGAGGGAGCTGCTGGGGAAGCAGTCTATTCAGGTAGGGTGGCAGCTTCCCAGAGATGCTCTTAAACACCAGGCTGGAAAGGTGAAGGGTGCGTCTGGATTCCAGCGACGGCCAGTTTAGCTCTTTTAACATGTCACAATGGTGGGTCATGTAGTTACATTGTAGCGCAAAGCGGCAGAATGAGTTATACAATGTAGTAAGTTTATGAAGGTGTGTTTGCGGGGCGGCTGCATACACTACATCTCCGTAATCAATAGCTGGCATAAGCATTTGCTGTACAATCTGCTTTCTTACCGCGGGACTCAGGCAGGATTTGTTTCTGTACAGGGCACCTAGTTTGGGGTAAAGTTTAGTTGAGAGTTTTTCGATGTGGGGGCCAAAGGATAGATTAGGGTCCAACCACATACCTAGATATTTGAGAGATGTGACTGTGGTCAGCGTGCCATTTGATTTTGTCCCAACACATAGATGGTGATTTTGCAATTTGTGTAGTTTAGGTGCTGTTCCAAAGAGCATCGTTACAGTTTTGTCAGTATTTAAAAAAAGTTTGTTGTTTTTGATCCACTTTTCTACCTCTGTGAATTGTTCTTGCAGCACGGCCTCCAGCTGCGGGAGATTTGGTTTGCTGGTATAGATCACAGTGTCGTCTGCGTACATATGTACAGTTGAGGCTTTGCAGACGTTGGGCAGATCATTTATGAATATTGTGAATAGCAGGGGGCCTAGTATTGAGCCTTGGGGTACACCGCAAGTGACAGGGAGCGGGAGGGAGGAGCTGCCAGAAATTGACACATATTGTGATCGGTCGGATACATATGATTGAAACCAGGTTAGCGTGCGATCACCAATGCCAGAGTTTTTAAGTTTTTCTAACAAGATGCCATGGTCTACCGTGTCAAAGGCCTTGGCAAAATCAAGGAAGATGGCTCCAGTTAGGTTTCCTTGTTCCATCCCAGCCTGGATATCATTGCAGACTTTTAGAAGGGCGGTTGTAGTTGAGTGATTTGGACGAAAGCCTGATTGATCCGGGGTTAAGTAGTTCCAATATTGATAATAATCACGTAATTGTGTGTAGACACATTTTTCCAAGACTTTTGACATTACAGGGAGCAACGATATCGGACGGTAGTTGGATACCAAAGTAATGTCACCACTTTTATGGATAGGTACCACTCTCGCAGTCTTCCAGAGCTTGGGTATGTATCCAGTCGCCAGTGACTCATTTATTAGGGTTGCAACAGGATTTGCAATTGCAGGTGCACTGATTTTCAGCAGCATTGCTGGTATTTGATCAGGTCCAGACTGGTATTTCATTTTTTGCTTACGGAGAAGTTTAGTAATGACACTGACAGGCACTGGTCTAAAACTGAATTCCTGTCTGATACAGGACTTTGCACAGTTGGGGGGGCCTGACCTGCATGAGGCCTCTCTGATTGCATGTCATTTCCTAGCTTGGCAATCAAAGTGGTGGCACATCCAACAAAATAATCATTAAAGGCATTTGCTACATCTAGGGGGTGTTGCAGGGTTTGGTTGTTTACTTTGACAGCAGCTGGCTGGGAGTGGACTGGGGGTGCTTGTATGTTACTTATGGTTCTCCAAAAGTTTCTAGGGTTTGATAGGTTATTGTTTAGATTTTCATTGAAGTAATGGGCTTTGGCCATTTTTGTTTGTTTTGTGCATTCATTCCGGCATTTTCGGTATTCGTAGTGATCGTTCATGGAACCAGTACTCTTGAAATTTGACCACCGTGAATCTCTAAGCTGGTACATTAGTGTAAGATCAGCTGTAACCCAGGGGAGATGAGTCCCTTTTACTCGCACTTTACGCAGCGGGGCATGGGAATTCCAGACTTGCAGGAGCTCAGACTGAAAGTATTCAACTGCACAGTCTAGGTCTGGGATTAGGTTTAGCCTGTACCAGGGGAGCTGTTTGAGATCACTTAGGAAGGATTCAAGAATAAATTTCTTGAAAGACCTGGTGGTTTTTACCTTTGGGGGAGATTTCAAGGCTTAATTTTGCGCACGCAGTACACTAGACAATGGTCACTAAAGCTATTAGCAAGAACACCTGCCTCCTGTATTCTATCAGGAGATGAGGAGAGAATCCAGTCCAACAAGGTATGGTTAGGGCTTTTCATATTAATGCGAGTGGGGGAGGAGATTAATTGAGTTAGCTGCAAAGTTTTAAACAGCGAGCAGTGTTTATTGTTTTTAGGATTTAGCCAATCTGTATTAAAATCGCCGAGTACCAGCAGTTCACTTTTTTGGTTTTGGGCAAGTAGGTTATTAAGGATTTGAGAAAGATAGTTATGTCTGTCATGTTTTGGGGCTATGTCGGCGGGTATAAGATCGGAGGTATAGGTTTATCGCTCTCTATTGTGGACTGACGCATGCGCAAATGAAATTAGGATACAAGGATCACGATCGCCCTGAAAACCGGAAATGGAAGTACGTCACTAACCATCGCCCGCGAGTGAATGTACCGCAGATCGGCGAGTGACACGCACGCGGAGGTTACAACTCCTATTAGCCCATGATTACCTTAAATATGGACACTCCACATAAGAAAGGCTACCCGACTGATGAAGCTTGCAGCCTGAGCAAGCGAAACGCGTTTCGGAAATCGGATATTGGAGCCTATTTTATATTATTTTATTTATATCAATTTTATTTGTAATAAAACCCCCTTTTTTTACTCATCTTGCTGATACCGACTACATTCAATATTGGGGATCCTGTGCAATGGTGGGACCATCCTTAAGTGGTCCAAAGCCCATTTACTGAGCCACTCATCGGGAGGCTCATGAATTTGTGAGTAGATTGGTGTATAACATATTGCCATCTGTCTCCCATTGGTATTGTGCCATGTACTGTCCTTTATCTCTTTGCTGAGGTTTCAAGTATATACCATCTGACTACATCAAGTTACAATCTGATTGATGGGAGAAGCCCCCCATAGAGGCTTGAAAGCGAACACAAGCGAGCCTACAGGCTCTTTGTGAGTGATTCTCCTTTTTTGTGTGTATATTGATCCATGTGTACAACAATACTGCGCAATTAGTTGATTCTCTCTTTTTATAGTGATCACATATTGATTAATTAAGAAATTGTGACATCAACTGCGAACAATCCTATCGAGATCCATCCTTGCGCTCCCTTGCAATTAAGTTTGTATTTTTTTCTATTATTGGGGGTGAGTGACACACCTGTGGTGAGCTGCACAATCGTACAATTGTTTATTGTTAATCAATTATAGCGCCAAACACTTAACTCCTTAGGGTGTTAACAACCATACCTAATTTAAACTAAAACCAAACGATGTAAAATATATTTAAAATCACACGATACAATTGAACATAAAGTCTCTTGGGGTTTGAAGCATGGAGCGTTACATCAGCTCCATGACATATGTCCCCCCTTCCAGAACGGCAGGGCAAGCTTAGATCCCAAACCGATCGCTTGCCACTGACGAGACCTCTCACCTTGTCCCTTTCCTGTGCCATCTTCAAAGTTCCAGGTTGCGGGCACATAAGTCAGCGGGGTCTGACGGTCTCTGGAGGGTTGTGGGTCCATAGTCCCGGGGCAAGAGGCACGCCAACCCTCTTTTCCAGTGTTCCCAATGACTCACCGCAGTAGTGTCTGCCAGGCAACAGGCCACCACAGTCCACAGAGAAAAATTGTTCAGTAGTGGGCACACTGGGCCTCCTCCCCACGTCTTTTTCTCCAGCATTTTTTCTGAAGCCCCAGGACCAGAACCAGTCAGCATTTACAGTCCCCAGTCTCTTCTTCTGCTGATGCCCCCCTCCCAAACATTCAAAAGGGGCCCACCCCACAATCCTAAATGGATGCAATTCGTCCAGGGACCAGGAATTTGGTAGCCTCTCAGGATGGTCACTCACCGATTCTCCTGGTCTCTTGTTGTCAGGTTTAATACCTTGCAGGTACTTGCCTTTCAGGTTATGAGCCCAATATGCAGGTCTCGGGGATGCACACAGTTCGTGGGAGAGGAGAATCACACAGGAGGGCTGTGGGACAGGACACACTGGAACTCACAGGTTGGCTGAGGGTGATGGGGAAAACAATCCTTGAGTCCAGGTGCGAGGGTAGCTGCTCTAGGGAGAGCACGTTGGGAAGGGTCTGTGCTCCTGGGAGGGCACGGTGGGATTAGCAGGGGGAAACACGAGGAGTGGATAGGGAAAGCAGGTTTCTGGAGCTTGATGTTTGCAGGTCTTGTTCATAGGAACAGGAGACAACAATGAAGCATTGGGCCAAGGGTGTGTGGAGCCTTTATTGATTAGGCACAGGGGTGTGTCATGTGACCTGTGGTGTGTGTGTGGTTTTTTAACTGTTTATTAGCTGGTTCACAGCAGAAGGGCAGCACCTTTCATGCAGCTGCCTCTTGCATGGAATGGCACAGGAACGGACAGGTACGGTCCTGACACTTGTGCAGGTGAGAAGAGGTCCCCTCTCTGGTAGCACCTTGGGTCAGAGGGGTGGAGTGCTGGGGGGTCTCCATCTTCGTTGGGGACAATGCACCCTCTGATGCCAGCACAGCATCCACCTCCAACAACACTGGGTACACGCTTTCATACGTGCCAAATATAACAGGGGCAATGATTTGATCCCCCATTGTGCTGCTCTCCTCTGGAGTGGACAAGTGTGTGCTAGCGGCTTGTAGCAGGGAAAGCATGTGTTGAAGCTGTAGGCACTGTGCTCGTGTCCCATTGAGCTCAGCCCTCAGGTGGCTGGCAGTGCCCTGGTGCTCCTGCGCCAATACACCCAGTTGGTGTGTCAGGTGTCTCACCTCTGCCTCGCTTGCCTGGGCTTGAGCAAGGCTCTCTTTCCGAGCTGCGTCTGCTTCTAGCAGCTGATGTTGGCACAGCTAGAGTTGGTTCTGGAGCAACTGTATTTCCTCCTCCTGCTCACAGGCCCGTGCCTGCATAGTGTCCCGGGAGGGCTGGGTCTGCCCCAACTCCTGGTCCCAGAGCTCCAGACGAACCTGGCAAGTGGTCACCTCTGCGTGTAGAGCAGCTCCAGTTCGCCGCTCGTCCTCCAGCTGTTTAATCATTACACGGGAGCCGCGCTCCAGCTTCTCTATTTGAGCATGGGCTTTACTGAGCTCCTTGTGTAGGGTGTGGTTACAGTCCTCACAGACCTGCAGCTGGGATGACAATTTTTGTATAGTGACTGACTGTTCTTGCACTTCCATGCAGCGACCATCTCTCTCCTCCATGACAGTTCGCAGTTCGGTCTGATGGTCTTGCAATGTCTCTGTCAGGGCCATTATCTGTGCCCGAACAGCAAGTAATTCAACCTGTAACAAGCTGACCAGATTGTCCATTGTCTGTGGGGCCCCCATCTCTCATGAGGGGAACAGCCTGGGTGCCAGTCTCTCCGGTGACCTGATACTGCCCGCTGGAAGATGGCTTAATGCTGTAATCCCCGGGCTGTGACAGTGTTTTGCTCTGGTCTGATTTGGCTCGGCCACCCCTCTTTTTCTTCCGCTTCCCGCTGGCTGGGGGGGGGGGGCTTCCTCCAGGGGCTTCAGAGACTTGTAGCTGGGCTGCAGTCTGCAAACTTTTTAAGTCCATTTCGAGTGCCCATTCCTAAGCAGTGAGTCCCTTTAGCACGGGCCAAAAGGCAGAGTCCTCATAAACGTACAGGTAGCGCCCCTGGATGGCGAACAATTCTGCATGTCTGGCAGCTTGTGGACTGCCATAATTGTCTCCCCCCTTAAAGTAGATCCATGCTGGGCTAGGACCGCGGAACACATAGCCTGGGGGAGGCTTCTAGTCAGCTTCCCAATCCTACTCACTCACACATTGCAGCAAGTCCTCGTATTTGCACTCTAAATCGAGTGCGGCACGCAGCCAGTGCACCAACTGGTCTCCATGGCTCGCAGTGGGCTGAGGCCCCAACACTTGGGGTCTCCACAGCTGAATGTCCTCTGTGATTCTCTGCTCATAAGGACTAAATGAGCTGTCCTGATCCATAGTCCTCTGTAGACTGTTTTCTATCACCGCAGGGAAAAACCTCTGCGGTCTCTCTCAGCGGGGACACATCTCCACTCGCTCCAGGTTGCACCACACTTGTGCCTTTGACCCTTACTTCAGTTCCATCCATGGCTCTCCAGCAGGTCCTGCTTGCAGGCTGTATAGTTGGCCATCTCGGGGTGCATTGGTGTTGGCGAGCCTCTATCCACACCGCTTGCCACCAATGTGACGGAACCATTCTCTTCTGTCTGTCCTGACTCTCCAGACACCCCTTCGTTGCGGTCAGCCCGGCTACTGGGAGCGCTGTCCTCAGCGCCTCGAGCAGCTTGACCCGCCTGCTTCTGTTCCTCTGCCCTGGAGCAGTTAGGAATTTCCAGAAGGCCGCTCTGTGCCTTCTGAAGTTGAGTGTATAGTGTAGAGTCACTGAAATAAAACACCAGACGCGGCTGCATGCTTTAAAACAGGATTCTCTCTCTCAGTCTGAGAGTTCTGACTTTTAATGAACAAAAACGCCACCATTTATGCTGAAATCCAACAGTCATAATTTGCATAAATGACGCACATCGTCCTACTAAAATGCTAATTACATTACATCAGATAGGTCTTTACAATAAACATTCTTTACATTCTTTAGCCTTTAGCTCACACAACATTAGCATAATCTATTGTTCTAACACATCAGATTAAAGACAAACACTATTCACAGACTTCTTGAATCAAACATGCAGCCAGATAAGGGGAAAAGCCCTGTTGCATAAATTACACAGCAGTAAAGCTTGTTTACTGGCTACACAAAAACACATTTACCTATAGGAATATAAGTATATTTAAAACTAAAGTTACGCCATTTTACACTAAACTAATTTAAACCAAAACCAAAGGATGTAAAATATATTTAAAATCACACGATAAAATTGAACACAAAGACTCTTGGGGTTTGAAGCATGGAGCGTTACATCCGCTCCATGACAAGCACTATGTCAGTTCCATGACATATCTCCCCTCCCCAACGGGTCGACTAAGGGTTGTCGGAGCAATAGTCCATAGTCAGTTCTATGGCAGAGCGAGAGCCAGCAGGGGAGAGAGCGAGCCGGCAGGGAAGAGAGCGAGAGAGAGCCAGCAGGGGAGAACGAGAGCAAGCAATGGAGAAAGCGAGAGCCAGCAGGGGAGAGAGAGAGAGCCAGCAGGGGAGAGAGAGCTAGAGAGCCAGCAGGGGAGAGAGCGCTAGAGAGCCAGCAGGGGAGAGAGCGCTAGAGAGCCAGCAGGGGAGAGAGCGCTAGAGAGCCAGCAGGGGAGAGAGCTAGAGAGACAGCAGGGGAGAGAGAGCTAGAGAGCCAGCAGGGGAGAGCCAGCAAGTGAGTGGGAGAGCCAGCAGGGGAGAGAGAGAGCGAAAAAATCAGCAGGTGAGAGAGAGTCAGAAGGGGAGGGATATGAGAGAGAGTCAGCAGGGGAGAGAGACGAGCAAGGTTGAGAGCAGGGGAGAGAGTCAGCAAGGGAGAGATGGGGGAGAGAGACAGGGGGGAGAGAGGAGAGAGTCATCAGGGGAGAGAGTGTGGAGAGAGTCACGGGCGAGTCAGCGGGGGAGAGAGGAGAGTCAGTAGGGGAGAGTCAGCGAAGAGAGTCAGCAGGGGAGAGAGACAAGCAAGGTTGAGAGCAGGGAAGAGAGCAGGGGAGAGAGTCAGCAGGGGAGAGAGCAGGGGGAAGAGAGACAGCAGGGGAGAGAGAGTTATCAGGGGAGAGAGTCATCAGGGGAGAGAGTAATCAGGAGGAGAGAGTGTGGAGAAAGGCAGGGAGAGGGGAGAGTCGGCAGGGGAGAGGGGAGAGTCGGTAGGGGAGAGGGGAGAGTCAGCAGGGGAGAGGGGAGAGTCAGCAGGGGAGAGGGGAGAGTCGGCAGGGGAGAGGGGAGAGTCGGCAGGGGAGAGAGGAGAGACAGCAGGGGAGAGAGGAGAGACAGCAGGGGAGAGAGGAGAGACAGCAGGGGAGAGAGGAGAGACAGCAGGGGAGAGAGGAGAGACAGCAGGGGAGAGAGCGGGGGAAGAGACAGCAGGGGAGAGGGAGTCATCAGGGGGAGAGAGTCATCAGGGGGGAGAGAGTCATCAAGGGGAGAGAGTCATCAAGGGGAGAGAGTGTGGAGAGAGTCAGGGGAGAGTCGGCAGGGGAGAGAGGAGAGTCAGCAGGGGAGAGTCAGCAGGGGGGAGAGAGTGGAGAGACAGCAGAGGCGTCAGCAGGGTAAAGAGACAGCAGGGGAGAGAGAAGAGTCAAGGGGAGAGAGAGTCAGCCGGGGAGAGAGTCGAGAGAGCGCAGGGGAGAGAGGAGAAAGTCAGCAGGGAAGAGAGAAGAAAGAGTCAGCAGGGGAGAGAGGAGAGAGAGTCAGCAGGGGAGAGCGAGTCAGCAGGGGAGAGGGGAGAGAGTCAGCAGGGGAGAGGGGAGAGAGTCAGCAGGGGAGAGAGTCAGCAGGGGAGAGGGGAGAGAGTCAGCAGGGGAGAGGGGAGAGAGTCAGCAGGGGAGAGGGGAGAGAGAGAGAGTCAGCAGGGGAGAGAGGAGAGAGTCTCAGCAGGGGAGAGAGGAGTTAGCAGGAGAGAGAGGAAAGAGTCAGCAGGGGAGAGAGGAAAGAGTCAGCAGGGAAGAGGGGAGAGAGAGTCAGCAGGGGAGAGAGGAGAGTCAGCAGGGGAGAGAGAGTCATCAGGGGGAGAGAGTCATCAGGGGGAGAGAGTCATCAGGGGGAGAGAGTCATCAGGGGGAGAGAGTCATCAGGGGGAGAGAGTCATCAGGGGAGAGAGTCATCAGGGGAGAGAGTAATCAGGAGGAGAGAGTAAACAGGAGGAGAGAGTGTGGAGAAAGGCAGGGGAGAGTTGGCAGGGGAGAGTCGGCAGGGGAGAGGGGAGAGTCGGCAGGGGAGAGGGGAGAGTCGGCAGGGGAGAGGGGAGAGGCGGCAGGGGGAGAGGAGAGACAGCAGGGGGAAGAGGAGGAGACAGCAGGGGAGAGAGGAGAGACAGCAGGAGAGAGAGGAGAGACAGCAGGAGAGAGAGCGAGGGAAGAGACAGCAGGGGAGAGGGAGTCATCAGGGGGAGAGAGTCTTCAGGGGGGAGAGAGTCATCAGGGGGGAGAGAGTCATCAGGGGGAGAGAGTCATCAGGGGGAGAGAGTCATCAGGGGGAGAGAGTCATCAGGGGGGAGTCATCAAGGGGAGAGAGGAGAGAGTCATCAAGGGGAGCAGAGTGTGGAGAAAGTAAGGGGAGAGTCGGCAGGGGAGAGAGGAGAGTCAGCATGGGAGAGAGGAGAGTCAGCATGGGAGAGAGGAGAGTCAGCATGGGAGAGAGGAGAGTCAGCATGGGAGAGAGGAGAGTCAGCATGGGAGAGAGGAGAGTCAGCATGGGAGAGAAGAGAGTCAGCAGGGGAGAGAGGAGAGAGTCAGCAGGGGAGAGAGTCAGCAGGGGAGAGGGGAGAGAGTCAGCAGGGGAAAGAGAGTCAGCAGGGGAGAGAGGAGAGAGTCTCGGCAGGGGAGAGAGGAGTCAGCAGGAGAGAGAGGAAAGAGTCAGCAGGGGAGAGGAAAGAGTCGGCAGGGGAGAGAGGAAAGAGTCGGCAGGGGAGAGGGGAGAGACGGCAGGGGAGAGAGGAGAGACGGCAGGGGAGAGAGGAGAGACGGCAGGGGAGAGAGGAGAGACGGCAGGGGAGAGAGGAGAGACGGCGGGGAGAGGGAGACAGAGAGGGGAGGAGGAGAGACAGCAGGGTAGAGGAGAGACAGCAGGGGAGAGAGAGAGACAGCAGGGGAGAGAGGAGACAGCAGGGGAGAGAGGAGGTGGCAGGGGAGAGAGCGAGGGAAGAGACAGCAGGGGAGAGGGAGTCATCAGGGGGGAGAGAGTCATCAGGGGGAGAGAGGAGAGAGTCTTCAAGAGGAGGAGAGTGTGGAGAGAGTAAGGGGAGAGTCGGCAGGGGAGAGAGGAGAGTCAGCATGGGAGAGAGGAGAGTCAGCATGGGAGAGAGGAGAGTCAGCATGGGAGAGAGGAGAGTCAACAGGGGAGAGACAGCATGGGAGAGAGGAGAGTCAACAGGGGAGAGACAGGAGAGGAGAGACAGGAGAGGAGAGAGCAGAGGAACGAGTCAGCAGGGGAAAGATGGGAGAGAGTCAGCAGGGGAGAGACAGCAGAGGAGTCAGCAGGGGAAAGAGACAGCAGGGGAGAGAGTCAACAGGGGAGAGACACACAGCATGGGAGAGACAGCCGGGGAGAGAGTCGAGAGAGCGCAGGGGAGAGAGGAGAAAGTCAGCAGGGGAGAGAGAAGAGAGACAGCAGGGAAGAGAGAAGAGAGTCAGCAGGGAAGAGAGAAGAGCGTCAGCAGGGGATAGAGCGTCAGCAGGGGAGAGAGGCGAGAGTCAGCAGGGGAGAGAGGAGAGAGTCAGCAGGGGAGAGAGGAGAGAAAAAAGAGTCAGTAGGGGAGAGAGGAAAGAGTCAGCAGGGGAGATGGGAGAGAGAATCAGCAGGGGAGAGAGGAGAGAGAATCAGCAGGGGAGAGAGGAGAGAGAGTCAGCAGGGGAGAGAGGAGAGAGAGTCAGCAGGGGAGAGAGGAGAGAGAGTCAGCAGGGGAGAGAGGAGAGAGAGTCAGCAGGGGAGAGAGTAAGCAGAGGAGAGAGAGAGCAGGGAAGAGAGTAAGCAGGGGAGAGGAGAGAGTCAGCAGGGCAAAGAGTCAGCAGGGCAGAGAGTCAGCAGGGCAGAGAGTCAGCAGGGCAGAGAGTCAGCAGGGCAGAGAGAGTCAGCAGGGGGAGAGAGTCAGCAGGGGAGAGAGAAGAGAGAGACAGCAGGGCAGAGGTCAGCAGTGAAGAGTCAGCAGGCATGAGAGTCAGCAGGGCAGAGAGTCAGCAGGCAGAGAGAGTCGAGCAGGGAAAGAAGAGGGCTGAGTGCAGGGAGAGAGTCAGCAGGGGGAGAGAGTCAGCAGGGGAGAGTCAGCAGGGGGAGGAGTGGAGAAGAGTCAGCAGGGGAGAGAGTCAGCAGGGAAGAGAGAGTCAGCAGGGGGAGAGGTCAGCAGGTCAGGGAAAGTCAAGCAGGGGGGAAAAGAGAAGAGTCAGCAGGGAGAGAGTCAGAGGGGTAGAGGGAGAGAGTCCAGGGGAGAGATCAGCAGGGGAGGAGGAGAGAGTCAACAGGGGAGAGGTCGCAGGGGATGGGAGAGTCGCAGGGGAGATTCAGCAGAGAGAGTCAGCAGGGGAGAGAGACAAGCAAGGTTGAGAGCAGGGGAGAGAGTCAGCAGGGGAGAGAGCGGGGGAAGAGAGACAGCAGGGGAGAGAATCAGGGGAGAGAGGAGAGTCAGCAGAGGATAGTCAGCAGGGGAGAGTCAGCGGGGGAGAGTCAGCAGGGGAGAGAGTCAGCAGGGGAGAGAGTCAGCAGGGGAGAGAGTCAGCAGGGGAGAGAGCGGGGGAAGAGAGTCAGCAGGGGGAGAGAGTCATCAGGGGGAGAGAGTCATCAGGGGAGAGTCGGCAGGGGAGGAGAGTCGAGTCGGCAGGGGAGAGAGGAGAGTCAGCAGGGGAGAGAGGAGAGTCAGCAGGGGAGAGAGGAGAGTCAGCAGGGGAGAGAGGAGAGTCAGCAGGGGAGAGAGGAGAGTCAGCAGGGGAGAGAGGAGTCAGCAGGGGAGAGAGGAGAGTCAGCAGGGGAGAGAGGAGAGTCAGCAGGGGAGAGTCAGCGGGGGAGAGTTAGCAGGGAGAGACAGCAGAGGAGAGAGTCAGCAGGGGAGAGAGACAAGCAAGGTTGAGCAGGGAAGAGAGTCAACAGGGGAGAGAGCGGGGGAAGAGAGACAGCAGAGGAGAGAGTCATCAGGGGGAGAGAGTCATCAGGGGGAGAGAGTCATCAGGGGGAGAGAGTCATCAGGGGGAGAGAGTCATCAGGGGGAGAGAGTCATCAGGGGGAGAGAGTCATCAGGGGGAGAGAGTTGTCACGGAACGGAGCGCTCCTTCCAGCGAGCCACGTGACTAAAAAACGCAGACAATTTTAAAGACCATTTTTTCCTTTTAAATTTCATTGTGCGTTTAAGTGTATGGACATTTTATTTCATGTCTAGATGTGGTTTTACGGGTGGGGTTTTTATTAGGATGCAGATGTGAAATTGTGTGATGCATTTAAATTTATTTTATTTTCCCTTGGTTGCTAGGATTGAAAGGCTGTGTTGAAATTCAATTGTATGCAAATCCGATTGTCTCATTCAAGTCTGGACATGTCTGGGGCATTCAAGTCTGGACATGTCTGAGGGCATTCAAGTTTGGACATGTCTTTGTGTTGTGTGTATAAAAGGATCTGCCCAAATCCATCATAAATCAGTCCCTGTTTTGAAGTCATACAGCTTCGTCTGGTGAGTTCTTTCAGGGAATATCACATTGCACCCAGAAGGCACTCAGCGGCCTTCTACATCACGTCTATCCCAGGAAAAGGAGCCTCAAGTCAGCCCAGCAGCCACCTCCACACCAACAAGAGGTCGGTAAATCAGGCTGCTCGAGACGCCGAGTGCCGAGCCACTCGGTAGTTGGGCCGGACGCCATCAAGGGGGTCAGATAAGAGCAGGACCGCAGGCGGACACCCCATTCCGTCACATTGGTGGCAGCGGTGGGATAGCTCTCTGCACCCCCGGAAGAGACCCTCATCTCAGCATGGCAGTTTATGCCAGCTGTAAACGAGACACTCTGCGAGATCTGCTGGAGAGCCGTGGAGGGACCGCCGGCTCAAAGAGCAAAAAGGCCTTGGTCAAAGAACTGAGAGAAATGGACCAGCGAAGAGAGGACACGGGACCCCGTCCATAAGAGACCGGTTCCAGCGAAGAGTAAGGAGGGCGATGGCCGAGGCCCAGGCGGATGAACCTGGTGCCTGGCAGGACGAGCACTGGTGGAAAGATTTTCTCCGCCAGGAGATGTGGAACGAGGCCATCCAACAGGAGGAGGACTGCCCTGAAGAAGCCCTTCCCACTTTTACGGAGAGGTACGAGCACCAGTGGTACTTACGGGTGCCCTTTTTGGGAGAACAGCACGAGAGGAATGGCTGACAGAGTTAGGCGAACTGGTCCAGAGCGAAATTATACTGGATGCCAGCTACAGAGCCCTCCAGTGGTTTACGGCCCAACTAATTCCCAGCACAGCAGACAGCGGCCCAACAGAAGGCTTTGACTATGGCGGCACAAGGCTGCTGTATACAAGGATGGGCAAAGACCCCGGTTTTGGGAATGACGCGGAGTGGCGGCGGGAACAACTCCTGGACCTCCGGTATGAGGAACTGGAAGACCTTGATGATCACTGTGATACAGAGGAACTGGAGTTCCTGGTTGAGCAGGAATGGGAGCTCGAAAAGGCCTACAAAAGGCTGTTCGACGACACTCCACAGCTAGGCCTGAGCCCCATTACCTGGGACTGTCCGGCGGAAGAAGCGGGCAGTCAAAGTGACATAGAAGAATTGGAGCCCGAGGCGCTCCCTTGGTTCCCCCTCATGACCGCAGCAGAGGAAGAAGCACTGGCAACAGGGCAGAGTGCCGCTGGCCTCTGCCCATCCCCAGAGATGGAGGACACCATTCTCCCGCAAGACAACACTGTGTCAGTGTTTATCCCCCCAGCTGAAGCGCTGGCGACGGGGCAGAGCGCTGATGCCCTCTGCCCCCCTTTCCTAATGGTCACATCGGATCCAGGAGAGGATGCCCCCGGGCTGGTTTTCACGCAGCCCATGACCCCATCGGAGATGGAGGACGCCATCCTTCCGCCAGAAGACACTTCATCAGTGTCTATCCCCCCAGCTGAAGCGCTGGCGACAGGGCAGAGCGCCGCTGGCCTCTGTCCACTCCCCAAGTTGCACCAAGACGACCCGAGCAAGGATCTCCACAGGCTGCCGGCCCAGCAACTAATGACTCCACCGAGAATGGAGGACACCATTCTCCCGCCCGGAGATACGTCCCCAGCATCTACCCCTCCAGCAGAAGCGCTGACAACAGGGCAGTGCGCCGCTGGCCTCTGCACACCTTTTTCGGTCCGCATAGAAGATTTCGATGAGGACTCCCAGGGGCTGCCGGCCCCGCAGCCGACGACCCTACCCCGACTGGAGGACAACTGTTTCCCGTATATTACACCCGTCCCCCCAGCAGAAGAGCTGGCAATGGGGCAGAGTGCCGCTGGCCTCTGCCCACCACCCAACTTGTGCCCAGAGGATCCAGGCAAGGTTTTCCAGAGGGTGCTACCCTCCCGACCAATGGCTCCCCAGAGAATGGAGGACGCAATTCTCCCGCAAGGAGGCACTTCCCCCGCATCCACCCCCCCCAGCAGAAGCGCTGGCTATGGGGCAGAGCATTTCCAACCTCTGCCCATCCTCCCAACCCGTTAGGCTGGAGGCCTCTTGCCTGACCTATTCCCCTCAACGCCTGGCCAGAGCACCAGGGGCAGGTGCAGTTGGCACACGTTCCCCCCGGGTTATTGATACCCTGGGAGAAGGTACAGGCGGTATCTCTCCAACAGCGAGATACTTTCCCAGGAGGGAACACCAACAAATGATTACACCAGCTACACGCCGGGCCCCAGAGTATAGGGAACCCCTCGGACAGCAGGCCAGCCCACAAGGACAAGTGGAGAAACCCGGGGGCTCGCCTCCTACCCACAGACTACGGGCCACACAAAGACTGCACCGACTCCCCCTATTCGACCAGTTGGGGTCCAACCGTGTCCGTCGGACTTTATTGGGGGGAGAAATGTCACGGAACAGACCTGAGCGCTCCTTCCAGTGAGCCACGTGACTAAAAACGAAGACAATTTTAAAGACCATTTTTCCTTTTATATTTCGGTTGAGCGTTTAAGTGTATGGACATTTTATTTCATGTCTAGATGTGGTTTTACTGGTGGGGATTTTATTAGGATGCAGATGTGAAATTGTGTGATGCATTTAAATGTATTATATTTTCCCTTGGTTGCTAGGATTGAAAGGCTGTGTTGAAATTCAATTGTATGCAAATCCGATTGTCTCATTCAAGTCTGGGGCATTCAAGTCTGGACATGTCTTTGTGTTGTGTGTATAAAAGGATCTGCCCAAACCCTTCATAAATCAGTTCCTGTTTTGAAGTCATACAGCTTCGTCTGGTGAGTTATTTAAGGGAATATCACATTGCATCTAGAAGGCACTCAGCGGCCTTCTACATCACGTCTATCCCAGGAAAAGGAGCCTCAAGTCAGCCCAGCAGCCACCTCCACACCAACAAGAGGTCGGTAGATCAGGCTGCTCGAGACGCCGAGTGCCGAGCCACTCAGTAGTCGGGCCGGACGCCATCAAGGGGGTCAGATAGGAGCAGGACCGCAGGCGGACACCCCATTCCGTCACAAGAGTCATCAGGGGAGAGAGTGTGGAGAGAGTCGGCAGGGGAGAGTCAGCAGGGGAGAGACAGCAGAGGAGAGAGTCAGCAGGGGAAAGAGACAGCAGGGGAGAGAGGAGAGAGTCAGCAGAGGAGAGCGTCAACAGGGGAGAGAGAGACAGCAGGGAAGAGAAGAGAGAGAGCAGGGGAGAGTCAGCTGGGGAGAGTCAGCCGGGGAGAGAGTCAGCCGGGGAGAGAGTCGAGAGAGCGCAGGGGAGAGAGGAGAAAGTCAGCATGGGAGAGAGGAGAGAGACAGCAGGGAAGAGAGAAGAGAGTCAGCAGGGGAGAGAGGAGAGAGAGTCAGCAGGGGAGAGTGTCAGCAGGGGAGAGAGAGTCAGCAGGGGAGAGTCAGCAGGGGAGAGAGACAGCAGGGGAGAGAGAGACAGAAGGGGAGAGAGAGACAGCAGGGGAGAGAGTCAGCAGAGGAGAGCGTCAACAGGGGAGAGAGAGACAGCAGGGAAGAGAAGAGAGAGAGCAGGGGAGAGTCAGCTGGGGAGAGTCAGCCGGGGAGAGAGTCAGCCGGGGAGAGAGTCGAGAGAGCGCAGGGGAGAGAGGAGAAAGTCAGCATGGGAGAGAGGAGAGAGACAGCAGGGAAGAGAGAAGAGAGTCAGCAGGGGAGAGAGGAGAGAGAGTCAGCAGGGGAGAGAGTCAGCAGGGGAGAGAGAGTCAGCAGGGGAGAGTCAGAAGGGGAGAGAGACAGCAGGGGAGAGAGAGACAGCAGGGGAGAGAGAGACAGCAGGGGAGAGAGGAGAGACAGCAGGGGAGAGAGGAGAGACAGCAGGGGAGAGAGGAGAGACAGCAGGGGAGAGAGGAGAGACAGCAGGGGAGAGGAGAGAGACACAGCAGGGAAGAGAGTCAGCAGGGCAGAGAGGAGAGAGTCAGCAGGGGAGAGAGGAGAGAGTCAGCAGGGGAGAGAGGAAAGAGTCAGCAGGGGAGAGAGGAAAGAGTCAGCAGGGGAGAGAGAGTTATCAGGGGGAGAGAGTAATCAGGAGGAGAGAGTGTGGAGAAAGGCAGGGGAGAGGGGAGAGTGGCAGGGGGAGAGGCGGGGAGAGGGGAGAGTCAGCAGGGGAGAGGGGAGAGTCGGCAGGGGAGAGGGGAGAGTCGGCAGGGAGAGGGGGAGTCGGCAGGGGAGAGGGAGAGTCGGCAGGGGAGAGAGGAGAGTCGGCAGGGGAGAGAGGAGAGTCGGGGGGAGAGGAGAGTCGGCAGGGGAGAGAAGAGAGACAGCAGGGGAGAGAGGAGAGGGAGAGAGAGGAGAGACAGCAGGGGAGAGAGCGAGGGAAGAGACAGCAGGGGAGAGGGAGTCATCAGGGGGAGAGAGTCCTCAGGGGGCAGAGAGTCATCAGGGGGGAGAAAGTCATCAAGGGGAGAGAGGAGAGCGTCATCAAGGGGAGAGAGTGTGGAGAGAGTAAGGGGAGAGTCGGCAGGGGAGAGAGGAGAGTCAGCAGGGGAGAGACAGCAGGGAGAGACAGGAGAGGAGAGACAGGAGAGGAGAGACAGCAGAGGAGAGACAGGAGAGGAGAGACAGCAGAGGAGAGACAGCAGAGGAGAGACAGCAGAGGAGCGAGTCAGCAGGGGAAAGATGGGAGAGAGTCAGCAGGGGGGAGAGAGTGGAGAGAGTCAGCAGGGGAGAGACAGCAGAGGAGTCAGCAGGGGAAAGAGACAGCAGGGGAGAGAGGAGAGAGTCAGCAGAGGAGAGAGGAAAGAGTCAGCAGGGGAGAGGGGAGAGGGGAGAGAGAGTCAGCAGGGGAGAGAGAGTTATCAGGGGGAGAGAGTCATCAGGGGAGAGAGTAATCAGGAGGAGAGAGTGTGGAGAAAGGCAGGGAAGAGGGGAGAGTCGGCAGGGGAGAGGGGAGAGTCGGCAGGGGAGAGGGGAGAGTCGGCAGGGGAGAGAGGAGAGACAGCAGGGGAGAGAGGAGAGACAGCAGGGGAGAGAGGAGAGACAGCAGGGGAGAGAGGAGAGACAGCAGGGGAGAGAGCGAGGGAAGAGACAGCAGGGGAGAGAGCGAGGGAAGAGACAGCAGGGGAGAGAGCGAGGGAAGAGACAGCAGGGGAGAGGGAGTCATCAGGGGGAGAGAGTCATCAGGGGGAGAGAGTGTGGAGAGAGTAAGGGGAGAGACAGCAGAGGAGCGAGTCAGCAGGGGAAAGATGGGAGAGAGTCAGCAGGGGGGAGAGAGCAGAGAGTCAGCAGGGGAAGAGACAGAGGGGAGAGAGTCAACAGGGGAGAGAGACACAGCAGGGGAGAGAAGAGAGAGAGCAGGGGAGAGTCAGCCGGGGAGAGAGTCGAGAGAGCGCAGGGGAGAGAGGAGAAAGTCAGCAGGGAAGAGAGAAGAGAGACAGCAGGGAAGAGAGAGAGAGTCAGCTGAAGAGAAGAAGAGAGTCAGCAGGGAAGAGAAGAGAGTCAGACGAGGGAAGAGAGAAGAGAGTCAGCAGGGGAGAGAGAGAGTCAGCAGGGGAGAGAGAAGAGAGTCAGCAGGGGAGAGAGAGAGAGTCAGCAGGGGAAGAGAGGAGAGAGTCAGCAGGGGCGAGAGGAAGAGTCAGCAGGGGAGAGAGGAAAGAGTCAGCAGGGGAGAGAGGAGAGAATCAGCAGGGGAGAGAGGAGAGAAGTCAGCAGGGAAGAGAAGAAGAGAGTCAGCAGGAGAGAGAGTCAGCAAGGGAAGAGAGTCAGCAGGGAGAGAGAGAGAGTCAGCAGGGGAGAGAGGAGAGAGTCAGCAGGGGAGAGAGGAGAGAGTCAGCAGGGGAGAGAGGAAAGAGTCAGCAGGGGAGAGAGGAGAGAGAATCAGCAGGGGAGAGAGGAGAGAGAATCAGAGGGAGAGAGGGAGAAGGGGGAGAGGAGAGAGACAGCGGGGAGAGGGAGAGAGACAGAGGAGAGAGGAGAGAGAACAGCAGGGAAGGAGTAAGCAGAGGAGAGAGAGAGCAGGGGAGAGAGTAAGCAGGGGAGAGGAGAGAGAGACAGCAGGGAAGAGAGTAAGCAGAGGAGAGAGAGAGCAGGGAAGAGAGTAAGCAGGGGAGAGGAGAGAGAGTCAGCAGGGCAAAGAGTCAGCAGGGCAGAGAGAGTCAGCAGGGCAGAGAGAGTCAGCAGGGCAGAGAGAGTCAGCAGGGCAGAGAGAGTCAGCAGGGCAGAGAGAGTCAGCAGGGGAGAGAGTCAGCAGGGGAGAGAGTCAGCAGGGGAGAAAGTCAGCAGGGGAGTCAGCAGGGGAGAGATGTGACGGGATGGAGTGTCCGCCTGCGGTCCTGCTCCTATCTGACCCCCTTGATGGCGTCCGGCCCGACTACCGAGTGGCTCGGCACTCGACGTCTCGAGCAGCCTGATCTACCGACCTCTTGTTGGTGTGGAGGTGGCTGCTGGGCTGACTTGAGGCTCCTTTTCCTGGGATAGACGTGATGTAGAAGGCCGCTGAGTGCCTTCTAGGTGCAATATGACATTCCCTGGAAGAACTCACCAGACGAAGCTGTATGACTTCAAAACAGAGACTGATTTATTACAAGGTTTGGGCAGATCATTTGATACACACAACAGAAAAGACATGTCCAGACTTGAATGCCCTCATACAATACAGGATACATGTTAATACATCACACTCGAATAAAAACCACACCAGTAAAACCACATCTAGACATGAAATAAAATGTCCATACACTTAAACGCACAACCGAAATATAAAAGGAAAAAATGATCTTTAAAACTGTCTGAGTTTTTAGTCACGCGGCTCGCTGGAAGGAGCGCTCAGGTCCATTCCGTGACATTCCTCCCCCCCCAATAAAGTCCGACGGACACGGTTGGACCCCAACGGGTCGAATAGGGGGAGTCGGTGAGCTTGGGTCTCCGGGTTCCCGGGCAGATTGCCGCGATAGTCCATCGGCATTCCCATTCTGAGGCCCGGGCCGGTACTGGATCGTAAAGTTAAACGGTTGGAGGGCCAGGCTTTTCCCCCCCGCCACCCGGTTGAGCCACACCAGTGGATTGTGGTCTGTCATAACGGTGAAGGACCGCCCATAAACATATGGCTGAAATTTCCTCAGGGCCCAGACCAAGGCCAAACACTCCTTCTCCACCGCGGCATATCCCACCTCCCGGGGTAAGAGTTTGCGGCTGATGTACGCCACCGGATGATCCCCCACTTGGCTTAGCACGGCTCCCAGTCCGAACATTGAGGCGTCTGTATGGACGATAAAACGTTTGTTATAATTCAGAGCTGCCAATAGAGGGGCTTGGGTTAGGGCGGTTTTCAGTTTCTGGAAGGCGGCTTCACACTCCGGGGACCACAGGACTTGGCGGGGCAGGGATTTCTTGGTCAGGTCTGTCAGGGGTTTGGTGAGGTCGCTGTAGTGGGGGACAAACTTCCTGTAGTACCCCGCGGTGCCCAAGAAGGCGAGGACCTGGGTCTTGGTCACGGGGGTGGGCCATTCTAGAATGGCTTCTACCTTGGCGGGTTCTGGTCGCTGGGTCCCACAACCCACCCGGTGGCCGAGGTACTGCACCTCGGACATCCCTATTTTAAATTTTTCCGGTTTAAGGGTCAGGTTGGCGTCCCTGATTCGATCTAATACCACCCCCAGATGGTGGAGGTGTTCCTCCCAGGTCTGGCTGTATATGGCTATGTCGTCCCTTACGCCTTCCGGGCCCTTGCCGGCCCGGTCGCCGTACCTCTCTAGGGTGGGGTCGGTCTGAGTCTGGTGCTGGAGGGTGGCCGGGGAGCTACACGTGAGGGGGTGGTCAGGTCGAGGGGATGTGGTCTCGTTTGGTCGTGGTTTGGGGGGTTTTGGAGGTTTGGGTTGTGGTCTCACCTGGGTCCCGACTGGAGTGCCGTGGTTGTTCCGGTGGCTCTGTTGCCGTGTGGTCACCGGGGCTGCCGCGTCCGTGGCGTAGGCCGAGACCAAGCGTCCCAGGTCGTTCCCAAGGAGGATTTCAGCCGGTAGTTGGTCTAGTAAACCCACCCTCACGGATCCCTCCCCAGACCCCCAATCAAGGTGGACTTGGGCAGTAGCGAGTCGAAGCACTTTTCCTCCAGCCACGCGGACAGTGACGGTGTGGTGTAGCCGGTTCTTTTTGGATATCAGGTGGGGGCGCACGAGTGTGATGGTGGCGCCGGAGTCTCGGAGGCCCGCCCGTTGATCCACACCGCCTGTCGGTGGTGTTGGCGGTTGTCGGCCGAGGCAGCTTGTACGGGGTCGGCCTCGTGCAGCATCCCCCATTCTTCCTGGGGGTCCCAATACGGGGATTCGGTCTGGTAACAGTGGGCCGCAGGTGGTGCTCGGGGGGGTCCCCGCGGAGGGGAAAGTTGGTTGGGACAGTTCCGACGGTAGTGCCCCACCTGGCCGCACCCGTAACATCGGATGGTAACCGTGGAGTGGGAGCGGTTTGTCGGTCTGGGTGTGGGCCAGCGAGTTGGTGGCTCCGGGGGAGGGGTGGGTAGTGTGGGTCGAAGGGGTGGGGGTCGTTCTGCCCCATTGGGTTTCCGTGTGTCTGTATACTCCTCTGCCCAGGTAGCCGCTTGCTGCACCGTCTGGGGCTTCTTGTCCCTCACCCACTCCCGTACTGCCGTGGCGGTGTGGTCAAAGAATTGTTCGAGGAGGAACAGCTGGGTGATGTCTTCCACGGTTCGAGCTTTGCACCCTGCGAATCAGGTCTTCAGGTCTCGTTGCAGCCGGTGTGCCCACTCCACATGGGTAGTGCCGTTGGGCCGGCGTGAGTTCCGGAACTTCATCCGGCTGGCTTCGGGAGTGACGGCAAAGCGGGCCAGTAAGGTTTGCTTTACCTGCTCGTAGGCCCGGGCTTCCTCGTCTGGGACAGTTCGATAGGCCTCCACAGCTTGTCCGGTCAACTTACAGGCCAGAATCCTGACCCAAGCGGAACATTGAACCTCGTGTATTTGGCACGACCGCTCAAAGTCTTGGAGGAAGCTCTCGATCTCTTCCTCCGCCTCGTTAAAAGTCTTGAAGACCTGGAAGGGTACCGTCCGGGCCGCTGGTCTCTCGGGGTTGGGTCTCTCCACTTTCTGCCAGCCGTAGCTCATGCTGGCGTACCCTCTCCCGCTCTTCCTCTAGCGCGATTTCTTGAACAATATTCCAGAAGGTGGCTTCCGTCGGGGCGGCTCCGTAAACCGCTGCCCGCTGCCATACCTTCTTCTGGAAGGAATTTTCAGAGATGGGTGCCGCTGGGGGGGGGGGGGTGTCGGTGGTGGGGGTGCGGGCGTGGCCCTCTCCCGCTGATCCATGTCCTTTAGCTCTTCGACCAGAGCATCCTTGGTTTTCGAGCCTGCGGTCCCTCCACGGCTCTCCAGCAGATCTCGCAGAGTGTCTCGTTTAAAGCTGGCGTAGGCTGCCATGCTAATATGAGGGTCTCTTCCGGGGGTATCCGGGGGTGCAGAGAGCTATCCCACCGCTGCCACCAGTGTGACGGGATGGAGTGTCCGCCTGCGGTCCTGCTCCTATCTGACCCCCTTGATGGCGTCCGGCCCGACTACCGAGTGGCTCGGCACTCGGCGTCTCGAGCAGCCTGATCTACCGACCTCTTGTTGGTGTGGAGGTGGCTGCTGGGCTGACTTGAGGCTCCTTTTCCTGGGATAGACGTGATGTAGAAGGCCGCTGAGTGCTTTCTAGGTGCAATATGATATTCCCTGGAAGAACTCACCAGACGAAGCTGTATGACTTCAAAACAGAGACTGATTTATTACAAGGTTTGGGCAGATCCTTTTATACACACAACAAAAAAGACATGTCCAGACTTGAATGCCCTCAGACATGTCCAGACTTGAATGCCCTCAGACATGTCCAGACTTGAATGCCCTCATACAATACAGGATACATGTTAATACATCACACTCTAATAAAAACCACACCAGTAAAACCACATCTAGACATGAAATAAAATGTCCATACACTTAAACGCACAACCGAAATATAAAAGGAAAAAATGATCTTTAAAACTGTCTGAGTTTTTATTTACGCGGCTCGCTGGAAGGAGCGCTCAGGTCCATTCCGTGACAAGAGAGTCAGCAGGGGAGAAAGCCAGCAGGGGAGAAAGCCAGCAGGGGAGAAAGTCAGCAGGGCAGAGAGTCAGCAGGGCAGAGAGTCAGCAGGGCAGAGAGTCAGCAGGGCAGAGAGTCAGCAGGGGTGAGAGGAGAGAGTCAGCAGGGGAGAGAGGAGAGTCAGCAGGGGAGAGTCAGCAGAGAGTCAGCAGGGGAGAGAGACAAGCAAGGTTGAGAGCAGGGAAGAGAGCAGGGGAGAGAGTCAGCAGGGGAGAGAGCGGGGGAAGAGAGACAGCGGGGGAAGAGAGACAGCAGGGGAGAGAGTCAGCAGGGGAGAGAATCAGCAGGGGAGAGAGTCAGCAGGGGAGAGAGACAAGCATGGTTGAGAGCAGGGAAGAGAGCAGGGGAGAGAGCGGGGGAGAGAGCGGGGGAAGAGAGACAGCAGGGGAGAGAGTCATCGGGGGAGAGAGTCATCAGGGGAGAGTGTCATCAGGGGAGAGTCAGCGGGTAGAGACAGCAGAGGAGAGAGTCAGCAGGGGAGAGAGACAAGCAAGGTTGAGAACAGGGGAGAGAGTCAGCAGGGGAGAGAGCGGGGGGAAGAGACACAGCAGGGGAGGGAGAGTCATCAGGGGAGAGAGAGTCATCAGGGGAGAGAGAGTCATCAGGGGAGAGAGTCATCAGGGGAGAGAGTCGAGTCAGCGGGGGAGAGTCAGCGCAGAGAGACAGCAGAAGAGAGAGTCAGCAGGGGAGAGAGACAAGCAAGGTTGAGAGCAGGGAAGAGAGTCAGCAGGGGAGAGAGTCATCGGGGAGAGTGTCATCAGGGGAGAGTCAGCGGGTAGAGACAGCAGAGGAGAGAGTCAGCAGGGGAGAGAGACAAGCAAGGTTGAGAACAGGGGAGAGAGTCAGCAGGGGAGAGAGCGGGGGGAAGAGACACAGCAGGGGAGGGAGAGTCATCAGGGGAGAGAGAGTCATCAGGGGAGAGAGGAGAGTCAGCGGGGGAGAGTCAGCGCAGAGAGACAGCAGAAGAGAGAGTCAGCAGGGGAGAGAGACAAGCAAGGTTGAGAGCAGGGAAGAGAGTCAGCAGGGGAGAGAGCGGGGGGAAGAGAGACATCAGGGGGAGAGAGTCATCAGGGGAGAGTGGAGAGAGTCATCGGGGAGAGAGTCAGGGAGAGTCGGCAGGGGAGAGAGGAGAGTCAGCAGGGGAGAGTCAGCAGGGAGAGACAGCAGAGGAGAGTCAGCAGGGGAGAGAGTGTGGAGAGAGTCAGGGGAGAGAGTGTGGAGAGAGTCAGCAGGGGAGAGAGACAAGCAAGGTTGAGCACGGAGGAGTCAGCAGGGGAGAGAGCGGGGGGAAGAGACAGCAGGGGAGAGAGTGTGGAGAGAGTCAGGGGAGAGAGTCAGCAGGGGAAAGATGGGAGAGAGTCAGCAGGGGAGAGAGTGGAAAGAGACAGCAGGGGAGAGAGTCAACAGAGGAGAGAGTCAACAGAGGAGAGAGTCAACAGGGGAGAGAGTCAACAGGGGAGAGAGTCAACAGGAGAGAGAGACAGCAGGGGAGAGAGGAGAGAGAGTCAGCAGGGGAGAGAGGAGAGAGAGTCAGCAGGGGAGAGAGGGAGAGTCAGCAGGGGAGAGAGGAGAGAGTCAGCAGGGGAGAGGAAAGAGACAGCAGGGGAGAGAGCAGGGGAGAGAGTCAGCAGGGCAGAGAGTCAGCAGGGCAGAGAGTCAGCAGGGCAGAGAGTCAGCAGGGCAGAGAGTCAGCAGGGGAGAGAGGAGAAAGTCAGCAGGGGAGAGAGTCAGCAGGGGAGAGAGTCAGCAGGGGAGAGAGTCAGCAGGGGAGAGAGTCAGCAGGGGAGTGAGGAGAGAGTCAGCAGGGGAGTGAGGAGAGAGTCAGCAGGGGAGAGTGTGGAGAGAGTCAGCAGGGGAGAGAGGAGAGTCAGCAGGGGAGAGTCAGCGGAGAGAGTCAGCAGGGGAGAAAGACAAGCAAGGTTGAGAGCAGGGAATAGAGCAAGGGAGAGAGTCAGCAGGGGAGAGAGCGGGGGGAAGAGTCGGCAGGGGAGAGTCAGCGGGGAGGAGAGAGGAGACAGCAGGGGAGAGAGGAGAGTCAGCAGGGGAGAGAGGAGAGAGAGTCAGCAGGGGAGAGAGGAGAGAGAGTCAGCAGGGGAGAGAGGAGAGAGAGTCAGCAGGGGAGAGAGGAGAGAGGAGAAAGTCAGCAGGGGAGAGGAGAAAGTCAGCAGGGGAGAGGAAAGAGAGAGCAGGGGAGAGAGCAGGGGAGAGAGTCAGCAGGGCAGAGAGTCAGCAGGGCAGAGAGTCAGCAGGGCAGAGAGTCAGCAGGGCAGAGAGGAGAGAGTCAGCAGGGGAGAGAGGGTGAGAGTCAGCAGGGGAGAGAGGGGAGAGTCAGCAGGGGAGAGAGGAGAAAGTCAGCAGGGGAGAGAGGAGAGAGTCAGCAGGGGAGAGAGGAGAGAGTCAGCAGGGGAGAGAGGAGAGAGTCAGCAGGGGAGAGTGTGGAGAGAGTCACGGGAGAGTCAGCAGGGGAGAGAGGAGAGTCAGCAGGGGAGAGTCAGCGGAGAGTCAGCAGGGGAGAAAGACAAGCAAGGTTGAGAGCAGGGAATAGAGCAAGGGAGAGAGTCAGCAGGGGAGAGAGTCATCGGGGAGAGAGTCGGGGGAGAGTCGGCAGGGGAGAGTCAGCGGGGAGAGAACAGAGGAGAGAGTCAGCAGGGGAGAGAGACAAGCAATGTTGAGTAGGAAAGAGAGTCAGCAGGGGAGAGAGGGGGGAAGAGAGTCATCAGGGGAGAGAGTGTGGAGAGAGTCAGGGGAGAGTCGGCGGGGAGAGTCAGCAGGGGAGAGACAGAAGAGGAGAGAGTCAGCAGGGGAAAAATGGGAGAGAGTCAGCAGGGGAAAGAGAGACAGCAGGGGAGTGAGGAGAGAGTCAGCAGAGGAGAGAGTCAGCAGGGGAGAGAGGAGAGAGAGTCAGCAGGGGAGAGAGGAGAGAGAGTCAACAGGGGAGAGAGGAGAGAGTCAGCAGGGGAGAGAGGAGGGAGAGTCAGCAGGGGAGAGAGGAGAGTCAGCAGGGGAGAGAGGAGAGTCAGCAGGGGAGAGAGGAGAGTCAGCAGGGGAGAGAGGAGGGAGAGTCAGCAGGGGAGAGAGTAAGCAGGGGAGAGGAGAGAGAGCAAGGGAGAGAGTAGAAAGTCAGCAGGGCAGAGTGTCAGCAGGGCAGAGAGGAGAGAGGAGAAAGTCAGCAGGGGAGAGAGGAGAAAGTCAGCAGGGGAGAGAGGAGAGAGCGTGCAGGGGAGAGAGAAGAGAGTCAGCAGGGGAGAGAGTCAGCAGGGCAGAGAGTCAGCAGGGCAGAGAGTCAGCAGGGGGAGAGAAACATAGAAACATAGAAAAATCTCAGCAGATAAGAACCTTTTGGCCCATCTAGTCTGCCCAATTACATGGATACTTTACCTGGATTTATCTTTTGTTTAGGATAGCCTTATGCCTATCCCATGCTTGCTTAAATTCAATTACTGTTTTGGCCTCTACCACTTCTACTGGAAGACTGTTCCATGTATCCACCACCCTCTCAGTAAAATAATGCTTCCTGATGTTACTTTTAAACCTTTGCCCCTCTAATCTAAGACTATGTCCTCTTGTTTTGCTACTTTGTTTCCTTTTAAATATACTCCCTTCCTCTACCTTGTGGATTCCCTTTACGTATTTAAATGTTTCTATCATATCTCCTCTGTCTCGTCTTTTTTCCAAGCTGTACATGTTAAGATCATTAACCCTTTCCTGGTAACTTTTCTCCTTCAAGCCGTACTCCATTTTAGTAGCCCTTCTCTGAACTCTCTCTAAGATGTCTAAATATCATGTCAGATGTATCAAATATTCTATATTCAGCCCTTTGGTTTTTACGTCCCAGGTGCATTATCTTGCACTTATCCACATTAAAACTCAATTGCCACAGCTCCCACCATTTTTTTAGTTTACCTAAATCATTTGTCATTTGGCTGATCCCTCCAGGAACGTCAACCCTGTTGCAAATCTTTGTGTCATCAGCAAAAAGACATACTTTTCCATTAATACCTTCTGCAATATCACTAATAAAAATATTAAAGAGAATGGGTCCAAGTACTGACCCCTGAGGTACCCCACTGGTAACAAGACCTTGTGCCGAATAAACTCCATTTACCACAACCCTCTGTTGCCTGTCACTCAGCCACTGCCTAATCCATTCAACAATATTGGAATCCAAGCTCAAAGATTGCAATTTATTGATAAGCTTCTATGCGGAACAGTATCAAAAGCCTTACTGAAATCTAAATAAGCAATGTCTACTGCACCACCTGTGTCTATTATTTTTGTTACCCAATCAAAAAAATCAATAAGATTAGTTTGGCATGATCTCCCTGAGGTAAACCCATGTTGTTTCTGATCCTGTAATCTATGTGTTTTTAGATGTTCAACAATCCTTTCCTTTAACATGGTTTCCATTAATTTCCCCACTACTGACGTAAGACTAACTGGCCTATAGTTCCCAGATTCCTCCCTACTACCCTTCTTGTGAATGGGCACAACATTTGCTAATTTCCAGTCTTCTGGGACGACTCCTATTAACAAGGATTGGTTAAATAAATCTGTTAATGGTTTTGCTATTACACCACTGAGCTCTTTTAACCCTTTCGCTGCTGAGGCGTTTCACACCTCTGTGCTGAGGTCATTGTTACCAGTTTCGCTCATCATGTTTAAACGTGTTTTGAAGCTTATTTTAGTATATGACCCAGACATATTATATATCGTTCTTTCCGTCAGACTCGGCAGATTCATAATATGTCATTATTATATGTATATGTCATGTCATGTCTGTATATTATAACAAAAAAATGCAATAAAATATGAATTTTTAATAATTTACAACGTGTAAAGTGTTTTTTTCTCACATTTTAACATGCGAGCAATTGCGGTTATATTTTGTATGGGGTGCGCTTGTTAAAAAAATTAGAGATGGGGTCTCGTTACATTATTTTTTTTGGGAAAATTACGCGATTTTTAACAAATGCACCGCATACAAAAATCGTTAGTGCAGCATCATTGTTCACATTATAATTGAAATGGGAACAATATTGCTGCATTAACAAAACTTTTTTTATGGTCATGTTTGGTATCGTTGGAAAGGCCATGCTCTGGCCGATCCAACAGTACCAAACATTGAACCCTAGCTGCCACGGATCGGGAGATAGGGGGTTCATTGGAACCCCCTATCTCCACCATTGGTGGCAGTTAGGGGTTAACTGCAGGACTGGCGTCATCGTGCTATGCACGATGACGCCAGTCCTCAGGGGGCATTCCCGGAAGCTTGACCGACATCCAAGATGTCGGCCAGCTCCGGGAGAGGATCACGATTTGGCGCTTTTCGGCGCCGCATCGTGATCCGGCACCCAAGGGGTTAATGGCATGCACCGTTTGAAAGGGCAGGTTGTGCCCTTCCAAACCGTGCCTGCCTTAACCCTCTGACTGCCGGCGATCGGGAGGGAGAGCGGTCCGAAGGACCTCCCCACCCTTCCTTTCAGGCGCCTCCTCCGCACACGCGGGGGGGGGGCGCCTGAATTAGATGTCATTACCCCGCCGCGATTACATCTAATGGTGCCGGCGGCAGTCCCCGGTGCTGGGCTGACATCAAGGATGTCAGCCCGCACCGGGGGGCACAGCGATCGGCCGGAACCCGGCCGATCGCTGGCCGCAAAGGGAGGATGCGCTCAGCGCGTCCTCAGCAGGCAACCCTACCTGCGGGTGGATGCGCTGAGCGCGTCCTCCGCAGCGAAAGGGTTAATAACTTAGGGTGGATCCCATCAGGCCCCATTGACTTATTTGTCTTTACTTTAGACAGCTGCTGTAGAACCTCCTCCTCTGTAAACTCATATGTAAATGTCTCGTTAGTGTTTCCTCCTAACTGAGGTCCCTTTCCTTCCTTTTCTTCTGCAAAGACTGAACAAAAATATTCATTGAGGCAGTCAGCGAGACTTTTATCCTCTTCTACATACCTTCCTTCCTTTGTTTTTAATCTAACTAATCCTTGTTTTACTTTTCCTTTCTCATTTATGTATCTAAAAAATTTTTTGTCCCCCCCCCTTTTTACTGACTGAGCTATTTTCTCTTCTGCGTGTGCTTTGGAAGCCCTTATAAATTGCTTTGCCTCTTTCTGCCTAATCTTATAGGTTTGCCTATCTTCTTCACTCTGAGTTGTTTTATAATTATTGAATGCTGTCTTTTTGTTCTTCACTATTTTGGCCACTTCTGCCAAACCACAGTGGTTTCTTCCCTTTTTTGTTTTTGCTAACAAGTCGAATGCAATTGCCTGTGGCCTTCAATAATGTTTCCTTTAAATAATCCCATTTCTCCTGGACTCCCTTTAAACTCCTCCAGTCTGATAATGACTCCTTCACACAAAATATCATTTTAGAAAAATCTGTATTTTTAAAGTCTAAAACTTTTGTTTTTGTGTGGTGCGGCTCCATCCCTGTTCTTATATTAAACCATACTGACTGGTGATCACTAGATCCCAAATTTTCACCTACAACAAAGTCCGATACCAAACCTCCATTTGTAAGTATTAAATCCAATATGGCCCCTTTTGGAGAGTCAGCAGGGCAGAGAGGAGAGAGTCAGCAGGGGAGAGAGGAGAGAGTCAGCAGGGGAGAGAGGAGAGAGTCAGCAGGGGAGAGAGGAGAGAGTCAGCAGGGGAGAGAGGAGAGAGTCAGCAGGGGAGAAAGTCAGCAGGGGAGAGAGGATAGTCAGCAGGGGAGAGTAAGCAGGGGAGACAGAAGCAAAGAGGGGAGAGAGTAAGCAGGGGAGAGAGTAAGAAGGGGAGAGAGTCAGCAGGGGAGAGAGTCAGCAGGGGAGAGAGTCAGCAGGGGAGACAGAAGCAGAGAGAGGGGAGAGAGTCAGCAGGGGAGACAGAAGCAGAGAGAGGGGAGAGAGTCAGCAGGGGAGACAGAAGCAGAGAGAGGGGAGAGAGTCAGCAGGGGAGACAGAAGCAGAGAGAGGGGAGAGTCAGCAGGGGAGACAGAAGCAGAGAGAGGGGATAATCAGCAGGGGAGACAGAAGCAGAGAGAGGGGATAATCAGCAGGGGAGACAGAAGCAGAGAGAGGGGAGAGAGAGTCAGCAGGGGAGAGAGTAACCAGGGGAGAGAGGAAAGAGTCAACAGGGGACAGAAGCAGACAGAAGCAGATAGAGGGGAGAGAGTAAGCAGGGGAGACAGAAGCAGATAGAGGGGAGAGAGTAAGCAGGGGAGAGAGTCAGCAGGGGAGACAGAAGCAGAGAGAGGGGAGAGTCAGCAGGGGAGACAGAAGCAGAGAGAGGGGAGAGAGTCAGCAGGGGAGACAGAAGCAGAGAGAGGGGAGAGAGTCAGCAGGGGAGATAGAAGCAGAGAGAGGGGAGAGTCAGCAGGGGAGACAGAAGCAGGGAGAGGGGATAATCAGCAGGGGAGACAGAAGCAGAGAGAGGGGAGAGAGTCAGCAGGGGAGAGAGTCAGCAGGGGAGAGAGTAAGCAGGGGAGAGAGTCAGCAGGGGAGAGAGGAAAGAGTCAACAGGGGACAGAAGCAGACAGAAGCAGATAGAGGGGAGAGAGTAAGCAGGGGAGACAGAAGCAGATAGAGGGGATAAATCAGCAGGGGAGACAGAAGCAGAGAGAGGGGAGAGAGTCAGCAGGGGAGACAGAAGCAGATAGAGGGGAGAGAGTAAGCAGGGGAGACAGAAGCAGATAGAGGGGAGAGAGTCAGCAGGGGAGACAGAAGCAAATAGAGGAGAGAGTCAGCAGAGAGAGGGGAGAGAGTCAGCAGAGAGAGGGGAGAGAGTCAGCAGGGGAGAGAGTCAGCAGAGGAGACAGAAGCAGAGAAAAGGGAGAGAGTCAGCAGGGGAGAGCGTGAGAAACTAGAAGAAAAAAGGCTGAGCGAGCGTTCCACAGCAGGCGCGTCCTCCTCTTTATACCATAGGAGGCGCTAAGAGAGTAAAGAGACATGTACCTCGCATGATCACAGTCTACTCGTCCCTTGTAGCGGTCCAGGAAATCAAGCGGAAGAGCGTGGTCTGCCACGGCCCGAGCAATAAACTGCCCCAACATCTGCACAGAGAAAACAGGGCGCAACATAAACAGCCACTCATCACCCACATAAGCCTCACCCCCTTTAAACCCCAAAAAACAAGGCGTTAGAAATCCACGCCCATTAAACATACTGGGGTTATAACCACACTGCAGGCACCATAACCACATCACACACAACACTGGATCATAGGCCTGCAGCCCCGCGCTTCCCAGAGCTCCCCTTGCAGCGCCAACAGCAACCCGCGCTTCCCAGAGATCCCCCTGCAGCGCCAACAGCAGCCTGCGCTTCCCAGAGATTCCTCTGCAGTGCCAAGAGCAGCCTGTGCTTCCCAGAGCTCCCCCTGCAGCGCCAACAGCAGCCTGCGCTTCTCAGAGCTCCCCCTGCAGCGCCAACAGCAGCCTGCGCTTCCCACAGCTCCACCTGCAGCGCCAACAGCAGCCTGCGCTTTCCAGAGCTCCGCCTGCAGTGCCAACAGCAGCCTACGCTTCCCAGAGCTCCCCCTGCAGCGCCAACAGCAGCCCACACATCCCAGAGCTCCCCCTGCAGCGCCAACAGCAGCCTGCGCTTCTCAGAGCTCCCCCTGCAGCGCCAACAGCAGCCTGCGCTTCCCACAGCTCCCCCTGCAGCGCCAACAGCAGCCTGCGCTTCCCAGAGCTCCGCCTGCAGTGCCAACAGCAGCCTGCACTTCCCACAGCTCCACCTGCAGCGCCAACAGCAGCCTGCGCTTCCCAGAGATCCCTCTGCAGCACCAAGAGCAGCCCGTGCTTCCCAGAGATCCCCCTGCAGCGCCAACAGCAGCCTGCGCTTCCCAGAGATCCCCCTGCGCCAATAGCAGCCCGTGCTTCCCAGAGCTTTCCCTGCAGCGCCAACAGCAGCCCGCACTTCCCAAAGCTCCGCCTGCAGTGCCAACAGCAGCCCGCACTTCCCAGAGCTCCCCCTGCAGTGCCAACCGCAACCCGCGCTTCCTAGAGCTCCACCTGCAGCACCAACAGCAGCCTGCGCTTCCCACAGCTCCACCTGCAGTGCCAAAAGCAGCCTACGCTTCCCAGAGCTCCCTCTGCAGTGCCAAGAGCAGCCTGCGCTTCCCAGAGATCCCCCTGTAGCACCAACAGCAGCCTGCGCCTCCCACAGCTCCACCTGCAGTGCCAACAGCAGTCTGCGCTTCCCAGAGCTCCCCTTGCAGCGCCAACAGCAGCCTGCGCTTCCCACAGCTCCACCTGCAGTGCCAACAGCAGCCCGCGCTTCCCAGAGCTCCCCCTGCAGCGCCAACAGCAGCCCGCGCTTCCCAGAGCTCCCCCTGCAGCGCCAACAGCAGCCCGCACTTCCCACAGCTCCACCTGCAGTGCCAACAGCAGTCCGCGCTTCCCAGAGATCCCCCTGCGCCAATAGCAGCCCGCGCTTCCCAGACTTCCCCCAGCAGCACCAACAGCACCCCGCACTTCCCAAAGCTCCGCCTGCAGTGCCAACAGCAGTCTGCGCTTCCCAGAGCTCCCCTTGCAGCGCCAACAGCAGCCTGCGCTTCCCACAGCTCCACCTGCAGTGCCAACAGCAGTCTGCGCTTCCCAGAGCTCCCCTTGCAGTGCCAACAGCAGCCCACGCTTCCCAGAGCTCCCCCTGCAGCACCAACAGCAGCCCGCACTTCCCACAGCTCCACCTGCAGTGCCAACAGCAGCCCGTGCTTCCCAGAGCTCCCCCTGCAGCGGCCAACAGCAGCCCACACTTCCCACAGCTCTGCCTGCAGTGCCAACAGCAGTCCGCGCTTCCCAGAGCTCCCCCTGCACTTCCCACAGCTCCGCCTGCAGTGCCAACAGCAGCCTGAACTTCCCACAGCTCCGCCTGCAGTGCCAACAGCAGCCCGGCTTCCCAGAGCTCCCACTGCAGCATCAACAGCAGCCCGCGCTTCCTACAGCTCCGCCTGCAGTGCCAACAGCAGCCTGAACTTCCCACAGCTCCGCCTGCAGTGCCAACAGCAGCCCGCGCTTCCCAGAGCTCCCCTGCAGCGTCAACAGCAGCCCGCACTTCCCAGAGATCCCCCTGCAGCACCAACAGCAGCCTGCGCTTCCCAGAGCTCCCCCTGCAGCGCCAACAGCAGCTCGCACATCCCAGAGCTCCCCCTGCAGCAACAACAGCAGCCCGCACATCCCAGAGCTCCCCCTGCAGCGCCAACAGCAGCCCACACATCCCAGAGCTCCCCCTGCAGTGCCAACAGCAGCCCATGGATTCCAGTGTGTTAAAATACAATCAATACGCAGAATATGTTGAAATAATTGATCAGATATTAGTGACTGTTTGATTCTCATGTTGTAGAGTTAATGTGAGTTCAGTATAGTGTCTGTGAGGAGGCAGTGATTCCAGGTGCCCTGGCGATACTTATATACTAACAATTAACAACAGGGGGAGATCGTTGAAGCAGAAGCCAGATGTGTGTCACTAATAACGGTTATCTGACTGCAAGACAATTTATAGCTTCCAAGCATGAGAATATTCATTGTACCTGGGAATTTGTCCGGCCAGCATTTTCTCATGGTATGAACTCTTATGTTTCGAATGATATAAAGGTCAAAGGATTTTCTTAATGGGCAGAAGCAGGAAAGGGGAGAGAAGGAAGCCTCAGAGAGCATGTCTCTCAGGTCGCTCTTTCAAATGAGACCCCAAATCAGCCTTATATCCAGAACGATGAAGCTTTTTTATCGGTAATGTATTAATATCTATACTATAATAGAATAAGCCTAAAAACGTCCGTCGCCAAAAGCCGTCTGCGCATGCGCGACGGACTTTTGAAAGCGGCCGTTAAAACACACAGGTAGCTGCGCGTGCCGGCCGCGTGAAAAAAAAAAAAAACGTCACGAGCCGCGCGCAGCTACCCGTGTTTACACGGCCGCCAGATGCCCCGATCCTCCAGCGCTGACCGTCCTCCGGCTGCCGGCGGGCCTCCAGGCTCAAGGGAGCCCCCGGCTCGGTTTGGGCCTACAGGCCCAGCCGAGCCGGGGACTCGCCTGAGCCTAGAGGTCCGCCGAATAGGCCGCCGGCAGTCGGTCAGCGCTGGAGGTTCGGGGCTGAAGTTCACAAAACATACTCACCTAAATCGGCCCCGATCCTCCAGCGGTGACCGGCTGCCGAGCGGGCTGCTCAGCCGGCCTCTAGGCTCAGGCGAGTCCCCGGCTCGGCTGGGCCTGTAGGCCCAAGCCGAGCCGGGGACTCGCCTGAGCCTAGAAGCCGGCTGAGCAGCCCACTCGGCATCCGCTCAGCGCTGGAGGATCGGGGCCGAAGTTCAAAAAAAACATACATAACTCCATACGTCGTCCCTGAGCTCCAACGGGGACCGGCGGCCTGCTCGGCGGGCCTCCAGGCTCGGGCGAGCCCCCAGCTCGGTTTGGGCCTACAGGCCCAGCCGAGCCGGGGACTCGCCTAAGCCTGGAGGTCCACCGAGCAGGCCGCCGGTCCCCGCTGGAGCTCAGGGACGAAATACCATAACACAATCGAAAAATTCGGCCCAGAACTCCAGCGGTGACCTCCTCCGGTCGAGCGGGCTGCTCGACCGGCCTCCAGGCTCAGGCGAGCCCCCGGCTCGGCATGGGCCTACAGGCCCAGACCGAGCCGGGGACTCGCTTGAGTCTAGAGGCGCGGCCGAGCAGCCCGCTCGGCCGGAAGAGGTCACCGCGGTACACAAAACATACATAACCCCCTACTGCGTCCCTGAGCTCCAGCGGTGACCGGCTGCCGACCGGCCTCCATGCTCAGGCGAAACCGAGCCTGTAGGCCCAACCAGAGCCGGGGACTCGCCTAAGCCTAGAGGCCCGCCGAGCAGCCAGCGGCAGCCGGAGGAGGTCACCGCTGGAGGATCGGGCCGAAGTTCCCAAACAAACACAACAAAAAATCGGCCCCGAGCTCCAACGGAGACCTCCTCCGGCTGCCGCTGGCTGCTCGGCGGGCCTCTAGGCTTAGGCGAGCCCCCGGCTCGGTTTGGGCCTACAGGCCCAGCCGAGCCGGGGACTCGCCTAAGCCTAGAGGCCCGCCGAGCAGCCAGCGGCAGCCGGAGGAGGTCTCCGCTGGAGCTCGGGGGAAGTTCCCAAAAAATACACCCAAAATCGGCCCTGAGCTCCAGCGGAGACCTCTCCAGCTGCCGCAGGCTGCTCGGCGGGCCTCTAGGCTTAGGCGAGCCCCCGGCTTGGCTTGGGCCTACAGGCCCAGCCGAGCCGGGGACTCGCCTAAGCGTAGAGGCCGGCCGAGCAGCCTGCTCGGCCGGAGGAGGTCACCGCTGGAGCTCAGGGCCGATGTTGCCTAACACATACTCACCGACATCGGCCCTTAGCTCCTCCAGCGATGGCGGTCCCGCTTGCAGCATCCTCTCTCTCTCCGTTGCTCGCCGGAATGACGTCACGAAAGCCTTTGACCCCGGGGGGTCAAAGCTTTCGTGACGTCATCCTGGCGAGCAACGGAGAGAGGATGCTGCAAGCGGGACCGCCATCGCTGGAGGAGCTAAGGGCCGATGTCGGTGAGTATGTGTGGAACCGGTGGAGGACTCGAGGCCGATGTAGGTGAGTATGTGCTCTACACACACACACACACACACCCTGCTTGCTCGGCCGGTATCCAAGCTTAGGCGAGCCCCCGGCTTGGCTTGGGCCTAGAGGCCCTGCCGAGCCGGGGACTCGCCTGAGCATGGAGGCCGGTCGAGTTGCATGCTCGGGCGTCCTCCAGGCTCAGGCGAGTCCCCGCTCGGCTGGGCCTCTAGGCCCACGCCAAGCCGGGGGCTCGCCTAAGCTTGGTCGGCATCCAGGCTCAGGCGAGCCCCCGGCTTGGCTTGGGCCTAGAGGCCCAGCCGAGCCAGGGACTCCCCTGAGCCTGGAGGACGGCCGAGCATGCAACTCGACCGGCCTCCATGCTCAGGCGAGTCCCCGGCTCGGCAGGGCCTCTAGGCCCAAGCCAAGCCGGGGGCTCGCCTAAGCTTGGATACCGGCCGAGTAAGCAGGGTGGGTGTGGAGAGCACATACTCACCTACATTAGCCCTGAGCTCCAGCGGTGACTGTCCTCCGGCTGTCGCAGGCTGCTCGGCCGGCCTCCAGGCTCAGGCGAGCCCCCGGCTTGGCTTGGGCCTACAGGCCCAGCCGAGCCGGGGGCTCGCCTAAGCCTGGAGGCCGGCCGAGCAGCCTACGACAGCCACCGCTGAGGCTCCGGGCCAATGTAGGGGGATGTTGCCTACAGATACTCACCTACATCGGCCCTTAGCTCCTCCAGCGATGGCGGTCCCGCTTCCAGCGTCCTCTCTCGCTCCGTTGTTCGCCGGAATGACGTCACGAAAGCCTTTGACCCCGGGGGGTCAAAGGCTTTCGTGACGTCATCCGCGGCGACCAACGGAGCGAGAGAGGACGCTGGAAGCGGGACGCGGGACCGCCATCGCTGGAGGAGCTAAGGGCCGATGTAGGTGAGTATATCCACGAGCGGGGGGGCATATCCACGAGCGGGGGGGCCATATCCACGAGCGGGGGGGCCATATCCACGAGCGGGGGGGCCATATCCACGAGCGGGGGGGGGCAATATCCACGTGCTGGGGCAGTATCCACGTGCTGGGGCAATATCCACGTGCAGGGGCAGTATCCACGTGCTGGGGCAGTATCCACGTGCTGGGGCAGTATCCACGTGCTGGGGCAATATCCACGTGCTGGGCAGTATCCACGAGCTGGGGCAATATCCACGTGCTGGGGCAGTATCCACGTGCTGGGGCAGTATCCACGTGCTGGGCAATATCCACGTGCTGGCAGTATCCACGAGCTGGGGCAATATCCACGTGCTGGGGCAGTATCCACGTGCTGGGGCAGTATCCACGTGCTGGGGCAATATCCACGTGCTGGGGCAGTATCCACGTGCTGGGGCAGTATCCACGTGCTGGGCAATATCCACGTGCTGGGGCAATATCCACGTGCTGGGGCAGTATCCACGTGCTGGGGCAGTATCCACGTGCTGGGGCAGTATCCACGTGCTGGGGCAATATCCAGGAGCTGGGGCAGTATCCACGAGCTGGGGCAATATCCACGTGCTGGGGCAGTATCCATCCACGTGCTGGGGCAATATCCACGTGCTAGGGCAGTATCCACGAGCTGGGGCAGTATCCACGAGCTGGGGCAATATCCACGTGCTGGGGCAATATCCACGTGCTAGGGCAGTATCCACGAGCTGGGGCAGTATCCACGTGCTGCGGCAATATCCACGTGCTGGGGCAATATCCACGTGCTGGGGCAATATCCACGTGCTGGGGCAGTATCCACGTGCTGCGGCAATATCCACGTGCTGGGGCAATATCCACGTGCTGGGGCAATATCCACGTGCTGGGGCAGTATCCACGTGCTGGGGCAGTATCCACGTGCTGGGGCAATATCCACGTGCTGGGGCAATATCCACGTGCTGGGGCAATATCCACGTGCTGGGGCAGTATCCACGTGCTGGGGCAGTATCCACGTGCTGGGGCAATATCCACGTGCTGGGGCAATATCCACGTGCTGGGGCAATATCCACGTGCTGGGGCAGTATCCACGTGCTGGGGCAGTATCCACGTGCTGCGGCAATATCCACGTGCTGGGGCAATATCCACGTGCTGGGGCAGTATCCACGTGCTGGGCAGTATCCACGTGCTGCGGCAATATCCACGTGCTGGGCAATATCCACGTGCTGGGCAGTATCCACGTTCTGGGGCAGTATCCACGTGCTGGGCAGTATCCACGTGCTGGGGCAGTATCCACGTGCTGGGCAGTATCCACGTTCTGGGCAATATCCACGTGCTGGGGCAATATCCACGTGCTGGGCAATATCCACGTGCTGGGGCAGTATCCACGTGCTGCGGCAATATCCACGTGCTGGGGCAATATCCACGTGCTGGGGCAGTATCCACGTGCTGGGGCAGTATCCACGTGCTGGGGCAGTATCCACGTGCTGCGGCAATATCCACGTGCTGGGGCAATATCCACGTGCTGGGCAATATCCACGTGCTGGGGCAGTATCCACCTGCTGGGGCAGTATCCACGTTCTGGGGCAGTATCCACGTGCTGGGGCAGTATCCACGTGCTGGGGCAATATCCACGTGCTGGGGCAGTATCCACGAGCTGGGGCAGTATACATGAGCAGGGGCAGTATATCCACAATAGACTGCCCTCTGGGCAGGCTTTACAACTAGTTTATTTATAAAGTATTTTCCCAGGACGGACACATTGAGATTCTCTGGTTTTCAGTTTGTTCTGGATTCAAGAACATTGAATTGTTACAGAAACACAAAGTAATAAAATGCAAGATATTAAAAACACAAATCTACAGATTAACCCAGAAAATAAATATGTAGCAAATATAGTCACTGTGTTACATGTTTACAGGTGCATTCTGTATATAGTCACTGTGTTATATGTTTACAGGTGCATTCTGTATATAGTCACTGTATTACATGTTTACAGGTGCATTCTGTATATAGTCACTGTGTTATATGTTTACAGGTGCATTCTGTATATAGTCACTGTGTTACATGTTTACAGGTGCATTCTGTATATAGTCACTGTGTTACATGTTTACAGGTGCATTCTGTATATAGTCACTGTGTTACATGTTTACAGGTGCATTCTGTATATAGTCACAGTATTACATGTTTACAGGCACATTCTGTATATAGTCACTAGGTTACATGTTTACAGGCACATTCTGTATATAGTCACTGTGTTACATGTTTACAGGCGCATTCTGTATATAGTCACTATGTTACATGTTTACAGGTGCATTCTGTATATAGTCACTGTGTTACATGTTTACAGGAGCATTCTGTAAATAGTCACTAGGTTACATGTTTACAGGCACATTCTGTATATAGTCACTGTGTTACATGTTTACAGGCGCATTCTGTATATAGTCACTATGTTACATGTTTACAGGTGCATTCTGTATCGAGGTATGTTAATAGAGATCTCTTAAGGGACTTTAGACTGGGGGAAGATTTGATGGCGTCTGGGAGGTTATTCCATATTTGCTGTGCTCTGTAGGAAAATTAGGATTGAGACACTTTCTTTTTGTATTGTGGCATTGTAAGTAAGTTGCAGGTCCTGGATCTGAGGTTATAGGGTGAGGGAGCTGCTGGGGGAAGCAGTCTATTCAGGTAGGGTGGTAACGTCCCAGAAAAGCTCTTAAACACCAGTTTGAAAAGATGAAGGGTGCGTCTGGATTCCAGCGATGGCCAGTTTAGCGCTTTTAAATATGTCACAATGGTGGATCATGTAGTTACATTGTAGCACAAAGCGGCAGAATGAGTTATACAATGTAGTAAGTTTATGAAGGTGTGTTTGTGGGGCGGCTGCATACACTACATCTCCGTATTCAATAGCCGGCATAAGCATTTGTTGTACAATCTGCTTTCTTACCGCGGGGCTCAGGCAGGATTTGTTTATGTACAGGGCACTTAGTTTGGGGTAAAGTTTAGATGGGAGTTTTTCAATGTGGGGCAAAAGGATGGATTTGGGTGTAACCACATACCTAGATATTTGAGAGCAGTGACTGGGCAGCGTGTCATTTGATTTTGTCCTGACACATAGATGGGGAGTTTGCAATTTATGTAGTTTAGGTGCTGTTCCAAAGAGCATCGCAACAGTTTGGTCAGTATTTAGAAAAAGTTTGTTATCTGCAATCCACTTTTCTACCTCTGAATTGTTCTTGCAGCACTTAATTCATATACGGTTTACCTTTTGATATTATTTTGTACAAACATTTGATATCAATGTAAACTGATAGCAATTAGTATTATTTATTCCACTAATATCAGTGTCCTGTTTATCTACTATGCCAGGGTTCTTTTGTTGTCATTTGCCAATGTCTAATGTCATTCATGTGTGTCTCATTACTCTCGGCCAGACTCAGCATTTGCATTTGAAGCTCAATAGATTAAATATTCCTAATTATTGAACTACAGTGATGTTCCTTAATATGTGTAATGTTCCTGATTGTCACATGTGATCTTCTTGCAGTTATTTGTTGAATGATACCTGTTTTTTTACCTTGCGGTTTTAGGTTGGTGAGTTAATTGATTAATTGACATATTTGCAATGATTGAGTAACAGATGAATTGATTTAGATCTACATGTGTGTTGGTTTCTGTGATAAACTGGTTCCAAGAATGTCCTTGGGGTTTGAATTAGTTGCCCAACATTGAATTGAATATATATATTGTTTTCACTAACTGTTTACTAAAGTTATCCCCTTTACTTTCACCAATCGGTCTTGTGTCCTATTGATTAAATAATAAATTGCTGATTAATTAGGCATTTTACCCAGAGCTCCCCCTGCAGTGCCAACAGCAGCCCGCGCCTCCCAGAGCTACGCCTACAACGTGAAAAAGCAGCCTGCGCCTCCCAGAGCTCCTAAGCGGCAGGGGTCCCACCTGTGGGGCTTCGGGTGTGTCCAATATCAGATCAGGAAGATCGGATAGCATTCTATCGAAAGCCTCAGCGTTGTCCTCCTCGGAGAGCACCTTCCCCACTAGGTCAGACAGGAGACGCGATGTAAGCTCGCGGTGACTGGCCTTCCCTTCCAGAGCCAAGGACATGGCAAGACGGGGAACCCCAGGGGTCTGGCGCCCCAAATTCAGCTCCTTCAGCAAAGCCTGGATGAAGAGAATAAGATTAGGAGCCGCACACTTAGATAACCACGGGAGGGCTGCGCAGGCAGGGTCCTGGGCAGAGCCGTGCATGCAGAGGTCAGGCAGAGCGGCGCGCATGCAGAGAACCCGGGCAGAGCGGCGCACGCAGGGAACCCGGGCAGAGCGGCGCACGCAGGGAACCCGGGCAGAGCGGCGCACGCAGGGAACCCGGGCAGAGTGGTGCACGCAGGGAACCCGGGCAGAGCGGCGCACGCAGGGAACCCGGGCAGAGCGGCGCACGCAGGGAACCCGGGCAGAGCCGCGCACGCAGTGAACCCGGGCAGAGCCGCGCACGCAGTGAACCCGGGCAGAGCCGCGCACGCAGGGAACCCGGGCAGAGCCACGCACGCAGGGAACCCGGGCAGAGCCACGCACGCAGGGAACCCGGGCAGAGCCGCGCACGCTGGGAACCCGGGCAGAGCCGCGCACACAGGGAACCCGGGCAGAGCCGCGCACACAGGGAACCCGGGCAGTGCCGTGCACGCAGGGAACCCAGGCAGAGCTACGCATGCAGGGAACCCAGGCAGAGCCGTGCACACAGGGAACCCTGGCAGAGCTACGCACGCAGGGAACCCAGGCAGAGCCGCGCACGCAGGGAACCCTGGCAGAGCCATACACAAAGATACTTACGATGACCTCTCCTGTATCTCCATGCTCAAAGAACTCCTGCACCGTTGGCTGCACGTTTCTCTGTAAGCCGAGCTCATCAAGTTCAGGAACCACCTTCTGGTACACGGTGTCACCCTGCGTGAAGAGCACCAGGTCACACACACATAACCCAACAAAATACCATGAAAACTGTGACACACTGCATTCATACTGTACAGAGGGGGGAACCCCAAAGACACGAAGGGACAGACCCCTCTGTCCGCCTGTCCAGCTCTCCAGACACTCGCTCACCAAGATCAGCCCGGCCTTCAAATTGCTCCAGATTCGATGCCCCGAGCACCCGATCTGTAGTTTCAATCCGTTCTTTCGATCCAGTAGATGGATTTCGGATGGCCGCTAAATGCCTTCCCAGGTTAGAGGGTTGTAGCTCTGAATGAGACACCAGGCAAGCTGTATGTTCAAACAGGAGAACTCATCTGCTTTATTGGGACACACACACACACACAGGGTTTTTATGGTGACAACATTCAAACTTCCTGCCCACCCCAACATTTCCCATTGGCTAGTTTCAAGACCACTGCAGGCTACACTTTGGTTCTTACGTGAGTACGTCAGGTTTATGTAGCTGAGTGAGTTTGTCAGGCTTGAAACAGCTGGCTGATTAATCCCCTCAATCAACAGATAACGGGGTGAAGTACACACATTCGCAATCAATTATGACACACTAGGGTTGCACCGATACCGATACTAGTATCGATATCGGTGCCGATACCGGGTACTGCAGGAGTACTTGGTACTCGTGCAGTACCCACGATATTTTTTTCCGATACCGGAAGCCGGCATTGAGCCGGCTTGCCGGCATCCGAGGGGCTGGGATGGCTGTCCGAATGCACTATCGGCATTCGGACAGGCCCTGCAGCTGCTCACCGCATTTTTTCATACTTACCTTCCTGGGCGACGCCGGGAAAGTCTTTGCGGGTGCGCTCATTGGAAGGACCCCAGCCGCAAACACATGGGACCACGTGATCGCGGCTGGGGTCCTTCCAACGAGCGCACGCGCAGAAACTTTCCCGGCGTCGCCCAGGAAGGTAAGTATGAAACAATGCAGTGAGCAGCTGCAGGGCCTGTCCGAATGCTGATAGAGCATTCGGACAGGCACCTGGAGCTCTCCGCGATCATACTTACCTTCCTGGGCGACGCCGGTAAAGTTTCCGCACGTGCGCTCGTTGGAAGGACCCCAGCCGCGATCAAATGGTCCCATGTGATCGCGGCTGGGGTCCTTCCAATGAGCGCAACGCACGAAGACTTTCCTGGCGTCGCCCAGGAAGGCAAGTATCATCGCGGTGAGCTCCAGGTGAGCGGGGGGCATATCCATTAGCTGGGGGGCATTATCCATGTACTGGGGCATATCCATGAGCTGGGGGCAATCCATGAGCTGGGGGCATATCCATGAGCTGGGGGCATATCCATGAGCTGGGGGCATATCCATGAGCTGGGGCATATCCATGCGCTGGGGCATATCCATGAGCTGGGGCATATCCATGAGCTGGGGCATATCCATGAGCTGTGGGCATATCCATGAGCTGTGGGCATATCCATGAGCTGTGGGCATATCCATGAGCTGGGGCATATCCATGAGCTGGGGGCAGTATCCATGAGCTGGGGGGCATTATCCATGAGCTGGGAGGCATTATCCATGAGCTGGGGGCAATATCCATGAGCTGGGGCAGTATCCATGAGCTGGGGGCAATATCCATGAGCTGGGGCAGTATCCATGAGCTGGGGGCAATATCCATGAGCTGGGGGCAATCCATGAGCTGGGGGCATATCCATGAGCTGGGGGGGGGCAGTATCCATGAGCTGGGGGCATATCCATGAGCTGGGGCATATCCATGCGCTGGGGCATATCCATGAGCTGGGGCATATCCATGAGCTGGGGCATATCCATGAGCTGTGGGCATATCCATGAGCTGGGGGGCATTATCCATGAGCTGGGGGGCATTATCCATGAGCTGGGGCATATCCATGAGCTGGGGCAGTATCCATGAGCTGGGGGGCATTATCCATGAGCTGGGAGGCATTATCCATGAGCTGGGGGCAATATCCATGAGCTGGGGCAGTATCCATGAGCTGGGGGCATATCCATGAGCTGGGGGCAGTATCCATGAGCTGGGGGCAATATCCATGAGCTGGGGGCAATATCCATGAGCTGGGGGGGGGCAGTATCCATGTGCCGGGGCAGTAGCCATGAGCTAGGGCAAATCCATGAGCTGGGGCAAATCCATGAGCTGGGGCAAATCCATGAGCTGGGGCAAATCCATGAGCTGGGGCAAATCCATGAGCTGGGGCAGTATCCATGAGCGGGGGCAGTATCCATGAGCGGGGGCAGTATCCATGACCTGGGGCAGTATCCATGAGCTGGGGCATATCCATAAGATGGGTGCATTTTTATACGAGGTCTGTTCTTATTGGAAAGCCGCATCACCTCTTCCCATGATAGACTGCAGGATTTCTCACGCGCAGCCCCCACTCTCTGGAACGCTCTCCCTCGTACTGTCAGACTTTCCCCTAACTTCTCTTCCTTCAAACGCTCCCTTAAAACATTCCTATTTAGGGAAGCCGACCCCCCAACTCACTGACGCAACCATCAATCACTCTCACCTTACAGTCCTCTCCTCCTGTTTCCAACCCCAACCCTCCTAGATTGTGAGTTCCTACGGGAATAGGGCCTCATCTCCTCCTGTACTGTTTGTCAAATGTTGTTCAATGTATTGTAACCCTGTCTATACTGTGCTTATTGTACAGCGCTGCGGAATATGCTGGCGCTTTATAAATAAAGAATAATAATAATAATAATAATAAAAAAGCGTTCACATGACTTAAAAAAAGTATCGGTACTCGGTATCGATGAGTACTTGAAGAAAAGTATCGGTACTCGTACTCTGTCTTAAAAAAGTGGTATCGGTGCATCCCTATCACACACCATAATTTACATAATCCATTGGGACAGAGTTTGCCTGACAGGGCTCAGTCACACCTCCTCACACATGCAGCAGATAAACAGACAATACCATTCTTGCATAATCCCAATTCAACACAAACATTCTGCACAATAAAACATTGTATAAAGGGAATGGAGAATGGGTTCTAAACTATGGGAAACACAAAGGGAATAAAGTCTGTCTGTCCCTTCAAGCAGGAGAGTGCAATGTCAAATCTGTGACAGGGAGCCCCACGGATACAGATAGGGGGAGCCCAGCAGACACCGAGAAGGGGAGCCCCGCTATCATGGAACCAGATTTCTTATGTGTTTTCCCCCTAGGTTTTTACTCAAAATGGATTAGTCCACTCTCCCTGTATAACTCACATAGTTAGTTTGGTCCAGCCCCATTTCCTACTTCAGCGAGCTGCTCTTCCCCCAGTCAAACCATAGCGGCATGTGAGTAAAGATCCTGTTCTGTACGGGGTAATTGCATCCTGTTTTTACCGTCCTCCCATAAAAAAGGTACCAGAGAAGCGCTCTTTATAAAGACACCTTTTATTTGCTGTTAAAGGACTCTGCGCTTTTAAAAGTGGATGAGTTAAACTATTTGACTTCAATCATACCCTGCCTGTGACATCCACTTCCTGCACGTGACACTCACTTCTTGCAGAATATGACCCTGGGCTTCCAGAATAGTAAAAACAGGTTACTCTGTGACTAGTAAAAATTAGAGCTTGGCCACCAGTGAAACAGAAGATCTGTGCCTCAAGAATCTACACAGAAGGTTCCAGCTTTATTCAGCTCCTTTGCTAGAAGAGGCTTGAAGCTGCCGTGACAGAGCTTTCTGGAAGATTCAGATGCTACAAGTAGCGGCTTCATACAGTAACACATTTAATTTACTCCCCTGTCTTTGCTGGACTCTCTCTGCGTGACTATACAGTGAGGAGCCATGTTACCCACCCCTGCGCACACCACAGGACAGCTGCCAGGACACGGGTCAGAACCGGACACCTATGAATACAGCTTCACCCAACGCTTACCAGCGTAAAACACCAACCAGCACCATCTGAGACAAACTGCACGGCACACGCACTGGCTAAAGGCCTACACACACCTGCAGCACCACAGAACTCGGACCCTCAGCAGACACCACGCACCAGAATATCAGGACAGACACCGCACAAGGTAACGAGGGGTCAATGGATCCTGTGTTAATTCAGAAAGTCCATTCCAGAGTCACGGGAAAACCTGAACATCCAGATCAATACCCGTACATAGATATCTGGAGGTATTGTGTAAAAGATAAGGGTCACCATGTTATGTTGGCTGTGCAAAAGAAAGACGACAGCACCCCCCATAAAGGTAGGACACCCCAATGATGTTGAACTCCCTCCACCACCCTATCCATCCCATCATGCAGTGGCACACCAAGCCCTTAATGCCATAGTCGCACAACCAGAAGCAGGGTCCATGGGAGCTGCTAATTAACCACCTGTGGACCCCTCGGCCCCAGCTGCCCCCCTTGGAGCAGCCACAGTGGTGGAGGCGCAAATAATTGTTACTCCCAGAAAAATAGAAACCTCGGACAGGAGGATGTACAGACTAGAAAGCCCAAGGCTGGACCCTCACCTTGAATCCCCCACACAAATTGTACCCCCGGAACATAAGGCTGTAACCCGGGGCTGATAATAATATCACGAAGCCACGCAACGTATACTAATACCCTGGTAAACTCCAACTCCCACTACGCATTGTACCTGGGCTGAGTGTGGATGGTGCCCCAGGACCAGATGTGTTAACCTATGTCCCTTTCACCACCACTGATTTGTTTAACTGGAAAGACCAAACCCCTCCCTACTCTGAAAAGCCTGCATGCATTACAAACTTGGTTGAATCTATTATGGCAACACACAATCCCACGTGGGCTGATTGTCAGCAGCTTCTACGGACACCGTTTACTACAGAAGAGAGGGGACGGATTAATACTAATGCCCGTAAATATTTACAGGAGACAGCGGTAAACGAGGGTCATGCAAATCCATCGGCTTGGGCGACAGAGCACTACCCCAATGTGGATCCTCAGTGGCCGTATACTGGGGCAGGGATGACCCATCTTCATTGCTATCGTGCGGCTGTCCTGATGGGGATAAAAACAGGAGCTAAGAAGCCTGTGAATATGGGAAAGATAGCCGAGGTGATACAGGCGGAGAAGGAAACCCCTAGTGCATATTTGGAGAGGTTAATTGAAGCATAACGAATATACAGCCCACTAGACCCTGAAGCGGTTGAGAATCGCCGCATTGTTAATTCCTCATTTGCGAGCCAAGCGCAGAGGGATATACGGAACAAGTTTCAGAGACCAGAGGGATTTATTGGGATGAATATTAGTCAATTGGTGGAGATTGCTAATAAAGTATTTTACAGCAGAGACCTAGAAGAGAAGAGGGAGGAGGGTCAGAAGTTGAAAGCAAGCGCCAGCATGTTAGCAGTAGCATTGGTTGAGAGAGGGGTAAACGGGAGCACGGTAAATAATGGGCCCGGCCAGGGGCCAGGGAACAAGAGGAAGAGGTGGCCGGCCAGCTTTGGGTCAGAACCAGTGCGCATTCTGTAAGGCCAAGGGCCACTGGCAGAGGGAATGCCCTAAATTAAATGGAGAAAAATGGGGTGGAAAACGGTAATTCGGGTTGTGGGAATAGCCTGTGGGCAAGTGTCGAACAGAAGGTATGAGAGATGCAGGTCACAGGGCTGATATCAGGCGCTAGCACGGATTTCCATTGGTTCTAGTGAAGGCTGGTATACCTTAAAATAAGTCCTCGATGGGAAGGCAGAAGAGAGAAGGAAAAAAGAAAAAGAAAAATTCCATGTAGACTGTATGTCCAAAGCAGAATAACTACAAAAAGGGAGAGGATACTCACATTTTCTAGTGCCAATTTCAGAAAACGGCACCAAACAACAGGCAAATGGTGAATTTAGCAAGGGACACCGCTTCCCTTTCTTGAGATCCAGGTATCAGGAATCCAAATGAAAGTGGATGTCTTTCCCAGGATAGTATAGATTTATTCACCGAGAAACACTCAAAATGATGAATTCTATAATCAGTTTATTAAAACAAATAGTAAAATACACCTCAAACGCGTTTCGCTGGATGCAGCTTCATCAGTGGGTGTAATTTTAACAACATAACATTCACTTTAAATAGCTGTATTGCTCGTGTCAATTCCCGTGTTACAACGTCCGGGTAATTAACCTGATTAGCACAAATAAATAAAAGCATAAATATAGCTCAATACATTTGTTTTGTAAAGTGTCATTGCAATACATATTATCTGGTATCCTTAAATAGAAAGATATCGTGTGCATACTATAAAGAAAACAAAAATATAGAATCTTCATATGCCAGGAAAAATACGGCAATATATTCAAATCGGACCAAAGACACGTGTTCCTAAGGTCTGGCAACCGGCACAGTGTCATGGCCACCTGGGCGCTGTCACGGCCTGGACCCCCTGATCCTCTGACACCTCCTTTTTGTTGCCCTTTTTTCCGTGTCCTGCATTCTGTATGCAGGTTCCAGGACTTTGTTTTGTTTTTGTGTTTTTTTTCCCTTTTTTCCTATGCACGGTTCTGGACTTTGATTTATTTTGTATTCTGAACCTGATCCATCACCTGCACCTCATCCAGCCTGATCTGACCTGCTCATAAGGAAGCTACGCCCCTGGTCCCACGCTTCCTGATTGAAGTCTCCAGTGAAGTCTCCAGCCTTGCCTTGAGCAGACCTGAATTCCTGATCTCCTGATACCTTTTTGCCTGGATCCCCTCTGAACATTTGTCATTCCTGATCATTCCTCTGCTTTGCTCATCATTCATACGGTATCCTCTTTGTCCCCCCTGTACCCCTCTGTTTTTCTGCTAGACTTACTTGTGTACCAGACCTTTGCTAGACTTTGACTATTCTATTCTGTATTCCTCTGTACTTTCGCTTGGAGATCGTGTGCCAGACCCTTGCTAGACTTAGACCATTCTATTTTCTGGATCCATTTGTACCTTCGCTTTGTTATAGTGTTATCAGTGTTCCCCTCCTGTTATTTATTTGTTTATACTACCTTTTGGTACTACCTATCTTGGTATTTATTTCTGTTCTTAATAAACCCCTTTTTGCCCTGTAACCTGTCTGCTGCAATATTCACTGCACATTGGGCTCACACCCACACTCCTGCGCACCCATGCCAGACCTCACCCATGACAGAATCAGGAAGCCATCAACCTGTGAGCCCGCAGTGAGTAAAGCTGTTATGATGTACGTGGAGGGGTTAATGGAAAATATCCTGCAGCAAATGGACACTATATTTTCTGACCTGCTTAAAGGCTTAAGGGGCGTCTCTACTAAAGTGCGCCTTCCTGCTACAGAAAAGGGGCCCAGAGATCCCCTAACCCCGGAGGAACGTGAGAGAAGAAGGTCCAACAATTTATGCTTTTATTGTGGGAGTAACCAGCACACTAAATCGGCCTGCCCTCTACGCCCACCCAAGCCACCTAGCACCCCACCTGATGCAGTATCTGCCAAAAAAGCGTATATCTCCAAGACTAACCGCACTAAACCCCAAAACTCAGCATCTGTTAAAGTACTGCCCGTCAGGTCGAAAAATACCTTGCCTGTCAGAGACACACCATCCTTCAAGTCTAAAGAAGAGAATAAGCCTGCCAAGGCCTTGCCCGAGAGATCCGTCACCGAATCCAGACCCAAGAAAGCGGTGTCTATGGAAGTGAATCCTGAGATCGTGCAGCAAGAGCCCTACCAGGCTGAACTTATGGATTCCCAATCCACCCTACCCACAGAATCCGTACCGATGGAGGAAGAGCCCAGCGGACCTACAAAGCCTGACCTCGTTGTGCCCATGGAGATTGCGTCTGTCCTACCCTCCGGTATGACACCCACGACTTCGAGCCAACACCTCACGGCTAACTATGTTACCGCTCCAGTGCCTTCCAGTCGGCGTATCTCATGTTACCCATCGGCTTCAGAGTACTACTCTTCGGATGAATGGGATTCTATGGATTCTGAAGAGGAATTCCCTAAAGAAACTGCACGTCATCCTCGAGGGCAACCTGGCAGGTTCATCGGCTGCATGAGGACCACCTACATAGGAACCACGTTCACTTCCCCGGCCTATGTTTCTGAGCCTTCCCAGGCCTCTGTCCGTAAGCCTTCACAGGCTTCTGTCACTAAGCCTTCACAGGCTTCTGTATCTAAGCCTTCTCAGGCCTCCGTCTCTGAGCCATCTCAGGTCTCCGTCTCTGAGCCATCTCAGGTCTCCGTCTCTAAGCCAACCCAGGCTTCTGTATCTAAGCCAACCCAGGCTTCTGTATCTAAGCCAACCCAGGCTTCTGTATCTAAGCCTTCTCAGGCCTCTATACCCGAACCTTCTCAGGTCCCTGTCTCTGAGCCTTCTCAGGCCTATGTTTCTGAGCCTTCTCAGGTCCCTATCTCAGAGCCTTCTCAGGCTTCTATACCGAAACCTTCTCAGGTCTCAGTCCCCAAGCCTTCTCAGGCCTCTGACCCCAAACCTTCTCAGGTCTCTGTATCCAAACCTTCTCAGGTCTCAGTCCCTAAGCCTTCTCAGGCCTCTGTCCCTAAGCCTTCTCAGGCCTCTGTCCCTAAGCCTTCTCAGGCCTCTGTCCCTAAGCCTTCTCAGGCCTCTGTCCCTAAGCCTTCTCAGGCCTCTGTCCCTAAGCCTTCTCAGGCCTCTGTCCCTAAGCCTTCTCAGGCCTCTGTCCCTAAGCCTTCTCAGGCCTCTGTCCCTGAGCCTTTTCAGGTTCCTGTCCCCGAGCCTTCTCAGGTCCCTGTCCCCGAGCCTTCTCAGGTCCCTGTCTCCGAGCCTTCTCAGGCCCCTGTCTGTAAGCCTTCCCAGGCCCCTGTCTGTAAGCCTTCTCAGGCCTATGTTTCTGAACCTTCTCAGGCCTCCGTCTCTGCGCCTTCACAGGCTTCTGTCCCTAAACAATCTCAGGCTTCTGTCAATAAGCCTTCTCAGACTCCAGTAACTAAGGCGCCGCAGAGCCCAGCTGTCGCTTCCACAGTGTCTTCGCAGAGCCCAGCTGTCGCTTCCACAGTGTCTTCGCAGAGCCCAGCTGTCGCTTCCACAGAGTCGTCGCAGAGCCCAGCTGTCGCTTCCACAGTGTCTTCGCAGAGCCCAGCTGTCGCTTCCACAGTGTCTTCGCAGAGCCCAGCTGTCGCTTCCACAGAGTCGTCGCAGAGCCCAGCTGTCGCTTCCACAGAGTCGTCGAAGAGCCCAGCTGTCGCTTCCACAGAGTCGTCGCAGAGCCCAGCTGTCGCTTCCACAGAGTCGTCGCAGAGCCCAGCTGTCGCTTCCACAGAGTCGTCGCAGAGCCCAGCTGTCGCTTCCACAGAGTCTTCGCAGAGCCCAGCTGTCGCTTCCACAGTGTCTTCGCAGAGCCCAGCTGTCGCTTCCACAGTGTCTTCGCAGAGCCCAGCTGTCACTTCCACAGAGTCGTCGCAGAGCCCAGCTGTCGCTTCCACAGAGTCGAAGAGCCCAGCTGTCGCTTCCACAGAGTCGTCGCAGAGCCCAGCTGTCGCTTCCACAGAGTCTTCGCAGAGCCCAGCTGTCACTTCCACAGAGTCGTCGCAGAGCCCAGCTGTCGCTTCCACAGAGTCGTCGCAGAGCCCAGCTGTCGCTTCCACAGAGTCTTCGCAGAGCCCAGCTGTCGCTTCCACAGAGTCGTCGCAGAGCCCAGCTGTCGCTTCCACAGAGTCGTCGCAGAGCCCAGCTGTCGCTTCCACAGTGTCTTCGCAGAGCCCAGCTGTCGCTTCCACAGAGTCGTCGCAGAGCCCAGCTGTCGCTTCCACAGAGTCGTCGCAGAGCCCAGCTGTCGCTTCCACAGTGTCGCCGCAGAGCCCAGCAGTCGTCCCCAAGCTGTCTCCGCCGAAGGGCCGTAGCCGCCGCCGTCGAGCCAAGGCTCCCAGTACTCAGCTAAGCCATACTGAGGGCACTACTCCTCCGAGCACTGCTACTATAGACTCACCGCCGAGTTGTGTCCATGACTCTGTGCCCGATGCTGGCTATGAAAGGGCTGTACTCGCGGCTCTCTACGAGGACTTCCAAGATCCAAATAGTAAAACTGGCACGAAATACCCTGCCTCAGGACCTGCACCCACGGGCTACTCCAGGACGCCCTCTGGTGTATTGGTCCGAAAGGAGTTCTTGATGGTGGTCAGACGCTACCCTGAACTATGGAGGAACCTTGATGTCTCGTCTGACTCCAATTGACTGCTTCATGGAACTTTTTCCGGGCCTCTAACGGCAAGTTGGCCCGCTGTGACCTACCTGGACCTGTTTTGAGCAGCCCCTACATGTTTCTATGGACGATCCGGACTCTGTATCCCCTGTCCCAGCTTCGGTGCCCGGAGTGCACCCTCAGGAGGGGGGTGATGTCATGGCCACCTGGGCGCTGTCACGGCCTGGACCCCCTGATCCTCTGACACCTCCTTTTTGTTGCCCTTTTTTCCGTGTCCTGCATTCTGTATGCAGGTTCCAGGACTTTGTTTTGTTTTTGTGTTTTTTTTCCCTTTTTTCCTATGCACGGTTCTGGACTTTGATTTATTTTGTATTCTGAACCTGATCCATCACCTGCACCTCATCCAGCCTGATCTGACCTGCTCATAAGGAAGCTACGCCCCTGGTCCCACGCTTCCTGATTGAAGTCTCCAGTAGACATGTGCATTCGTTTTAGTACTAAAACGATTTAGTCCGAATTTTGGGAAAATTTAGTTTTAGTATGACTCAAGAGAAACGAAACTGCTCAGTACAAAAAACGAAAGAAACTAAAATAAAATGCACTACATTTTAGTTTCAGTCCTTTTTGTGATATTACATTGATGAGTGAAGGAGACCAGCAATGAAGAGCGCAACATCGCAACATCCGAAGTTCTGCATCCTCCACATGCCAAAGCAGTAGGATGTTCTATACAGAGAGGGGCATTAATTAATGCAGGAGGATTTACTATATATTATACAGAGAGGGGTATTAATGCAGGAGGATGTTATATACATTATACAGAGAAAGGTATAAATTGAGGAGGATGTTCTATACAGAGAGGGACATTAATTAATTCAGGAGGATTTACTATATATTATACAGAGAGGGGTATTAATGCAGGAGGATGTTATATACATTATACAGAGAAAGGTATAAATTGAGGAGGATGTTCTATACAGAGAGGGACATTAATTAATTCAGGAGGATTTACTATATATTATACAGAGAGGGGTATTAATTAATGCAGGTGGATGTTGTATACATTATACAGAGAGGGGTATTAATTAATGCAAGAGGATGTTCTAAACATTATACAGAGAGGAGCCTTTTTTTTAGCCCTTTAAATCCCTTTAAGCCCTTTAAAGTGGCTGTGACGCCGAGATTGGCTGCTTGTTACATTATCTCTCAGTACAATGTATCAGGCTCAGCTGTTACAGTAACTGACTGTAACAGCGCTCATAGTTTCAGTAAAACAAGAAAATAATATTGTTCTAACCTGTTATATATAAAAATATTATTTACTAGTTTTACTGAAACTGAGCGCTGTGATGAGCAGCAGTCAGTTACTGTAACAGCTTTGCCTGACACATTGTGCTGAGAGTGAGTGATACTGTAACAAGCAGCGATCTCAGCCCTCTGAGGAGCCACTACAATAGTAATTGTATCCACTGGTTTTCGGATGAATTAAATTAGTTTTCATACTAAAGAACTGAAAACGAATTTCTTTAGCAACTAAATAAATTGCATTTTAGGACTAATCCATTAGTTCAAAACGAAATTTTGTGCTGTGCACATGTCTAGTCTCCAGTGAAGTCTCCAGTGAAGTCTCCAGTGAAGTCTCCAGCCTTGCCTTGAGCAGACCTAAATTCCTGATACCTTTTTGCCTGGATCCCCTCTGAACATTTGTCATTCCTGATCATTCCTCTGCTTTGCTCATCATTCATACGGTATCCTCTTTGTCCCCCCTGTACCCCTCTGTTTTTCTGCTAGACTTACTTGTGTACCAGACCTTTGCTAGACTTTGACTATTCTATTCTGTATTCCTCTGTACTTTCGCTTGGAGATCGTGTGCCAGACCCTTGCTAGACTTAGACCATTCTATTTTCTGGATCCATTTGTACCTTCGCTTTGATATTGTGTTATCAGTGTTCCCCTCCTGTTATTTATTTGTTTATACTACCTTTTGGTACTGCCTATCTTGGTATTTATTTCTGTTCTTAATAAACCCCTTTTGCCCTGTAACCTGTCTGCTGCAATATTCACTGCACATTGGGCTCACACCCACACTCCTGCGCACCCATGCCAGACCTCACCCTTGACACACAGAATATATAAAAGTGGAAAGATTTATAATAAAACATGGAAGATATTTGCATACTAAGATAGTCACTAGGGATCTGGATGAAATAAGAAACGGAGGGCATATCTAATGTTTAAGGGCGTATCGCATATAGCTGGGTTCTGCACAGTGCAATTCAATGTGATCGGTCAAAGCGCACCTTAAATTGTTAACCCTGCATAATCCAGGTGGATAGAATTAGATATAGGATAGTAAAGTTTAAAAATAGGAAAAAATATATAATTGTACTTTAAACATATGGATATTGGTAAGATAGTGTAATATATATTTATTTTCTGTTAATCTGTATATTTGGTTTTGTGTTAATATCTTGCATTGTATTACTTTGTATTTCTGTAACTGTAACACTTCAATGTTCTTGAACCCAGGACATACTTGAAAACGAGAGAAATCTCAATGTATCCTTCCTGGTAAAATCCTTTATATATAAATAAATAAATAATATATAGAGTAAAAGGACAATACAATGACACAATTTGAAATCGGTATTAGGATATATAAGCAAACAAATGCAAAAATAAAGAGGAAGGAGAGTCAAATTGTTTGAGTAGTTAACGTTACTTAACCTCCCTGGCGGTCTAATTTTTTAAAAATTTCGTGTCTAAAAGCGTCTAAATTTTTTTTTTAAAGGAAACGTGTTTTTGTACATAGCCTGTAATAATTACGAATCACGCACTGAAATCCGTGCAATCAAGAGTCCTTACTGGTAAAATCCTAAATAAAAAATAAATAGTAAATACACTGAGTCCGATAAAGTTTGAAACACGACATAATAATTTATTATCCCAAAAATAATTATCCAAAATAATGCAAATAAATGATATTCAATAAAATAAAAACCAAAAACCACTGAAATCTGTCTTGAAAACAAGGGTGAGAGGATGTATGGTCTATTTCTTATCCTGTACTGCCACCCAGTGGCCGGTCATAAAAATTGCACTTTGGATTACAGTATTTTATGAATGGTTTATAACTTTGCTACTAGTCCCGCCCCCCCTGCACCATGTGACTCACAGGGAGCCTTCCAGGAAGCAGCTCTCCGCGATCACACTGCGGGGGACAGCGAGGGAGCCAGGAGGAAGGGGAGTAAACATCCAGCCCGAGTGTGGCTCGGGTTACCGTTCACGGTAGTGAAATTTAACCCCGAGTCACACTCGGGAATACCGCCAGGGAGGTTAAAAGAAAAAAACAAGCTGTAAATTCTATAGAACGTAAAGAAAGAGTGAGAAGAGCTACCCGAGATATACTACATACAATTCTAATGAAAATATCTAATGGTTTAGAGTCCCCCAAAACAGCATAGAAACATATACAGTAGAGTAAGATAGGCCTTCTATGTGTTAAGATAGAGCTCTAAGCAGCATATTGTGTTGTACTAAGGACCTAAATCTCGAGACATATTCACAGAGGCAGGAAAAAGCCGCTATGATATTTACTCCTAGTAAGGAGCTACACATGAATGTAACCACCAAATGGCACAATTAGCAGAAAACTCTGGATAAAACATTACAGTACATGATACAATCCTTCTTGCATAAAGAGAATAAAAAAGGCAAAGATATATAAATGATGTCTATCTACAGACCAAGACCAAAGAAAGGGATAGTGGTAGACTGAAGAAATACCAGTTGACCATTATTTTGATAAAAAAATTCTTGATAATAAAATTTTGGGAAGAGATTTTAAGGGAGATATTAGGGACAATACAAATATGCACATAGAAGCAGATCCCGATGTGAAATTGAGACTATTACGATTGAAGCAATACTTCATAAAAAGAAGCTGGTGAGTATAGATAAAAGTTGTAGATGTTATAGATAGGGTAGGACTATAAAAAGTGGCATAATTCAAAGTCTTGGTTTAGACCTTTTGGGAGAAGTGTTTTAAGTTTAAAAATCCACCTCATTTCCTCGCTGTTGATTTTATTGATGAAGTTTCCTCCTCTCCAGTCTTTGTTAACCTTTTTTATCGCTAGGAATTTCATACATTAAGGCTTCTTGTAGTCCTTCCAATATATTGTTTGCCACAGGGGCAAATAATCATGTAAATAACATCCTTCGAAAAACAAGTAAGGAGGTAATGGATTTTATATTTATTGATGTTGTCCATATCGGGAAACTCCTGAATCTATCTCTTTATGCGATAAGGAGTATATCATGTACTCTTCAACGTCTCATTTCATAGAGAAGAAGTTACCAATTAAAACGATTCATAGTTATACTTTTAAAACATGGGTTGAATTGTAATAGTCCCAATTTTACCCCACCTGTAAATTTTATTAATTATTTTATCTTGGGTTCTTGCTTCTATTTGCATATTCGTTCTTTAGACATTCCTTCATTATTTTATATTCCCTGCCGGTATTTTAATTCAGTCCACTATTATTTGTCTATGAACTAAGTTTGTGGATAGATACAATTCCCACTTCTCTTCTTCCATCTCATATTATGCAAGAAGGATTGTATCATGTACTGTAATGTTTTATCCAGAGTTTTCTGCTAATTGTGCCATTTGGTGGTTACATTCATGTGTAGCTCCTTACTAGGAGTAAATATCATAGCGGCTTTTTCCTGCCTCTGTGAATATGTCTCGAGATTTAGGGCCTTAGTACAACACAATATACTGCTTAGAGCTCTATCTTAACACATAGAAGGCCTATCTTACTCTACTGTATATGTTTCTATGCTGTTTTGGGGGACTCTAAACCATTAGATATTTTCATTAGAATTGTATGTAGTATATCTCGGGTAGCTCTTCTCACGCTTTCTTTACGTTCTATAGAATGTACAGCTTGTTTTTTTCTTTTAAGTAACGTTATCTACTCAAACAATTTCACTCTCCTTCCTCTTTATTTTTGCATTTGTTTGCTTATATATCCTAATACCAGTTCAAATTGTGTCACTGTATTGTCCTTTTACTATATATATATACTTTACTATATATACACATATACATACACATATACACACACACACTATCTTACCAATATCCATATGTTTAAAGTACAATTCTATATTTTTTCCTATTTTTAAACTTTACTATCCTATATCTAATTCTATCCACCTGGATTATGCAGGGTTAACAATTTAAGGTGCGCTTTGACTGATCACATTGAATTGCACTGTGCAGAACCCAGCTATATGCGATACGCCCTTAAACATTAGATATGCCCTCCGTTTCTTATTTCATCCAGATCCCTAGTGACTATCTTAGTATGCAAATATCTTCCATGTTTTATTATAAATCTTTCCACTTTTATATATTCCGTGCCGGTTGCCAGACCTTAGGAACACGTGTCTTTGGTCCGATTTGAATATATTGCCGTATTTTTCCTGGCATATGAAGATTCTATATTTTTGTTTTCTTTATAGTATGCACACGATATCTTTCTATTTAAGGATACCAGATAATATGTATTGCAATGACACTTTACAAATCAAATGTATTGAGCTATATTTATGCTTTTATTTATATGTGCTAATCAGGTTAATTACCCGGGAGTTGTAACACGGGAATTGACACGAGCAATACAGCTATTTAAAGTGAATGTCATGTTGTTAAAATTACACCCACTGATGAAGCTGCGTCCAGCGAAACGCGTTTGAGGTGTATTTTACTATTTGTTTTAATAAACTGATTATAGAATTCATCATTTTGAGTGTTTCTCGGTGAATAAATCTATACTATCCTGGGAAAGACATCCACTTTCATTTGGATTCCTGATACCTGGATCTCAAGAAAGGGAAGCGGTGTCCCTTGCTAAATTCACCGTTTGCCTGTTGTTTGGTGCCGTTTTCTGAAATTGGCACTAGAAAATGTGAGTATCATCTCCCTTTTTGTAGTTATTCTGCTTTGGACAAACAGTCTACACAGAATTTTTCTTTTTTTCCTTCTCTCTTCTGCCTTCCCATCGAGGACTTATTTTAAGGTATACCAGCCTTCACTAGAACCAATGGAAATCCGTGCTAGCGCCTGAAATCAGCCCTGTGACCTGCATCTTTGACTCAACGGACTTGGTGATTTGCCTTTTTTCTGGTACTACAGGCTGCTGCACTTCTGAATCTGGCCAGTATATACGTCACTTTTTTCTCTATATATTAAAGACATGGTTCCATGAACGATCACTACAAATACCGAAAATGCCGGAATGAATGCACAAAACAAACAAAAATGGCCAAAGCCCATTACTTCAATGAAAATCTAAACAATAACATATCAAACCCTAGAAACTTTTGGAAAACCATAAGTAACATACAAGCACCCCCAGTCCACTCCCAGCCAGCTGCTGTCAAAGTAAACAACCAAACCCTGCAACACCCCCTAGATGTAGCAAATGCCTTTAATGATTATTTTGTTGGATGTGCCACCACTTTGATTGCCAAGCTAGGAAATGACATGCAATCAGAGAGGCCTCATGCAGGTCAGGCCCCCCCAACTGTGCAAAGTCCCTGTATCAGACAGGAATTCAGTTTTAGACCAGTGCCTGTCAGTGTCATTACTAAACTTCTCCGTAAGCAAAAAATGAAATACCAGTCTGGACCTGATCAAATACTAGCAATGCTGTTGAAAATCAGTGCACCTGCAATTGCAAATCCTGTTGCAACCCTAATAAATGAGTCACTGGCGACTGGATACATACCCAAGCTCTGGAAGACTGCGAGAGTGGTACCTATCCATAAAAGTGGTGACATTACTTTGGTATCCAACTACCGTCCGATATCGTTGCTCCCTGTAATGTCAAAAGTCTTGGAAAAATGTGTCTACACACAATTACGTGATTATTATCAATATTGGAACTACTTAACCCCGGATCAATCAGGCTTTCGTCCAAATCACTCAACTACAACCGCCCTTCTAAAAGTCTGCAATGATATCCAGGCTGGGATGGAACAAGGAAACCTAACTGGAGCCATCTTCCTTGATTTTGCCAAGGCCTTTAACACGGTAGACCATGGCATCTTGTTAGAAAAACTTAAAAACTCTGGCATTGGTGATCGCACGCTAACCTGGTTTCAATCATATGTATCCGACCGATCACAATATGTGTCAATTTCTGGCAGCTCCTCCCTCCCGCTCCCAGTCACTTGCGGTGTACCCCAAGGCTCAATACTAGGCCCCCTGCTATTCACAATATTCATAAATGATCTGCCCAACGTCTGCAAAGCCTCAACTGTACATATGTACGCAGACGACACTGTGATCTATACCAGCAAACCAAATCTCCCGCAGCTGGAGGCCGTGCTGCAAGAAGAATTCACAGAGGTAGAAAAGTGGATCAAAAACAACAAACTTTTTTTAAATACTGACAAAACTGTAACGATGCTCTTTGGAACAGCACCTAAACTACACAAATTGCAAAATCCCCATCTATGTGTTGGGACAAAATCAAATGGCACGCTGACCACAGTCACATCTCTCAAATATCAAGGTATGTGGTTGGACCCTAATCTATCCTTTGGTCCCCACATCGAAAAACTCTCATCTAAACTTTACCCCAAACTAGTTGCCCTGTACAGAAACAAATCCTGCCTGAGTCCCGCGGTAAGAAAGCAGATTGTACAACAAATGCTTATGCCGGCTATTGATTACGGAGATGTAGTGTATGCAGCCGCCCCGCAAACACACCTTCATAAACTTACTACATTGTATAACTCATTCTGCCGCTTTGCGCTACAATGTAACTACATGACCCACCATTGTGACATGTTAAAAGAGCTAAACTGGCCATCGCTGGAATCCAGACGCACCCTTTACCTTTCCAGCCTGGTGTTTAAGAGCATCTCTGGGAAGCTGCCACCCTACCTGAATAGACTGCTTCCCCCAGCAGCTCCCTCATCCTATAACCTCCGATCCAGGACCAGCACCTTACTTGCTATACCACAATACAAAAAAAGACAGTGGCTCGGTCCTCATTTTCCTACAGAGCACCACAATTATGGAATAACCTCCCAGACACCATCAAATCTTCCCCCAGTCTTAAGTCACTCAAAAGCTCCTTACTAACATACCTCAATACAGAATGCACCTGTAAACATGTAACCTAGTGACTATATTTCCTACATATTTTTTCTGTTAATCTGTATATTTGTGGTTTTTTTTTTGTTTTTTTTTTATATAGCTTGCATTGTATTACTTTGTATTTCTGTAACTGTAACACTTCAATGTTCTTGAACCCAGGACATGCTTGAAAACGAGAGAAATCTCAATGTATCCTTCCTGGTAAAATCCTTTATAAATAAATAAATAAATAAAAATAAATTTTCTGGACTTGTTTTTGAGCAATTTAACTATATACACTCATTCAGTTGATGATCAATTGCACACAGATCTTTTTTTGTGTTTTTGTTTATTGTTCTTGTTTTATTCTTTGTATCAACTGCACTTTATTAATATTGAACTTTTATTGGTTTCTGCACATTCGTTATTACAGTGTACTCACTACTAGAGAATTTAATAGTACGTTCACTATATTTATGTCATTTCTTTGAAATATATTTTAAATTGATCATAATCACCTATGTTTATTGTTGCTATGGTATGGATTAATTAGTGCAGCACTTTAATTATATGACCACAGTATACATTTTGTCACCTACAAGTTTGTAGCACCATGTGCTAATTGAGCTTGGGAAGCCTTCTAAGTGAAGCCTTCAAAGTGAGCACTTAGAGATATCCTGGAGATACTCTGGAGGTAGTCGGAGGTTAGACAGGAGGTAGAAAACCTACAAAAAGGTAAGATTTGTTGGTTTAAATCCATTCTTTTATAATGGCAGGCTTGGTCCAGTGTAAGAGCTGTCATGCATTTGTTTTTAGATCCAATTTTTGGAGGTTTGGAGTGTGCCTGATATGTAGGCAGCTCTCTTTATTGCAGCAGGAAATTGCCTGTTTGAAGTCTGAGATTTGTAAATTATCTGTTAGACAAACTCAGGCTATGGCTATGACTGTTACAAAGCCACTGCCACAGAGGCCTCCTAGGAGCGGCAGATGGACTACTGTAGGATCTGGTAGACTTAGAGTTGTGGATAGAAGCATGTCCCACAGTCTGTGGCTCTTCTTAATTCTTTTGAGGCACTTTCAGAGTGTAGTGGTGAGACGGAAGTAGGCTCAGACACCATAGTTGAGGAACCACCATCCCCTATGCCTAAGGTATGCAGGACTGCACCCAAGAACAATAAGGAAAAGGTGGGACATGATAGAAGGCAATTGTTGCTGGGTGATTCTATCATAAGAGGTGTTGAGCTGGAGAGTAGTGGTTTGGTGAGATGTCTTCCTGGGGCTACTGCTCGTAGAGACAAGAGACGTATTCTCAATATTGTCAAACAAGCAAAGCAGCAAAGGGAAGTGGATGTTCTAGTCCATCTAGGGACAAATGACTTGGCTAGCAATGAGGTTTCTGAGATTAAGGATGATTTTTGTGTTCTTGGAGGTGAAATACAGCAGATTACGTCCACTGTGTCATTCTCTGAAGTTTTGCCTGTGCATAACATTCAGGATAGGCAGATGCGCAATAGGGAATTTAATTTGTGGCTTCGGGAATGGTGTCGAGAGCAAGGATTTGGCTTTGTGTCCCATGATAGCTCTAATTGGAGCAGAAAGGAACTGTATAAAAAAGATGGTTTGCATCTTACTCAAAGGGGAACATATGTTCTCAGTGAGAAGTTCAAAGGTTTCGCAAAGAAATATTTAAACTAGGAGGGGGGGACAAAAGGGTAAAAAACAACCTGCCTGATTGTCCCCCAAAACTAAATCGGAGGGTGCAAGCAACATGCGGGGAAAAAAAGGACAAGCTCAGAGTCGTGTCTATAAATGCTCGCAGTTTAGTCAATAAAATCAATGAACTGGAGGCAATGATGGCAGCTGAAAAAGTAGATTTAGTGGCGGTTACTGAGACATGGTTCAGTGACAAAAATAACTGGGACATAACAATACCGGGGTACTCTTTATATAGAAAAGACAGAGAAGGTAGGAAAGGAGGAGGAGTGGCCCTGTATGTGAAAAACAACATAAAAACGAACCAAATAAAAGTGAGCGAGGTGAACATAGAGTCAGTTTGGGTTACGCTAACATTTGGCAATCATACAGTAGCTCGTGTAGGTGTGATCTATAGACCCCCTGGACAAGTAGAAGAGCTAGATAATCTGCTGCTTGAGGAAATATCGAAAATGGTAATGAAGGGGGAAGTTATTATCATGGGGGACTTTAATCTTCCTGATGTGAACTGGAAAACCAAAACAGCTGGGTGCACCAGGAGTACAAATATTCTAAACTCCCTACTGGGATTATCTCTAACACAAGTAGTTGAGGAGCCGACCCGTAAAGAGGCCATATTGGATTTAATACTCACAAATTGAGGTTTGGTATCGGACGTTGTTGTAGGTGAAAATTTGGGATCTAGTGATCACCAGTCAGTATGGTTTAATATAAGAACAGGGATGGAGCCGCACCACACAAAAACAAAAGTTTTAGACCTTAAAAAAACAGATTTTTCTAAAATGAGATTTTGTGTGAAGGAGTAATTATCAGACGGAGGAGTTTAAAGGGAGTCCAGGAGAAATGGGATTATTTAAAGGAACAACACAGAGAAGAGATAAGGCTCAAAAAAACCACTCAACAGGGCATAACCCAAAATTACAAGGAAAAAGACAATTTGCACTAAGTGCAACAAGAGTGGTAGTACAATAAATTTTAATGGTAATAAAGCATATCACAAAATAAAAAAGAGATTGGAAAAGAAGGTGGAAAATGACCCAAATGGAGAAATTATTATAACTGTACCAATTGGTGGAGTGGAAGTCCAAAAAGCCCAACAAGCTGGAAGTCTTAGTAGGATTATAGGTGTAACCTCACTATACCTCGGTGGTTCAAGCCACCTACATAACCAATAATACAATACACTATCTTAGTGTTTGAGAAACACCCAAAGGCAATAATAAGCAGTGGTGCTAAGAGCCCCACCAAAAACCATCAAGGGCACAATAAGTAACCATGTATAAAGGATCAAAGTCCACCGAATAAAGATTCAAATAGACTGTTAAAAACAAAAGAGAGGCATGTCTCGACCGTTTCGCCCAAGCAGGGCTTAGTCTGGAGATATAATGCCCGCCCCAACTTACCCCCTAAATACCTTCAAGATCGTAATTTCAAGTGCGGTCAGCTGGATGCCCTACTGATTGGTAATTGAAAAAATGTATACATCAGATCGCATGGTATAAGGCTCAACTGGTCATGTGGTACCAATAAGCCAATGGTGAGCCTGCTAAAAGCACCACCATAACAGACACCACAGCAATAGCTATGAAGAAAAAAAAAAAAAAAAAAACAAACACATATGTGTTAATCAAGTTAGTTGCAGAGAGCAACTTAGCTAATTCAACCAAACGGACATGTGGGACCAAAGAGCCAATCAGATAGCTTGTTTACCAATACCAAGGTAACTAAAAGCATACTAGAGCTTACAGACCCTAATAAAAATAATAAACCGCAAGGTCATCCAAAATAATAAATTGTATGGGTAACCCAAATGCCAGTAATCATAGGATGAGTCATTGATAAACAATCCTAAGCGCAGAATCTAAATATACAGCCGACATAATTGCAGAGATGAGCAGGTTGTAAAATAGACAGACATTGCTAATCCATAACCTATCACCTGACAATCGTGATGCGAAAAATTCCTTAACTTCAAAAAAAGGGGTCAGTGTAAAATAGAAAGATCAAATTGTCATTAAGATGTCAGATAAGGGGGGGAATGTGGTTTTAATGGAAAATGAACAATATTGTCGTATGGTTTTGTCCTTATTGCATGATGATAAAACGTATAAGGTCTTGTTGAAGGACCCTACTGATGCTTACATGATCAATCTTATGAGCATTTTAAACGACGGTTTACTCGATGGGTCTATTACTCAACATGAATATGATTTCATTTGGCCACTTCGTCCTACAATAGCCACTTTTTACGCACTGCCAAAAATTCATAAAAATAATATTACACCACCTGGCAGACCCATAGTATCTGGCACCAACTCTCTGACGCATAATGCTAGTAAATACATCGATCGTATTCTTCAGAAGATTGTTTTCAACCTGCCTTCATACATTCGCGATTCTAAGCAGACTCTGAGGGAATTGGAAGATTCGTCTGTACCTTCTGACGCATTATTATGTAGTCTAGACGTGGAGTCCTTGTACAGCTCCATTCCGCATACATTAGGTCTTAAATGTGTTGAGACCTTTTTGAATCGTAGAGGCACCGCTCACTCCAAACACACTAAATTTCTCATTCGTTTGCTCCATTTTGTACTGCATCACAATTATTTCATGTTCAATGGTAAATTTTATCTACAATTGGTTGGAGCGGCCATGGGTTCTCCGTGTGCACCATCCTATGCGAATTTATTCCTCGGATATTGGGAGGAGACCATCATTAATGGCCCTGATTTGACAGTTTTTAAATCTCATGTCTTCAGTTGGCGTCGCTACATTGATGACATTATTGTCATCTGGACCTCCACCGCCTTGGAGTTTTCCAACTTCGTTGATACCCTGAACATCAATGAGTTTAATTTAAAGTTCACCTATGAGATACAAACTCATTCGCTGAATTTCCTTGATATTTCCATTCACAAGGATTCTGCGGGTCGACTTGATACCACCTTATTTCCCAAACCTTCTTCAGCCAACAACCTTTTAACTTGGACTAGTCACCACCCTTATTCCTCACGTAAGGGCATTCCTATTGGCCAATATCTTAGACTGCGTCGCACCTGCAGCACCATTACCGAATTTAAAATCAAAGCACATTCTCTTCAATTGGCTTTTAGAGAGAAAGGTTATCCTCATCGTATTCTCAAAAGTGCTTACAAACGGGCACTACTCTCTGATCGACATGCTTTATTACTTGACACTTCTCCAACCACTGGGTCTGAATCCATAAGACTCATTGCTGATTTTGATTTGGGTTGGCAATCCGTCAAAGGGATTTGTGAGCGTTACTGGCCCCTTTTGACTAATGATGCACATTTGAAGGATGTCATTTCCAACCGTCCTGCTTTGACAGCTAGGAGGTGTCCTAATGTCAAAGATAAATTGGTACACAGCCATTTTCAACCTATTTGTCGTCCTGCTGATTCGTGGTTGACTAATAACTTGAAGGGAATGTATAAATGTGGCAGGTGTGTAGCCTGTCCTTATGTCTCCCGTACCCCGAAACAATTTCACAACTTTGACGATTCCATCTCATTTACTGTCCGCCAGTTTATTAATTGTAACTCCGCCGGCGTTATTTATTTGCTGTTGTGTCATTGTTGGTAAAAAATATGTGGGCAAAACTATTCGCCCTCTTAAAGTCCGCATTTTGGAGCATATCCGGTCGATTAGACTGAAAAAGGACACTCCTGTCGCCAGACATTTTATGTCATGTACGTTGTGTTCACTCAGCAACTTTAGGTTTTTGGGTATTGAACACATCAAACTCGGCCCTCGTAAGGGCAATCTTGACAATAAGCTACTTAAACGTGAAGCCTTCTGGATATATCGCCTTCACACCAGATCACCGTCAGGTCTCAATGAAGGCTTCACGTTTGTTCCCTTTATTTGAATTTATTTGAATTTTCATTGTTATGTTCATAATTATCGTTTTCATATTACATTACTTTATTACTTTGCCTTTGTACTATTATTAATCCTCTATGTATTGGTTAGATATTTAGCAATTTCCTTGTTTTTTTAGCCCTTCTCCCCCTACATATCCACAATATTCATCCATTCAATGTTGTTGGGCCCCCTTATACTTTGTCAGTTTTTCATAGGGTTGTACTTGTTTATTTTCTTATACATTTTAAGCGCAGTCCTTATTGGGACATTGTCCTCTATACAAGTATATACGTACACAACCGTCTTTCTATATTACACTGACCCCTTTTTTTGAAGTTAAGGAATTTTTCGCATCACGATTGTCAGGTGATAGGTTATGGATTAGCAATGTCTGTCTATTTTACAACCTGCTCATCTCTGCAATTATGTCGGCTGTATATTTAGATTCTGCGCTTAGGATTGTTTATCAATCGACTCATCCAATGATTACTGGCATTTGGGTTACCCATACAATTTATTATTTTGGATGACCTTGCGGTTTATTATTTTTATTAGGGTCTGTAAGCTCTAGTATGCTTTTAGTTACCTTGGTATTGGTAAACAAGCTATCTGATTGGCTCTTTGGTCCCACATGTCCGTTTGGTTGAATTAGCTAAGTTGCTCTCTGCAACTAACTTGATTAACACATATGTGTTTGGTTTTTTTTTCTTTCTTCATAGCTATTGCTGTGGTGTCTGTTATGGTGGTGCTTTTAGCAGGCTCACCATTTATTATTGGTACCACATGACCAGTTGAGCCTTATACCATGCGATCTGATGTATACATTTTTTCAATTACCAATCAGTAGGGCATCCAGCTGACCGCACTTGAAATTACGATCTTGAAGGTATTTAGGGGTGAGTTGGGGCGGGCATTATATCTCCAGACTAAGCCCTGCTTGGGCGAAACCGGTCGAGACATGCCTCTCTTTTGTTTTTAACAGTCTATTTGAATCTTTATTCGGTGGACTTTGATCCTTTATACATGGTTACTTATTGTGCCCTTGATGGTTTTTGGTGGGGCTCTTAGCACCACTGCTTATTATTGCCTTGGGTGTTTCTCAAACACTAAGATAGTGTATTGTATTATTGGTTATGTAGGTGGCTTGAACCACCGAGGTATAGTGAGGTTACACCTATAATCCTACTAAGACTTCCAGCTTGTTGGGCTTTTTGGACTTCCACTCCACCAATTGGTACAGTTATAATAATTTCTCCATTTGGGTCATTTTCCACCTTCTTTTCCAATCTCTTTTTTATTTTGTGATATGCTTTATTACCATTAAAATTTATTGTACTACCACTCTTGTTGCACTTTGTGCAAATTGTCTTTTTCATTATTTAAAGGAAGCATTATTGAAGGCCACAGGCAATTGTATTCGGCTTGTTAGCAAAAACAAAAAAGGGAAGAAACCACTGTGGTACTCTCGAGAAGTGGCCAAAATAGTGAAGAACAAAAAGACAGCATTCAATAATTATAAAACAACTCAGAGTGAAGAAGATAGGCAAACCTATAAGATTAGGCAGAAAGAGGCAAAGCAATTTATAAGGGCTTCCAAAGCACACGCAGAAGAGAAAATAGCTCAGTCAGTAAAAAAGGGGGACAAAACATTTTTTAGATACATAAACGAGAAAAGAAAAGTAAAACAAGGATTAGTTAGATTAAAAACAAAGGAAGGAAGGTATGTAGAAGAGGATAAAAGTCTCACTGACTGCCTCAATGAATATTTTTGTTCAGTCTTTGCAGAAGAAAAGGAAGGAAAGGGACCTCAGTTAGGAGGAAACACTAACGAGACATTTACATATCAGTTTACAAAGGAGGAGGTTCTACAGCAGCTGTCTAAAGTAAAGACAAATAAGTCAATGGGGCCTGATGGGATCCACCCTAAATTATTAAAAGAGCTCAGTGATGTAATAGCAAAACCGTTAACAGATTTATTTAACCAATCCTTGCTAATGGGAGTCGTCCCAGAAGACTGGAAATTAGCAAATGTTGTGCCCATTCACAAGAAGGGTAGTAGGGAGGAATCGGGGAACTATAGGCCAGTTAGTCTTACGTCAGTAGTGGGGAAATTAATGGAAACCATGTTAAAGGAAAGGATTGTTGAACATCTAAAAACACATAGATTACAGGATCAGAAACAACATGGGTTTACCTCAGGGAGATCATGCCAAACTAATCTTATTGATTTTTTTGATTGGGTAACAAAAATAATAGATGCTGGGTGGTGCAGTAGACATTGCTTATTTAGATTTCAGTAAGGCTTTTGATACTGGAATGGATTAGGCAGTGGCTGAGTGACAGGCAACAGAGGGTTGTGGTAAATGGAGTTTATTCGGCGCAAGGTCTTGTTACCAGTGGGGTACCTCAGGGGTCAGTACTTGGACCCATTCTATTTAATATTTTTATTAGTGATATTGCAGAAGGTATTAATGGAAAAGTATGTCTTTTTGCTGATGACACAAAGATTTGCAACAGGGTTGACGTTCCTGGAGGGATCAGCCAAATGACAAATGATTTAGGTAAACTAAAATAGAGCAGCAGGAAATGCTGGCAGAATGCTTGGAAATGCTGGCAGAATGCTTGGTTGTGTAGGGAGAGGTATTAGCAGTAGGAAAAGGGAAGTGCTCATGCCACTGTACAGAGCACTGGTGAGACCTCACTTGGAGTACTGTGTGCAGTACTGGAGACCGTATCTCCAGAAGGATATAGACACCTTAGAGAGAGTTCAGAGAAGGGCTACTAAAATGGTGTACGGCTTGAAGGAGAAAAGTTACCAGGAAAGGCTTAATGATCTTAACATGTACAGCTTGGAAAAAAGACGAGACAGAGGAGATATGATAGAAACATTTAAATACGTAAAGGGAATCCACAAGGTAGAGGAAGGGAGTATATTTAAAAGGAAACAAAGTAGCAAAACAAGAGGACATAGTCTTAGATTAGAGGGGCAAAGGTTTAAAAGTAACATCAGGAAGCATTATTTTACTGAGAGGGTGGTGGATACATGGAACAGTCTTCCAGTAGAAGTGGTAGAGGCCAAAACAGTAATTGAATTTAAGCAAGCATGGGATAGGCATAAGGCTATCCTAAACAAAAGATAAATCCAGGTAAAGTATCCATGTAATTGGGCAGACTAGATGGGCCGAAAGGTTCTTATCTGCCGACATTTTTCTATGTTTCTATGTGGTCAATCTAACTCACCAACCTGGAATTTAATTTTCATTTGCATCCTTTTGTACTTATTATTCATTAGTTTGGATGTTTACACCTTTAATTAATGGTTAGTATATTTATTCAACCTTTTTACCTTGTCTAGCTTATATCCTGGTAAAATCCTTTCTAAATAAATAAATAAAAATATTGTCCTACCTTTTAATACTACCATCAATCGATATATCAATTCCCTGCACTTGACAATAGAGCCATCTAGTGGCGCCACACAGAAATCACATTTTTCTCTATTAGAATGTATGAGAGGACTGAGAATAATGGGTCTGATTTTATGGGTTTAGCGGGAACGTCCTTTGCGGGACAAACTCTGTATTGACACAGACCAGGGCCGATCCCACTCGGTACGAGCAAGTCCACGGTCATAATGAGAGTGGGGGATGAGGATATGTTTCTATGGTTGATACCGGGGCAGAACATTCTGTTGTAACACAACCTATAGCACCCCTGGTGGGAGGGGAAGCTGATATTGTTGATGCATTGGGAATAATCAGCTAAATATCCTTTTCTAGCTTCCTGTGTTTGTAGTTTAGGGGGACATCAGGTTGAACACCAGTTTCTGTATATGCCAGAATGTCATATCCAGCTCCAGCAATTGCAAGCTCAAATTACTTTCCTCCCGGGGGGGGGGGGGTCACGTTAAATTAGACTTACCAGAGAATGGTAACTCTGTTCGACAGCACTGCTCAGCCACACCAGATTTGCTACCCAGTAAAATAGCACTGGTGATGCCAAGAGAGGAAGAGTGGAGATCAGTACCACCCTCGCCTGTTGTCCCAGATCTGTATGTACTATCCCTTGGCACTCCCGGGGTATGGGCGGAAGAGAATCCGCCAGGATTAGTCGTGAATATCCCGCCCGTGTATGTTGATTTAAAACCAGGAGCAGTGCCTGTAGCGCTTAGACAGTACCACATCCCACAGAAAGCTAAGCAGAACATTCAGGCATACTTACAGAGATTACAAGACCACGGTATATTAAAGTTTTGCGTGTCACCATGCGCGTCACCATGGAACACACCATTGCTACCAGTACAGAAAGAGGAGACACAAGAATACCGCCCAGTGCAAGACTTAAGGGCCATTAATGAAAATGAGAGAAATCTCAATGTAGCCTTCCTGGTAAAATACTTTATAAATAAAATAAATAAATAAAACTGTAACCTTACATCCCGTAATTCCCATTTCCTACAATCTACTGGCGCTCATACCCAGAAGTACAGAATACTACACTACGCTGGATCTAAAAGACGCCTTTTTCTGTATCCGCCTCGCCCCTGCTAGCCAGCCCCTATTTGCGTTTCAGTGGGAAGATTCTAAGACAGGGGAACAGCATAAAATGACCTGGACATGCCTCCCCAAGTTTTCAAGAACTCGCCCACTAATTTCAGCTGCGCCCTAAGCCAGGACCTCCTGTCCTTAACTCTCAGCCAGACAAAGTTGTATTGCTACAATATGTCAATGATTTATGGCTTGCCTCCCCAACCGAAAAAGACTGTTTAGCCGCAACAAAAGCTCTTTTGCATCGGTTATGGCAAGCGGGCTACAAAGTGTCTAAAAGGAAAGTGCAAATTTGTAAACAGAGTGTAAAGTACCTAGGTTTTCAATTGACAGGGACCAAGCGTGCATTGGGTCCTGAACGCAAAAGAAGCAGTCTGCCATATCCCGCAACCAAAGACACGTAGACAAGAACGCAAATTCCTAGGTGCTGCAGGATTCTGCCATTTATGGATCCCCAATTTTGCAGAAATAGCCAAACCATTGCATCAAGCCATAAAAGGAAGTGAGGAAGATCCATTCCTCTGGGAAGAGGAACAGACAGCAGCCTTCCTAAAATTAAAGACTTTGTTAATGGAGGCCCCAGCCTTGGGCCTACCTGACCCCAGTAAACCCTTTCAGCTATATGTGCATGAACATAACTGCACTGCTACTGGAGTCCTGATTCAGTACCTGGGGTCCTGGCTAAGGCTTGTTGCTTACCTGTCTAAACAGCTGGATCCAGTGGTCTGCGGCCTACCCCCATGCGTGAGAGCAGTGGCTGCTAAAGCAATGCTAATATCTGAAGCTGACAAGTTAACGCTGGGACAAGTCCTTCATGTCAAAGTCCCACATGCAGTAAAAGCCCTGCTGTACCCAATGGAGAATTCATTGAAGTTGTTCTGAACAAATGGACTGACTATGAGACTCTTGAAACGAACCATAACTATATTCATTGGCTTTTTCCAATTCCTGAACAAGGGCGAAACAAGTGGGCCTACCCACTGATCCCTTTGGAGACAGAGCTGATGAAGAACACCTCAGAAATTCAGCAGAGGCTCCTTCGGGCCTACAAGTTAATGCTGAAGTTCTTCGGCATAAAATTAGTGGGGAAGGATAGAGACGATACGGAAGAAACTGAAGTTGAACGGGCAAAAAATTTCTCCACAAGGTTTGAGAACTTGAACTCCAACAGCCACAATAATCTGCAGATTTCTGAAATGTCTGGGAGAATTGGGAGTCGAGAAGTACCAGGCCCCACTGGTGAAGTTTTTCCTGAAGGAAACACTCATTGAAACCGCCTTCTGAATATGAAAGACAGTGTGCTGAATTACTTCCTGTTCACTGTGAAGAACAAACATGACTGACAAGACTTGATCTACTTTGCAGGGACAAACTATCATCCTAGAGGAGTTCACATGGGGAAAAGGAGACGAACTTGAAACATACAAGACACTGTACTCCGTGATGGCCCCGTTGCTACTGACCCCACTGAATGCCAGTATACTCCGAAAAGGAGAAGAAATGGTTCTTGGAGGAACCCAGTTGATATGGAGAAAATGAATGGTTCCAATTGACCAGCAATCACATTGTCCTCCCTGCAACATTAGCGCCAGAAATTGTCAGAGCCTTTCATGCCAGCACTCATGGAGGAAGAGACACCATGGAACAACAGTTGGAACCGCATTTCTATGTCCCTGGGCTCTCTTTCCTCTGCAAGGCCTGAGCTCAACAGTGTGTTATGTGTGCCAAGAACAACCCAAGGTCAGGCCCATCGCAACCCCCAGGAATACAACCAATTGGACGGTCCCCGATGGCGTCCCTTCAAATAGACTTTACTGTGCTCCCACCGTGTAAAGGATACAAATATCTGCTTGTGATGGTGTGTACACTGACTGGATGGGTTGAGGCCTTCCCAACCAGAACTGAAAAGACAGCTTAAGTAGAAAAGTGCCTCAGGAGAGAAATTATTCCTAGGTATGGACTGCCACTCGAAATTGGGTCAGATAATGGCCCTGCCTTCGTCCAAGCTTATCTACAGCAGCCTGCCCGTCTACTGGGCATTACCTGGAAGCTACATACAGCCTACAGGCCCCAAAGTTCCGGAAAAGTAGAGCGAATGAACAGGACACTAAAGACTTTGAGGGCCAAGATGTGTCAAGAGACGTCACTGGGATGGCTAGATGTGCTGCCGATAGTACTCTTACATATTAGGTGCAGGCCAACCCCATTTTTGAAGCTAAGCCCATACTGTCATGGAGCTGATGCAACGCTCCATGCTTCAAACCCCAAGAGACTTTATGTTCAATTGTATCGTGAGATTTTAAATATATTTTACATCGTTTGGTTTAAGTTTAAATTAGTTTAGTGTAAAATGGCGTAACTTTAGTTTTAAATATACTTATATTCCTGTAGGTAAATGTGTTTTTGTATAGCCAGTAAACAAGCTTTACTGCTGTGTAATTTATGCAACAGGGCTTTTCCCCTTATCTGGCTGCATATTTGATTCAAGAAGTCTGTGATAGTGTTTGTCTTTAATCTGATGTGTTAGAACAATAGATTATGCAAATGTTGTGTGAGCTAAAGGCTAAAGAATGTTTATTGTAAATACCTGACATAATGTAGTTCGCATATTGGTCGGACAATGTGCGTCATTTATGCAAATTATGGCTGTTGGATTTCAGCATAAATGGTAGCGTTTTTGTTCATTAAAAGTCAGAACTCTCAGAGACTGAGACAGAGAGAGAATCCTGTTTTAAAGCATACAGCCGCGTCTGGTGTTTTATTTCAGCAACGCTACACTATACTCCACCTCAGAAGGCACAGAGCGGCCTTCTGGAAATTCCTAACGGCTCCAGGGCAGAGGAACAGAAGCAGGCGGGTCAAGCTGCTCGAGGCTCCGGGCTGACCGCAACGAAGGGGTGTCTGGAGAGTCAGGACAGGCGGAAGAGAACGGTTCTGTCACACATACGAACGCCTGTTCAGGCGACCTACTCCTCTGATTAATGGCCTGGGGGGGGGGACCTTCGGGCACTAGGGGAAGCTAAGTTAAATGAACAAGTATTGTTGTTTGGTCAATCAATGCAAAAAATTGAATACTTGGGTTGGTGATTATCTACCTAATTTTTTGTAGCCACCATTGCATAAGTATTGTCCAGGTGACTCAGTCTGGGTGAAGGAGTGGAAGGCTGACCCACTCGGTCCAAAGTGGAGGGGTCCTTACCTTGTTCTATTGTCCAATCCCACAGCAGTGAAGGTGGCCGAGGTGGACCCGTGGATACACGATTCGAGATTGAAACCAGCAGCGGCTGCACCTGAGTTCCAGTGGAAGACTATCATTGATGAGTCCAGCCTGTTAAAGTTAGAGTTGGCCAGATCTGCTGTTAAATCTGTGTAAGACCAGCAAGTAGGTGTTTTTTTTGACGGCCATAATAATGCCTGACCACCTACCAACAATGGAAAGACAGGGAGCCCAATGGGAGCCCCGCAAAAACATGTTACCCCCCGTTGCCCAGCAGCAGGGGTAGGCCATTGTAGCAGCAGTTAAGCAAGCTTTCCGGGTTACTGCTGCCCTGGGGGCCATCATGTTGTTGATACTGTTTATAGGGACTTATGTGACTGTTCTTTTCCAGAAAAGAACGTGCCCAGAGGCAAATTTTGGACAGAATTTTTCTCAACTTTTTAATCAAACATACATGAGAGATAAACGTGACCTGGGACCTGTGTCAGTACCAAAGAATCACTTGCTGATGAAGTTTAAATATGCCTATGCCCAAAAAGTCTGGACAGACGTTGTGATGGGTGTGGAGCAGATTGCATCCAGAGGCAATATATATTCCCTTTGCTGCAGTCCCAGTTAATTTGACCATTTTCTCGGCTGGGAAGATTACTATCCAGCCATTGAATGAAACCCAACTGAAGCATGCTGTGACTTCACCTGCCTACCCGATAAATGGCCCCGTATATCCTCCTGATTGGTGCTTCCAGATAGGGCCAATCAATCTTAGCCTAGAAACTCCATGCCAGTCCAGCCGTTTCAATTTATCCATTAACACGACTTTGTCAGGAACGGGGGACAGGGAGACTTGTTGTCAAACCAGCTAATTTGCCCCGAGGACCTTTCCTAAGGATTACTAACCTGACCCTGACTCGACAGACTGGGAAGTATCACTTTAACCACCTGGTAAAGATGATGGTAGAAGTCCAAAAGCGGGGTGCACTACGTGCCTCCATTCTTACTAACTGGGGGATTACACATATGTTGCGGAAAGACCTGTTACACTTGGATACCACCCACCTTGACTGGACTGTTATGTGGCCAGACTAGTCCGAATACAGAGGGTACAGGGAGACGACACTCTACCTGACACTGCACTACCCCCTAGGTACCCATTGGTATTCAGCAAACAGAAGTGAGAACTGTTTTCTAAGGGAGATCAAGGGCTTGGTTTCCGGCATGGACTGGCTGGGGAATAGAATTGATGAGGAGGCTGAATAACTATTCTGGGTTAATGGATGAGATCTTGAATTTGATCAGAAAAGATATCCAACTGTTGAATCTTGAATTGCGGGAAATTCGGAAATTGCAAATGATACATGATATGGCGTTGGTACAAATTAGTGCTGCTCTAAACGGGTTGTGTGAAATGACTATGCACTATGAATGTTGTACTTTTATCCGAAATTCAACAGAAGCTGTTCCAGACTATATTCAGGTGTGATGGACGCCGCTACTCGGAGGGAGTAGATTCGTCGCAGGGGCCAGGGTTGTTCTGCAGTGAGCAGCGGTAGCGAACCGGCGTCAGGTCCCTTGCTGGAAGCTAGCGAGTCAGCCGTAAGAAATACCTAGCAGATAGTCCCTCTTCCCAAATACTCGTTGAGGCGTATTACAGGTTAAGCAGGTTGGTTTAATTTAGAACAGCACATACATGGTACATTTATACGGTACAGACCCATTGTTCTCTCCCATGCCCGCCCCCAGACACCACAGTTCTGCCACTGCCTCCATCCCGAGCCCTTTTTCATATACTTAACATGGGCTGACCCGGCCTCTAGCTCGAGCCCAGCTCTTGGTGCCACACTGTCTGGCACGCCCTGGGCTGTTCCTTGTATGGGGAAAATCCACCCACTGGAGTGCGAGCTCTGATTCTGGCACCGGATCTCCTCTGCGTCTAAGAAGCCCAACCTGGGTTTAGCGGCTGATTGAGAGGTGATCTTGGTGGCGCTCCCCTTTAGAACTCACCCCACAGTGGCACCATGTTCCCAGGGCCCTTCTGACCAAAAAGCACTCTGGTGGCATGTACAGGGGCTGAGCAGTGCAGGGTGTAAGGAATGTCGGCTGTGCTTGGTCTCAGACGGTGGCAGCTGTATCAGGGTTGCGCTGGGCAGATAAACCACGATGACTGGGCAAAGCAGGGGTGGTAAAGAACTTAATAAACATCAGGGTCATACAAGCACAAATTGTACAAACGATTTATACACTTGGGTAAACGAAAACTGGGCAATTCGGGTGATATTAAATTGTGAGGGATTACAGGTGCGTTTGGTGCGGGGAATTTGCGAGGGGAAGCACAATACACACATGGATCATACAGACATAAATTGTATGAACGAAATTTAACCTTGAACCAACAAACTTTTAACTTTTTATGTGCTAATAAAGTGAAAGTGACGGCTGTCAGGTAATTCAGGATCATCAGAAGGTATCCCAGTTGCAGTACAAGGCCCGTCTGCTGAGGGTTGGAATCCCTTTCGTGGGTTCGGTTCTTTTGGGGACTGGTTTGGATCCATTCTCAGTTTTATCTCTCGAATTGGATCCATGATAACGATGGTCATAATAATTCTCGTAGCCGGGGTACTGATCTACCAAATAGGGTTGTGTGTTTGGCCCATGTGCAAGAAGGTCCTGACCCCTGCTAAAAGTAAGCCATCGATTGTTACCCCCGATCTTTTTCCAATGAAAATTACGCTTCCTAACTACAAGAATCTGATGATTTAGATAAGCCCATGAAGGGGCTATGGGCGTTAGGTGGGAGAACCTACCGCTTTAGCCAAGGGGGGAATGTTGTAGAACCAGGCCATAAATTAGCCGCCATCTTGTGTCCTGGCAGCCATCTTGGATAGAACTGTGGTTCACGTAATTGTAAATCGCAAATATTAACGGACTTTAGAAGAGTTTGCTTAGATTTCAACATTCCAGAGACTTTTCTGGTGTAGCAATTAAATAGAAACATAGAAACATAGAAAAATGTCGGCAGATAAGAACCTTTCGGCCCATCTAGTCTGCCCAATTACATGGATACTTTATCTGGGTTTATCTTTTGTTTAGGATAGCCTTATGCCTATCCCATGCCTGCTTAAATTCAATCACTGTTTTGGCCTCTACCACTTCTACTGGAAGGCTGTTCCATGTATCCACCACCATCTCAGTAAAATAATGCTTCCTGATGTTACTTTTAAACCTTTGCCCTCTAATCTAAAAGATGAATAAACAGAGGTACCAAAGAACTGATTTAGCTATTTCAAGACCAGAGAAGTCACAGACGAGAACAAAGAAGCCCCTTAGGCCATCTGGACCCTTATCTGGTTTGGGAGGAACAGGCTCTCTGGGGAGTGAAAGTGCCAGGATCTAACTAGCTTCTAAATCTTCTGTCTTAAATGTATAAGAATGTCAAATTGTGGAATGTCTTTGTGTCCGAACAAGGGGATGGCACAAATGCCCATGGGAAGGGCAAGAGTGCCCAGTGGAGGGTACCTGGGATGTACCTTTTTACTAATCAATGTATAAGAATTGTAACCAAATATTGGGAGCTCACTCAAGTTTTGCGATACATTCCAGCTTGGGTCTGAAGTCAATAAAGAATGCTTTTTCCAGCCATTGACTCCTGTCCGGCCTGTCATTGACTGCACCGTGCCGACCTTTCTCCCGATAGAACCAAGTTGATTCTGGTAATAACGGAACACTGTCACACGCATATCAAGGCTTTCCACAGGCGTTACGTAACACTGTCACACGCATATCAAGGCTTTCCGCAGGAGTTACGCAACACTGTCACACGCATTTCAAGGCTTTCCACAGGCGGTACGTAACACTGTCACATGCATATCAAGGCTTTCCACAGGTGTAACATGACACTGTCACACGCGTATCAAGGCTTTCCACAGGCGTTACGTGACACAGTCACAAGCGTATCTCACCTATCTGACCCGAGCTAACACAGCCCACAGCCTGCAAAACGCAACCTGCCAAAGGAAAACAATCTGGTATGCAACGGTATAGCGTGCACCACCATCACGGAGGCACAAAACGAAAGAAAGGAGCTCCTCCTGGAGACTATGTCACAGCATGTCCAAGCACTCATCAAGGTCCAGCGAATCAGGGAAATGTAACGTGTCTACCGCAAAAGACAACACTATCAGCTTGCGAGCCATCGCAGCCGTCGCCATAGCTCATGACAAAGTCTTGGAAGCAGGCGCATATCAGGGAGCAAACGTACATCTGAATGACAGAGGATCCAGGCAAATAGCCACGATATGGAACTTTGGGGACCAAGGAGCTCCATTGGCTGCTTAGTCCCTGGACTGTGCATGTGGCAGCTCCACCTTAGAGGAAGAAGAAGTTCGCTGTGCGGTGGTCTGGTTGTTGTGCCATCCGTAGATCCCCCAGCTCCCTTCTGCCTTTTTCTTTTACCTCCCCCTCCCCTTGTTCCATGTTTTACCTTTTTTGTGACCTGATTTAACTACTTGTTGATACCCATTGTTCAGGACAAGCAGGACTTGACCCTTGGTACAGTTGATGGGGTTTTGGGTTCCCCCTTTTTACTCTTTTTTGCGCATGTGGGACATGGCTTGACCCGGGGGTGCCATGTATTGCAGCTACCATGGCTCTGTCCGCATGCTTTGGCCCCGGGTCACCCGGCCACAAGGCCCCTTCCATGGCCTGTGGATACCCATTGGGTTGCCAGAGAGTGCCAGGAATGCCGTAAATCTAGGCAGTTTCCCCAACCCCCTTTTTTTTGGGTCGGTTTACAGGACAGAGGTGTCTCCCAAAACCTACACAAGCCCCGACCAGTCGGCAGCTGGAGACAAGAAAACAAGGGATTTCAACACAGAGTATCCCATATATAAAAGAGCACAGCCGCTCAGAAAATGCGTCGGGTTCAGGATGGAGTCCATAGAGGAGCACAAAAGCTTACTCTGGGAGTTAGGGGTTTGCTTTAAATGCTGTGCTTCTACAGGACTACTATCCAAGGAGTGTAAGGAAGCCATAAAATGCGAAACGTGTTGTGATGGAAACCCGCTCCTTCCACCTGTCCTGGCTCTCCAGACACCCCCTTACCAAGATCAGCCCCGCCGAGGAGTTGCTCGGAACGCAGTGCCTCGAGCAGCCTGATCTGTAGCTCCAGACCTGCTTGTTCTGATCCTCTGGCTTGGAGCCTCTTTGAATTTCCAGAAGGCCGCTCTGTGCTTTCTGAAAGTGACTGTGGGTACCCTGAATGAGACAACAGACAAGCTGTATGTTCAAACAGGAATCTGAGACTTTTATTGAAAAATGCCACTATTTATGCCCAAATCCAACAAATATAATTTGCATAAACCAACCGACAAACATTGACCTACTAAAACTCTAATTACATTATGTCAGACTAGTTGTAAAGCCTGCCCAGAGGGCAGTCTATTGTGGATATACTGCCCCTGCTCATGTATACTGCCCCAGCTCGTGGATACTGCCCCAGCTCGTGGATACTGCCCCAGCTCGTGGATATTGCCCCAGCACGTGGATACTGCCCCAGCACGTGGATATTGCCCCAGCACGTGGATATTGCCCCAGCTCGTGGATATTGCCCCAGCACGTGGATACTGCCCCAGCACGTGGATACTGCCCAGAACGTGGATACTGCCCCAGCTCGTGGATACTGCCCTAGCACGTGGATATTGCCCCAGCACGTGGATATTGCCCCAGCTCGTGGATACTGCCCCAGCTCGTGGATACTGCCCTAGCACGTGGATATTGCCCCAGCACGTGGATGGATACTGCCCCAGCACGTGGATATTGCCCCAGCTCGTGGATACTGCCCCAGCTCCTGGATATTGCCCCAGCACGTGGATACTGCCCCAGCACGTGGATATTGACCCAGCACGTGGATATTGCCCCAGCACGTGGATATTGCCCCAGCACGTGGATACTGCCCCAGCACGTGGATATTGACCCAGCACGTGGATATTGACCCAGCACGTGGATATTGCCCCAGCACGTGGATACTGCCCCAGCACGTGGATATTGCCCCAGCACGTGGATACTGCCCCAGCACGTGGATATTGACCCAGCACGTGGATATTGACCCAGCACGTGGATATTGCCCCAGCACGTGGATACTGCCCCAGCACGTGGATATTGCCCCAGCTCGTGGATACTGCCCCGCACGTGGATACTGCCCCAGCACATGGATATTGCCCCAGCACGTGGATTGATACTGCCCCAGCACGTGGATACTGCCCCAGCACGTGGATACTGCCCCAGCACGTGGATGGATACTGCCCCAGCACGTGGATGGATACTGCCCCAGCACGTGGATGGATACTGCCCCAGCACGTGGATACTGCCCCAGCACGTGGATACTGCCCCAGCTCGTGGATACTGCCCAAGCTCGTGGATACTGCCCAAGCACGTGGATATTGCCCCAGCATGTGGATACTGCCCCAGCTCGTGGATACTGCCCCAGCACGTGGATACTGCCCCAGCTCGTGGATACTGCCCAGCTCGTGGATACTGCCCCAGCTCGTGGATATCGCCCCAGCACGTGGATATCGCCCACCCGCTCGTGGATATCGCCCCCCCCGCTCGTGGATATGGCCCCAGCACGTGGATACTGCCCCAGCTCGTGGATACTGCCCAAGCTCGTGGATACTGCCCAAGCACGTGGATATTGCCCCAGCACGTGGATACTGCCCCAGCTCGTGGATACTGCCCCAGCACGTGGATATACTGCCCCAGCACGTGGATATACTGCCCCAGCTCGTGGATATCGCCCCAGCACGTGGATATCGCCCCCCCCCGCTCGTGGATATGGCCCCCCGCTCGTGGATATGGCCCCCCGCTCGTGGATATGGCCCCCCGCTCGTGGATATGGCCCCCCGCGCTCGTGGATATGGCCCCCCGCTCGTGGATATACTCACCTACATCGGCCCTCCAGCGATGGCGGTCCCGCGTCCCGCTTCCAGCGTCCTCTCTCGCTCCGTTGGTCGCCGGGATGACGTCACGAAAGCCTTTGACCCCCGGGGTCAAAGGCTTTCGTGACGTCATTCCGGCGAACAACGGAGCGAGAGAGGACGCTGGAAGCGGAACCGCCATCGCTGGAGGAGCTAAGGGCCGATGTAGGTGAGTATGTGTAGGCAACATCCCCTACATTGGCCCGGAGCCTCAGCGGTGGCTGTCGTAGGCTGCTCGGCCGGCCTCCAGGCTTAGGCGAGCCCCCGGCTCGGCCGGGCCTGTAGGCCCAAGCCAAGCCGGGGGCTCGCCTGAGCCTGGAGGCCGGCCGAGCAGCCTGCGACAGCCGGAGGACAGTCACCGCTGGAGCTCAGGGCTAATGTAGGTGAGTATGTGCTCTCCACCCCACCCTGCTTACTCGGCCGGTATCCAAGCTTAGGCGAGCCCCCGGCTTGGCGTGGGCCTAGAGGCCCAGCCGAGCCGGGGACTCGCCTGAGCCTGGAGGACGCCGAGCATGCAACTCGACCGGCCTCCATGCTCAGGCGAGTCCCCGGCTCGGCAGGGCCTCTAGGCCTAAGCCAAGCCGGGGGCTCGCCTAAGCTTGGATACCGGCCGAGCAAGCAGGGTGTGTGTGTGTGTGTGTAGAGCACATACTCACCTACATCGGCCTCGAGTCCTCCACCGGTTCCACACATACTCACCGACATCGGCCCTTAGCTCCTCCAGCGATGGCGGTCCCGCTTGCAGCATCCTCTCTCTCTCCGTTGCTCGCCAGGATGACGTCACGAAAGCCTTTGACCCCCGGGGTCAAAGGCTTTCGTGACGTCATTCCGGCGAGCAACGGAGAGAGGATGCTGCAAGCGGGACGCGCCATCGCTGGAGGAGCTAGGGCTGATGTCGGTGAGTAATGTGTTAGGCAACTCGGCCCTGAGCTCCAGCGGTGACCTCCTCCGGCCGAGCAGGCTGCTCGGCCGGCCTCTACGCTTAGGCGAGTCCCCGGCTCGGCTGGGCCTGTAGGCCCAAGCCAAGCCGGGGCTCGCCTAAGCCTAGAGCCCGCCGAGCAGCCAGCGGCAGCTGGAGGAGGTCTCCGCTGGAGCTCAGGGCCGATTTTGGGGTGTATTTTTTGGGAACTTCGGCCCCGATCCTCCAGCGGTGACCTTCTCCGGCTGCCGCTGGCTGCTCGGCGGGCCTCTAGGCTTAGGCGAGTCCCCGGCTCGGCTGGGCCTGTAGGCCCAAACCGAGCCGGGGGCTCGCCTGAGCCTGGAGGCCCGCCGGAGGACGGTCACCGCTGGAGGATCGGGGCATCTGGCCGTGTAAACACACGGGTAGCTGCGCGCGGCTCGTGCCGTTTTTTTTTTTTTTTTCACGCGGCCGGCACGCGCAGCTACCTGTGTGTTCTAACGGCCGCTTTCAAATGTCCGTCGCGCATGCGCAGTAGGGTTTTGGCGACGGACAGTTTTTAGCTTATCCTTTTATAGTATAGATATTTACAGTAAACATTCATTAGCCTCATATCACACATCATTTACATAATCTATTGTTCCAATAGATCAGATTACCGTGACACCCTAGGGGCCCGAGCTATCAAACGGTACCCCTGGATTGCCGCTGCTCCCCTGGAATCCCCCTCCAAACAAGGACCTATGCTCTGTATGACTGCAGTTACAGTTAATTATAAGGCGCCACCAAGTACCGTAGCGCTGTACAATGGGAAAGACAGGATAACCAATATACATGCAAGTTAAACACTAGAACAGTACCAGAGAAGTCCCTGCTCAAGAGCTTGCACTCTGAGAGTACCAGATGGGGAACAGACTGAATGGCGGTGCCGAAACGTCTGGGGGGCGGGAATGTTAACTGTTATCTGATTCTGAACCAAATATAAGCAGGTCATGTGAAATGGCCAGTGTGTATCCTATAATGAACATACAGCCTGCCGTCTCTTTCCGCTACGCTTCCAGCTATAATCACCCTCAGAAGGCACTGAGCGGCATTCTTGAAAAGCAAAGAGGCTCCAAGGCAGGAGTTCAGACCAAGCAGGTCTGGAGCTGCAGATCAGGCTGCTCGAGGCACTGAGCTCCCAGCAACTCAGAGGCCGGGTTCATCTTGGTAAAGGGGTGTCTGGAGAGCCAGGACAGACGGGAAGAGACGGCTTCCCATCACACCGCTTCCTTGCAGGACTCTCCCCCCCCCCCCCGTGTTCTACCCAGCCAGACTCCCATGCCTTCCTCCGGTCCTCAGACGAAGCTTAAGGACCCATTTCCTGTTTCAGCAAAGCTCCTTCCTGTCAGTCTAACCATAGAGGCATGTGAGTAAAGATCATGTTCTGTACATGGTGACTGCATCCTGTTTTTAACGCCCCCCCCCCATACCAGAGCCCACAAAGAGAAGCCATCTCTCTGTCTATAAAGACACCTTTTATTTGCTGTTACTTTAAAAATAAAGTGAAGAAAATATACAGGACTTTGTGCTTCAATGGGGATGAGTTGAGCTATCTGACCTCAATCATATCCTGCATCATGTGACATTAACTTCCTGCCTGTGACCATGGGCTTCCAGAATACCCGCAGACAGAGAAGAGGAGCCCCGCGCCCCATGGACAGAGGTGAGAAATTATTAACATGAAATCTGTACACAGCTATGTCAGCTCCCAGCAGAGCAGCGTGCCTGGTCGGGGTGGAGGAGGCGTCCTGTGCCTTTACATTACCTGGGCAGATTCATCGTAATTAGGGTCTTGCATGTCTGGCTCCTGGTAACTGTAAACCTGACCGGGGGCCCCCCAAACACCTTTACCTCCAGCGCCTCCTACAAGAAAAGTAAAAGTAATGAGCAAGAGGCTCTAAGGAAGTCCCCCAGACTACCTCTCTCCAGAGCCGCTCCCCCAGACTACCTCTCTCCAGAGCCGCTCGCCCCCAGACTACCTCTCTCCAGAGCCTCTCCCCCCCAGACTACCTCTCTCCAGAGCCGCTCCCCCCCAGACTACCTCTCTCCAGAGCCGCTCCCCCCCAGACTACCTCTCTCCAGAGCCGCTCGCCCCCAGACTACCTCTCTCCAGAGCCGCTCGCCCCAGACTACCTCTCTCCAGAGCCGCTCGCCCCCAGACTACCTCTCTCCAGAGCCGCTCGCCCCCAGACTACCTCTCTCCAGAGCCGCTCGCCCCCAGACTACCTCTCTCCAGAGCCGCTCGCCCCCAGACTACCTCTCTCCAGAGCCGCTCGCCCCCAGACTACCTCCTCTCCAGAGCCGCTCGCCCCCAGACTACCTCTCTCCAGAGCCGCTCGCCCCCAGACTACCTCTCTCCAGAGCCGCTCGCCCCCAGACTACCTCTCTCCAGAGCCGCTCGCCCCAGACTACCTCTCTCCAGAGCCGCTCGCCCCCAGACTACCTCTCTCCAGAGCCGCTCGCCCCAGACTACCTCTCTCCAGAGCCGCTCCCCCCAGACTACCTCTCTCCAGAGCGCTCGCCCCCAGACTACCCTCCTCCAGAGCCGCTCGCCCCAGACTACCTCTCTCCAGAGCCGCTCGCCTCCAGACTACCTCTCTCCAGAGCCGCTCGCCTCCAGACTACCTCTCTCCAGAGCCGCTCGCCTCCAGACTACCTCTCTCCAGAGCCGCTCGCCCCCAGACTACCTCTCTCCAGAGCCGCTCCCCCAGACTACCTCTCTCCAGAGCCGCTCCCCCAGACTACCTCTCTCCAGAGCCGCTTCCCCCAGACTACCTCTCTCCAGAGCCGCTCCCCCCCAGACTACCTCTCTCCAGAGCCGCTCCCCAGACTACCTCTCTCCAGAGCCGCTCTCCCCCCCAGACTACCTCTCTCCAGAGCCGCTCGCCCCCAGACTACCTCTCTCCAGAGCCGCTCGCCCCCAGACTACCTCTCTCCAGAGCCACTCCCCCCAAACTACCTCTCTCCAGAGCCGCTCCCCCAGACTACCTCTCTCCAGAGCCGCTCCCTCCAGACTACCTCTTCCAGAGCCATTCCCCCCAGACTACATCTGCCAGAGCCGATCCCCCCCACACTACCTCTCTCCAGAGCCGCTCCCCCCAGACTACCTCTCTCCAGAGCCGCTCCCCCAGACTACATCTTTCCAGAGCCGCTCCCCCAGACTACCTCTCTCCAGAGCCGCTCGCCCCCAGACTACCTCTCTCCAGAGCCGCTCCCCCAGACTACCTCTCTCCAGAGCCGCTCCCCCAGACTACCTCTCTCCAGAGCCGCTCCCCCAGACTACCTCTCTCCAGAGCGCTCCCCCAGACTACCTCTCTCCAGAGCCGCCTCCCTCCAGGACTACATCTTTCCAAGAGCCTCTTCCCGCTCCCCCCCAGACTACCTCTCTCCAGAGCCGCTCCCTCCAGACTACATCTTTCCAGAGCCATTCCCCCCAGACTACATCTTTCCAGAGCCGATCACCCCCCACACTACCTCTCTCCAGAGCCGCTCCCCCAGACTACATCTTTCCAGAGCCGCTCCCCCCAGACTACCTCTCCAGAGCCGCTCCCCCAGACTACATCTTTCCAGAGCCGCTCCCCAGACTACCTCGAGAGCCGCTCCCTCAGACTACCTCTGTCCAGAGCCGCTCCCCCAGACTACCTCTGTCCAGAGCCGCTCCCCAGACTACCTCTGTCCAGAGCCGCTCCCCCAGACTACCTCTGTCCAGAGCCGCTCCCCCAGACTACCTCTGTCCAGAGCCGCTCCCCCAGACTACCTCTGTCCAGAGCCGCTCCCCCAGACTACCTCTGTCCAGAGCCGCTCCCCAGACTACCTCTTCTCCAGAGCCGCTCGCCCCCAGACTACCTCTCTCCAGAGCCACTCCCCCCAGACTACCTCTCTCCAGAGCCACTCCCCCCAGACTACCTCTCTCCAGAGCCACTCCCCCCAAACTACCTCTCTCCAGAGCCGCTCCCCCACACTACCTCTCTCCAGAGCCGCTCCCCCAGACTACATCTTTCCAGAGCGCTCCCCCAGACTACCTCTCTCCAGAGCCGCTCCCCCAGACTACATCTTTCCAGACGCCGCTCCCCCAGAGCTCCCCAGACTACTCTGTCCAGAGCCGCTCCCCAGACTACCTCTCTCCAGAGCCGCTCCCCAGACTACCTCTCTCCAGAAGCCCGCTCCCCAGACTACCTCTCTCCAGAGCCGCTCCCCCAGACTACTCTCTCCAGAGCCGCTCGCCCCAGACTACCGCTCCCAAGAGCCGCTCCCCCCCAGACTACCGCTCCCAAGAGCCGCTCCCCCCAGATTACCTCTCTCCAGAGCCACTACCCCCCCCAAGACTACCTCTGTCCAGAGCCACTCCCCCAGACCACCTCTCTCCAGAGCCGCTCCCCCCCCTACTATCACTCTCCGGAGCCGCTCCCCATTTTGATTCCTCTACGACAGTGTTTCCCAAACCTGTCCTCGGGACCCTCAACCAGGCCAGATTTTACAGATCACCTTGGGGAAATACAGACTGAATCCTGCAATCACTGAGCAGCAAATCATATCACCTGTGCTGTGCTACAGATATCTGGAAAAAGTGGTGAGGCGGAGGGTCCTGAGGACAGGTTTGGGAAACACTGCTCTACAATAACACCCTCCAGGGTAGCTCTGTGCTGGATCGCTCTCACCTTTTTTGGGAAGTCCTCTCCCTTTTCCCATGCGTGACTTTCTGTCATGGCTTCTTCCAGGAGGTACGGGAGCTTCAGAATGGGTTTCATTGCTCTCTGAGTCCCGTGATGAAGTCCGGCGAATCCTGTATTTGGCTTTAGCCTTCAATTTCGCTTCATGGAGAGCCTTCTCTTGTGGCGTCCAGTCGCGCGGCACTACCTCCTCACTCATCTCCTCGTCCACAGCATTGTCCTCCCCTGGACCCATTGCAGCAGAGTTTGACATGAGTTCCTGTGGAGGCAATTCACAAGATTATGAAACGTCCTCCACAATCTATACCTGGCTCGATCCATGCCAGGGCAACAGGATCTCAGGAGGACAAAGCCCAAGGCAACACAATCCATGCTCATCTCAAAAGACCCAAGAACCTCAACACTACCCAGGCTCTCACACACCTCAGTATGACTCCCATCGGTCAACCGCCGGTCCTTTCCTCATGCTACAATCTACCCAAAACCAACACAGGTAAATGCAGCACAGGGAGCGGCACACCCTACAAGTGGTACAACAACACGTGGCATCACACACAGAATGAACAAAGCCAACAAAAAATACACAGGTCACAAAACATTACAGACTACTCAGACTCAGGTTCCAACATGCCGGATCCACGTGCATCACCGGAAACATGTCATGTGGCGTATGGAAGCTTGTTTGGGATTGTCACTGTGCGAACTTCCTGTCACTCATACCTGGTGTTTGGGTGGATCCAGCTAGTTTGGGAAAGGTCCATATACTTGATGAAGGAAACTGGCCACTGTCAGGAGTTTTTTTGCTAGTTTTCCATCCCCAGGGGCTGAACAGTTTGGCCTTCATGGAGCAGGAGATGAAGATCAGCCCCTCAAAAAGGCAAAACCACCCTGGAGTTACAGGACCAACGCATTGCCTTACACGTCTTCAATCAAATCATCTCCAAGCTTAACCTGTAATTTTACACATAGTGACCTGAGGCGGGTGAAGCAAGGGGCGACAGGAGCCACCGGTGGGTGGGCGAAGCCAGGGGCAACGGAAGCAGCAGGCAGGCAATGCCATAGGTAACAATAGTCATGGTAGTACAAACCAAGTGAAGCTGCAGGAGAGAGAGTCAGCCATATGCTCCAGGAGCGGCGGGATGAGAGGGGCAGCCAGAGGCTCCAGGAATGGCAGGATGGGGGGGGGGGGTCAGCCAGAGGCTCCAGAAGTGGCAGGAAGGGGGGGCAGCCAGAGGCTCCATGAGTGATGGGATGGGGGGGGGAGACAGAGGCTCCAGGGAGTGGCAGGATGGGGGGGGCAGCCAGAGGTACCAGTTAAGGCGGGAAGGGGGGAAGCCACAGGCTCCAGGGAGCGGCGGAATGGGGGGGCAGCCACAAGCTCCAGGGAGCGGCGGAATGGGGGGGCAGCCACAGGCTCCAGGGAGTGGCGGGATGGGGGGAGCCAGAGGCTCCAGGGAGTGGCGGGATGGGGGAGCCAGAGGCTCCAGGGAGCGGCGGAATGGGGGGGCAGCCACAGGCTCCAGGGAGCGGTGAAATGGGGGGGCAGCCACAGGCTCCAGGGAGCGGCGAAATGGGGGGGCAGCCACAGGCTCCAGGGAGCGGCGGGATGGGGGGGCCAGAGGCTCCAGGGAGTGGCGGAATGGGGGGGGCAGACAGCGGCTCCAGGGAGTGGCGGGATGGAGGGAGCCAGAGGCTCCAGGGAGCGGCGGGATGGGGGGAGCCAGAGGCTCCAGGGAGCGGCGGGATGGGGGGAGCCAGAGGCTCCAGGGAGCGGCGGGATGGGGGGAGCCAGAGGCTCCAGGGAGCGGCAGAATGGGGGGGCAGCCACAGGCTCCAGGGAGCGGTGAAATGGGGGGGCAGCCACAGGCTCCGGGGAGCGGCAGAATGGGGGGGGCAGCCACAGGCTCCAGGGAGTGGCGGAATGGGGGGGGCAGCCACAGGCTCCAGGGAGCAGCGGAATGGGGGGGCAGCAACAGGCTCTGGGAGCGGGGAGAGGGATTGTACAACATTAAAGATTATTAACCCTGGAGAAGCTGAGTGTGGGTAGCTCTGGGTAATTGATTTATTAGGGGTTAAACGTTAAAGCACAGGAAAGACTGAATACTTTCAGTCAGAGCTCCTGCAAGTCTGGAATGCCTATGCTCCGCTGCGTAAAGTGCGAGTCAAAGGGGCACATCTCCCCTGGGTTACAGCTGACCTCACACACATGTACCATAATCTTAGAGATTCACTCTGGTCAAATTTCAAGAGTACTGAATCCATGAACGATCACTGTGAATACCGAAAAAGGCGGAATAAATGCACAAAGCAAACAAAAATGGCCAAAGCCCAATTCTTCAATGAAAATCTAAACAATAACATATCAAACCTGAGAATTTTTTGGAAAATCATAAATAACATACAATCACCCCCAGTCCACTCCCAACCAGCTGCTGTAAAAATAAACAACCAAACCCTGCAACACCCCCTAGATGTAGCAAATGCCTTTAATAACTATTTTGTTGGACACACCACCACCCTGATTGCTAAGCTAGCAATTGAAACACATTCAGATTGGCAGCACACAAGTCAGATCCTTCCAACTGTACGAAAACCCTATATCAAAGAGAAATTCAGTTTTAGACCGGTGCCTGTCAGTGCCATTACTAAACTTCTCTGTAACCAAAAAATTAAACACCAGTCAGGACCTGACCAAATCCCAGCAATGCTGCTGAAAATCAGGGCGCCGGCAATTGCAAAACCTGTCGCAACCCTAATCAATGAATCACTGGCAACTGGATATATACCCAAACTCTGGAAGACTGCGAGAGTGGTACCTATCCATAAAAGTGGAGACAGTACTTTGATATCCAACTACCGCCCGATATCATTGCTCCCTATAATGTCAAAAACTCTGGAAAAATGCGTCTACACTCAATTACGTGATTATTATGAGTATTGGAACTATTTAACCCCAGATCAATCAGGCTTCCGTCCAAATCATTCAACCACAACTGCCCTTTTAAAAGTTTCCAATGATATCCAGGCTGGCATGGAACAAGGAAACCTAACTGGAGCATCTTCCTTGATTTTGCCAAGGCCTTTGGCACAGTAGACCATGGCATCTTATTACAAAAACTTAAAAACCCTGGTCACACGCTAACCTGGTTTCAATCATATGTGTCTGATCGGTCGCAATATGTGTCCATTTCTGACAGCACTTCCCTTCCCCTCCCAGTCACTTGCGGTGTACCCCAAAGCTCAATACTCACCCCCTGCTATTCACAATATTCATAAATGATCTGCCCAATGTCTGCAAAGCCTCAACTGTACACATGTACGCAGTCGACACTGCAACCTATACCAGCAAACCAAATCTCCCGCAGCTGGAGGCCGTGCTGCAAGAACAATTCACAGGAGGTAGAAAAGTGGAACAAAGATAACAAACTTTTTCTAAATGCTGACAAAACTGTAACGATGCTCTTTGGAACAGCACCTAAACTACACAAATTGCAAACACCCCATCTATGTGTCAGGACAAAATCATATGGCACGCTGACCACAGTCACTTCTTTCAAATACCTAGGTATGTGGTTAGACCCAAATCTATCCTTTGGCCCCACATCGAAAAACTCTCATCTAAACTTTACCCCAAACTAGGTGCCCTGTACAGAAACAAATCCTGCCTGAGCCCCGCGGTAAGAAAGCAGATTGTACAACAAATGCTTATGCCAGCCATTGAATACGGAGATGTAGTGTATGCAGCCGCCCCGCAAACACACCTCCAGAAACTTACTACATTGTATAACTCATTCTGTCGCTTTGTGCTACAATGTAACTACATGACCCACCATTGTGACATGTTAAAAGAGCTAAACTGGCCATCGCTAGAATCTAGACGCACCCTTCATCTTTCCAACCTGGTGTTTAAGAGCTTCTCTGGGAAGCTGCCACCCTACCTGAATAGACTGCTTCCTCCAGCAGTTCCCTCATCCTATAACCTCCGATCCAGGACCAGCACCTTACTTGCAATACCACAATACAAAAAGAAAGTGGCTCGATCCTCATTTTCCTACAGAGCACCACAATTATGGAATAACCTCCAAGACGCCATCAAATCTTCCCCCAGTCTAAAGTCACTTAAGAGCTCCCTATTAACATACCTCAATACAGAATGCACCTGTAAACATGTAACACAGTGACTATATACAGAATGCGCCAGTAAACATGTAACACAGTGACTATATACAGAATGCACCTGTAAACATGTAACAGTGACTATATACAGAATGCACCTGTAAACATGTAACACAGTGACTATATACAGAATGCACCTGTAAACATGTAACACAGTGACTATATACAGAATGCACCTGTAAACATGAACACAGTTAAAAATAAAAGTGACTATACAGAATGCTCCTGTAAACATGTAACAGTGACTATATACAGAATGTACCTGTAAACATGTAACACAGTGACTATATACAGAATGCACCTGTAAACATGTAACACAGTGACTATATACAGAATGCACCTGTAAACATGTAACACAGTGACTATATACAGAATGCCCTGTAAACATGTAACACAGTGACTATATACAGAATGCACCTGTAAACATGTAACACAGTGACTATATACAGAATGCACCTGTAAACATGTAACACAGTGACTATATACAGAATGCACCTGTAAACATGTAACACAGTGACTATATACAGAATGCGCCTGTAAACATGTAACACAGTGACTATACAGAATGCGCCTGTAAACATGTAACACAGTGACTATATACAGAATGCACCTGTAAACATGTAACACAGTGACTATATACAGAATGCGCCTGTAAACATGTAACATAGTGACTATATACAGAATGCGCCTGTAACATGTAACACAGTGACTATATACAGAATGCGCCTGTAAACATGTAACACAGTGGACTATATACAGAATGCACCTGTAAACATAACACAGTGACTATATACAGAATGTACCTGTAAACATGTAAACAGTGACTATATACAGAATGCACCTGTAAACATGTAACACAGTGACTATATACAGAATGTAACTGTAAACATGTAACACAGTGACTATATACAGAATGCGCCTGTAAACATGTAACAGTGACTATATACAGAATGCACCTGTAAACATGTAACATAGTGACTATATACAGAATGCACCTGTAAACATGTAACAGTGGACTATATACAGAATGCACCTGTAACATGTAACAGTGACTATATACAGAATGCACCTGTAAACATGTAACACAGTGACTATATACAAGAATGCACCTGTAAACATGTAACACAGTGACTATATACAGAATGCACCTGTAAACATGTAAAACAGTGACTATATACAGAATGCGCCTGTAAACATGTAACATAGTGACTATATACAGAATGTACCTGTAAACATGTAACAGTGACTATATACAGAATGTGCCAGTAAACATGTAACACAGTGACTATATACAGAATGCACCTGTAAACATGTAACACAGTGACTATATACAGAATGCACCTGTAAACATGTAACACAGTGACTATATACAGAATGCTCCTGTAAACATGTAACACAGTGACTATATACAGAATGCGCCTGTAAACATGTAACACAGTGACTATATACAGAATGCACCTGTAAACATGTAACATAAGGACTATATACAGAATGTGCCTGTAAACATGTAACACAGTGACTATATACAGAATGTACCTGTAAACATGTAACAGTGACTATATACAGAATGCACCTGTAAACATGTAACAGTGACTATATACAGAAAGCACCTGTAAACATGTAACACAGTGACTATATACAGAATGCTCCTGTAACATGTAACACAGTGACTATATACAGAATGCGCCTGTAAACATGTAACACAGTGACTATATACAGAATGCACCTGTAAACATGTAACAGTGACTATATACAGAATGCACCTGTAAACATGTAACACAGTGACTATATACAGAATGCACCTGTAACATGTAACATAACGACTATTTCCTACATATTTATTTCTGTTAATCTGTATTTGTGTTGTTAATATCTTGCATTGTATTACTTTGTATTTCTGTAACTGTAACACTTCAATGTTCTTGAACCCAGGACATACTTGAAAACCAGAGAAATCTCAATGTGTCCGTCCTGGTAAAATCCTTTATAAATAAATAAACAGAAAGACAATCCTCAGACAGTGAGATGTGTGTGGCACAGCAAGAGTTCATCCCTATTAGCAGGGGGCACAGAAAGAGTTAAACCCTGCTAACATATGGCACAGTCAAGGTTAATCCCTATAACCACATGGCACAGTAAGGGTTAGCCTCCATTACAAAGCAGCACACTAATGGTTAATGCCAATTATACTGCAGCACAGTAAGGGTTAATCCCTATTACAGTGAGGAACAGTATTAATCCTCATTCCAATGCAGCAGAGGAAGGGTTAACCCTGATATCCAAGTGGCGCAGTAAGGGTTAATTCTAGTAACGCATGGCACAGTAAGAGTTAATCCTCATACAAGGTGGTTGCAGTTGCTGGTGCCAGTGACACGTGGGGACACGCGCCTCACTCAATAACATATGCTGCCGATTCCCTACACGTAGTAAACAAGCGGACACATGTTACACGACAGCAATTGTGTGACACAACATGCACACGTCACACAGTGTCACATGATTACACGTACCATGGACTCGCACACACCGTGCACTCACACTCGGCATGCACTCACCGTGCACTCACACTCGGCATGCACTCACCGTGCACTCACACTCGGCATGCACACACACCGTGCACTCACACTCGGCATGCACTCACCGTGCACTCACACTCGGCATGCACTCACCGTGCACTCACACTCGGCATGCACTCACCGTGCACTCACACTCGGTATGCACTCACGGTGCACGCACACACCGTGCACTCACACTTGGCATGCACACACACCGTGCACTCACGCCGTGCACACTCAAACTCAGCACGCACATACCGTGCACTCACACTCTGCACACACCATACACTCACACTCGGCGCACACACCATACACTCACACTCGGCACACACACCGTGCACTCACTCAGCACACACACCGTGCGCACTCACACTCAGCACGTACATACCGTGCACGCACTCAGCACGCACATACCGTGCACTCACACACTGTGCACTTATACACACCAAGCACTCACCAGCACACACACTGTGCACTCACACTCGACACACACACACTGTGCACTTATACACACCAAGCACTCACCCTCACAGGCGCGTACACACACACCATGCACTCACACTCGGCAGGCGCGCGCGCACACACTATAAATACATGATATTTAACCTCCTTGTCCTGATCTGGCGCCCAGAGAGGGAGCTCTGCACCGACTGACTGACTGACTGCTCTGCAGCTCCTCACTCCTCCTCTACAGGAAGTGAGGTTACATGAAAAGCTGGACAAGGAAACCTCCCCCCTCCTCTCCCTCTGTGTTTACCCCTCTCCTCTCCCCCCCCCCCTGTTTACCCCTCTCCTCTCCCCCCACCCCGTGTTTACCCCTCTCCTCCCCCCCCCCGTGTTTTACCCCTCTCCTCTCCTCTCCCCCCACCCCGTGTTTTACCCCTCTCCTCTCCCCCCCGCCCGTGTTTAACCCCTCTCCTCTCCCCCGCTCCTGTGTTTACCCCTCTCCTCTCCTCTCCCCCCACCCGCGTGTTTACCCCTTTTCCCTCTCCCACCCCCCTGTTTACCCCTCTCCTCTCCCCCCACCCCGTGTTTACCCCTCTCCTCTCCCACCCCCCTGTTTACCCCTCTCCTCCTGCATTAACCCCTCTCCTCCTGCATTAACCCCTCTCCTCTCCCCCTGCGTTAACCCCTCTCCTCTCCCCGTGTTTACCCCTCTCCTCTCGCATTAACCCCTCTCCCCCTGCGTTAACCCCTCTCCCCCTGCGTTAACCCCTCCCCTCTCCCCCTGCGTTAACCCCTCCCCTCTCCCCCTGCGTTAACCCCTCTCCTCTCCCCCTGCGTTAACCCCTCTCCTCTCCCCCTGCGTTAACCCCTCTCCTCTCCCCTGCGTTAACCCCTCTCCTCTCCCCTGCGTTAACCCCTCTCCTCTCCCCCTGCGTTAACCCCCTCTACTCTCCTCACCCCCTTGCATTAACCCCTCTCCTCACCCCTCTCTACTCTCCTCACCCCTCTGCATTAACCCCTCTCTTCTACTCTCCTCATCCCGTATTATTATTCTTTATTTATAAAGTGCCAGCATATTCCGCAGCGCTGTACAATAAGCACAGTATAGACAGGGTTACAATACATTGAACAACATTTGACAAACAGTACAGGAGGAGATGAGGGCCCTATTCCCGTAGGAACTCACAATCTGGGAGGGTTGGGGTTGGAAACAGGAGGAGAGGACTGTAAGGTGAGAGTGATTGATGGTTGTGTCAGTGAGTTGGGGGGTCGGCTTCCCTAAATAGGAATGTTTTAAGGAAGAGAAGAAAAATTAGGGGAAAGTCTGATACGAGGAAGAGCGTTCCAGAGAGTGGGGGCTGTGCGTGAGAAGCGGGTGAGGAGAGTAGAGGAGAGGGGTTAACGCAGGGGTAGAGAGGTAGATCTGAGTGTCATCAGCATAGAGGAGGTAATAGAAGCCAATTACACTCTATTAACCCCTCTCTCCTCTCCTTCTCCCCCTGCGTTAACCCCTCTCCTCACCCCCTGCGTTAACCCCTCTCCTCACCCCCTGCGTTAACCCCTCGCCTCACCCCCAGCGTTAACCCCTCGCCTCACCCCCAGCGTTAACCCCTCGCCTCACCCCCAGCGTTAACCCCTCGCCTCACCCCCTGCTTTAAACCCTCTCCTCTCTGTCATGGAACTGACATAGCGCTCCCCGCTTCAAACCCCCAAATTTTTATTCCCATGGCAAAAAACCCCAAAAGAAAGACTTTATCTTGATTTATATTTCGTGGTGTGATTTTCAATGTACTTTTATTACTGTATGTGAATGTGAATTTGGTGACGTGTTTTGAAGTTGCAGCCTGAAGTTATTTTCAATGCCCTCTTTTGTTTGGAATGTTTGAGTAATGTGTGATTATGCAAGAAGGATTTTCTCTTTGTCTGTTATGTCTTTGCATGTTTGAGGAATCATGAGTCTGCCTTGTTAGTCAAACACTGTCCTAATCAAATCTGATTCATTGGGACAATGGATTATGTAAATGATGTGTGATAACGGATTGCTAATTGTGTGCTTTACCCCATAGCTGTTGACTGAGAGAGTGTCCCTGTATTTTGTATAAATACTCCTGTAAAAAGCCTCAGTAAAGCAGATAGTTGCTGGTTTATACATTCAGCTTTTCTGGGGTGTTATTCTGCTACACTCAGTTGGGGAGGAGAGGGGTTATTGCAGGAGGTGGTGCACTGGTGGATCAGGAAAGTGCTTAATGCAGGGGGTGAGGGCTGGTAGAGGAGTTAATGCAGGGGTGAGGCTGGGAATGGAGAGAGGTTAAGGGAGGTGGCTGGGAAAGCGGAGGGATTAATGCAGGGGCGGAGGGATTAACGCAGGAGGTGTGGTGAGGAGAGGGTTTAACACAGGGGGTGTGGAGAGGGGTTAACGCAGGGGGTGAGGGTTTAACGCAGGGGGTGAGGGTTTAACGCAGGGGGCGAGGAGTGGGTCAACGCAGGGGGCGAGGAGTGGGTCAACGCAGGGGGCGAGGAGTGGGTCAACGCAGGGGGCGAGGAGTGGGTCAACGCAGGGGGCGAGGAGTGGGTCAACGCAGGGGGCGAGGAGTGGGTCAACGCAGGGGGAGAGGAGTGGGTCAACGCAGGGGGAGAGGAGTGGGGTGTCATAGAACTGACATAGCGCTCCCCACTTCAAACCCCAAGACTTTTATTTTCATGGCAAAAACCTCAAAAGACACAGACCTTTGCTTTGGGAAAGACGTTATGTTCATTTATATTGCGTGGTTTTAAATGTATTGTAAATTGCTGAGCTTTAAAAGTACTTTTATTCCTGTATGTGAATGGGGCACTTGGGAGATGTGTTTTAAAGATGCAACCTGAAGCAAATGTTCAATGCCCTCTTTTGTGTGGAATGTTTGAGTAATGTGTGATTATGCAAGATTGCTTTTCTCTGTGTCTGTTATCTGGTTAAGGAGTCATGAGTCTGGGACAGTGTTTGACTGCAGAGGTAATCTGATCTAGTGGAACAATAGATTATGTAAATGATGTGTGATATATGTTTACTGTAAATATCTGACCTAATGTAATTAGAGTTTTAGTAGGTCAATGTTTGTCATTTGGTTTATGCAAATTATAACTGTTGGACCTGGGCATAAATAGTGGAGTTTTTCAATAAAAGTCTCAGATTCCTGTTTGAACATACAGCTTGTCTGGTGTCTCATTCAGGGTACCCACGATCACCCTCAGAAGGCACAGAGCGGCCTTCTAGAAATTCAAAGAGGCTCCAAGGCAGAGGATTAGAACAAGCAGGTCTGGAGCTACAGATCAGGCTGCTCAAAGGCACCGAGTTCCGAGCAACTCAGTGGCCGGGCTGATCTTGGTAAGGGGGTGTTGTCACGGAACGGACATAGCGCTCCCCGCGTCAAACCCCAAGACTTATTTCGAATGACGAAAACCCCCAAAGACATAGACCGTTGCTTTGGGGAAGACCTTACGTTCATTTACATTGTGTGGTTTTAAATGTATCGTTGTCGCGGAACCCCTTGCTCAGAGACTGGACTGTATTAACCCCTCGCTCCTCTGCTATTCCCCGTAGTTAAGCTATTTGTCTGTTAGTGTTTTAAAGTGGTGTTTTTGTGACTCTCCCCCTCCCCCCTATCAGCACGTAATCAAAATGCCTTTAAACCTTATGCTCACTGTGTTATCCGACACAGGGGTTACCTTGGGTTTGAAAGCATGAGCTGGGTTTGAAACCCCAGCCAATCACCATCCAAGGAGCTAGAAGGGCCAACCAATCCCATTCCAGGAATGCACCTCATTGTCTGTAATGGAGCCATCTGCAGAAACTTTAAACGTCTGTGCCCCAAAACTAACTGCTCCAGTGGGGTGATTTTTCAAAGGTGGGGTGATCCTCATGCGAGCTACCGTTGTGGTGATTTTCAGAAGGGAGCTCCATTGGGAACCCACTTTGCTGAGCCTTTCTTGACCCCAGGAGCTTAAGCAGCCCTGACCATGCGGCATCCAAGGGGGATATCTACTATATGCTGCCATTCGTGCCCCTACCCCCAGATCTGGGCGCTTTTTTGACTGTGACACCCTAGGGACCCGAGCTATCAAACGGTACCCCTGGATAGCCGCTGCTCCCCTGGGTTCCCCCCGAAACAAGGACCCGTGCTCTGTATGACTGCAGTTAATTATAAGGCACCAACAAGTACCGTAGCGCTGTACAATGGGAAAGACAGGATAACCAATATACATACAGGTTAAACACATAGAACAGTACCAGAGAAGCCCCTGCTCAAGAGCTTGCACTCTGAGAGGACCTGATGGGGAACTGCTGGATGACGGTGCCGTAATGTCTGGGGGGCGGGAATGTTAACTGTTGTTGTTATTTGATTCTGACCCAAATAAAAGCTGGCCATGTGAAATGGCCAGTGTGTATCCTGTAATGAACATACAGCCTGCCTGGTGTCTCTTTCAGCTACGCTACAGCTATAATCACCCTCAGAAGGCACAGAGCAGCATTCTTGAAATGCAAAGAGGCTCCAAGGCAGGAGTTCAGAACAAGCAGGTCTGGAGCTGTGGATCAGGCTGCTCGAGGCACTGAGCTCCAAGCAACTCAGAGGCCGGGCTGATCCTGGCAAGGGGGTGTCTGGAGAGCCAGGACAGACGGGAAGAGACGGCGTCCCGTCACAGGTGTCTGGAGAGCCAGGACAGGCAGAAGGAGCGGGTTTCCGTCACATTGGCTGGCAGCAGAGTGGATAGAGACTCTCCAATACCAAAGCACCCCGAGATCGCAAACTATGCAGCCTGCAAGTGGGGCACCCTGAGGGACCTGCTGGAGAGCCATGGAGGGATCGCCGGATCCAAGGACAAGGATGCCCTAATCAGCGAGCTGACCGAAATGGACCAAAGGAATGGTGACGCTGGACCCCAGTCAGCTGAGGAACACTTCCAATGGCCCTGTATGGGAGTGATACATCCGAGGAAGCCATCAGGCGGGCCGTCTCGGGCATAATGCTGCAGGAGGCCCAGCGTGAAAGAGAGCTGGATCGCCAGGAGAGGGCACGTGAGCGGCAGCACAAACTCCGGCTGGCCGAGCTGCGAGGTAGGCTGAGGCTGAGGTCCCAGAGCCTCTGGATTGGGACGATTATGTGGTGCCGGCGTGAAGTGCGGACCACGGCACTGTTGTGGAAATTTTATTATGTGGACATTATAATCTAGGATGTGTGTGTTTTAGAAATTGTCATCTGTCTCCCTGTGTTTGGATTAAACTGAGAATCGCTCTAGCAGAGTGTATTTTGGGTTAATCAGAACCAGCGGCAAAACCATCAGTATGAAAACCTTCTTTTGGGTTTAGAGACGACACATCTGCTTTTAAGACATTTAAGCCTTGTCTGTACACTCGTACCGTGTACTGACAATAACTGTAATGTCTCCGCAGATATATCGCAAAATCTATAAGAACAAGTAGACTGATCTTCACTAGATGCTGATCACTTTGAGCAGTATCTGAATGGGGTCCATACTGACAGTGATGGGGGATGGTCAGACAAACATGGCTAACGGGGACCATGGACATGACTCAGGGATGAGTCATGTACAGGGGGCCGGTCGGTCATTCTAGTCCACTCCCCTGTCCTTTTGATATGTAAATGTAATTACTGGGCAAACTGGTTCCTGTTGTAAAGCCAGTTAGCCACTGGGCGTTGTCCTATTGTCTAATAAATTAAGCGGACCAGGGTCTTTTGGTCAGATGAACTCCAGCTAAAGCAGTGTGTGTGTGTGGGTCTCGTTCAGGTAAGTATGGCAGGGAGAGCAGAGAGCTGCTTGTAAGTGCAGCAGATCAAACTACACAGAAATTAAAAGTAGATTAATTTCTACAACATTATGACGAGTCAAGTAACAAGGAACCAACAGATTTTTCCTCTGCACAGTAGAAAAAAGGAGAGGAAGTAAATTGTAATTTTTTTTTTTATTGTAATAAAGGTTTTATTAAGTTATTTGAAAACATACATTACTTGACATTAAATGCATTGCCACATATACAGTCAATTGTGAATTATTTGAGACGTAATTATCAGATAATAAAGTGTGTATTTTCGATACAGCGTCTCTGTGTGCCTTACATATGAATACGTATAGTACAAATTCAAGCAACAAAGAGGGGGAGTAGGGATACAATCTGTGACAAGGGAACAAAAGAGAAAGGTGGGGGCTAGGGGGTTTGGTCAATCATTTGTTATTCAGTTGCAGTTAAGAAAGATCTACAGAGTTGTGAGGTGGGGAGCAGGCTGGTGCGGACCAATAGAACCAACGTCTCAGGTGTTTGGCAGAGGTGCCGGAGGTTTGGTGCATCAGATCCTCTACATCTCTTATACGTTGGACTTCGTCTAGCCATTCTCGGAAAGTGGGGGCTATTGGAGATTTCCAGTGCCTGGGTATTACCGCTTTGGCGGCGTTCAGTAGCCGAATATCAAGTGAGTTTCTGTAGGTGTCCGCAGGCAGCGGTGTGTGGTGTAGCAGCATGGCCGCTGGCGTATAGGAAGGTGGAGTGTCAGAGATGTTGCTAATGGCATCATGAACCAGTGTCCAGAAGGGTTGCAACACTGGGCAGGACCACCATATATGCAAGAGATCAGCGCGCTGTGATCCGCACCTCCAGCAGGAGGCATCCGCCGTGACTGAATATGTAGCAATAGTGGTGGGTGCCCTATACCATCGTGACAGCAGCTTGTAAGCCGTTTCTTGTGTACGAGTAGCAATAGAACACCGAGTATTGAGCGCAAACATTTGACTCCACTCCTCCTCTGTGAATGTTTGGCGGAGTTCCCTCTCCCATTTCGCAACGTAGGGGGGTGTGGAGGGGGAAAGATCTTGCAGGACACCGTACATAGTCGATATGCCGTGTTGGGGAAGGGTCTTACGGGTGATCACTTGTTCAAATACGGTCAGTGGGCGAGTGTATTTTTCCAATGGAGCTAGGGAGCGGAGATAGGTTATGAGGCAGTGCATATGAAATGTCGTAAGAAAGGAGTCGGGGTGGGTCAACGGTACATCCTTCGGGGCTTTAGGTCGGTCCCCATCTATGTAAAGGCCCGGCAGGGGGTGTCGTGGCGGAGCCGCGTCAGTGAGAGGTAGCAGTCGTGGCGAGAAGGCCGGTAAGTGATTGAGAGGGAGAAGCGGAGAGGGCCAGGGGGCTAGCTGTGTGAGCCTCTGCAACCGTCGCCAGATGGTCAGTGTGAGCGAAACTGTCGGGTGTGTGGGGATGTCAGTAGGGGCAGCGGTGCCTAAAAGCCAAGGGAGGGAGGTTAGCGAGCGTCCGGCCAATTCATGTTCTAACGCCACCCATTGTTTACCTGAGGTACCCAAGCTCCACTCCACCAATCGCAAAAGATGAACAGCCTGGTAATAGCGCTGCAAATGCGGCAAAGCTAGACCTCCACGAGAGCGAGGAGCTGTCAGCAGCGCCACACTCAGCCTTGGTTTACTCCCGGCCCATACATATCTAATAAAGAGAGACTGCAAGGAGCGGAAGAAGGCAGATGGGACATGTATCGGCAGGGTCTGCAATAAGTAAAGGACTCTTGGAAGAACATTCATTTTAAGGACATTTATGCGTCCAAACCACGTGATGTGTGGGATGGCCCATCGAGTAAGGTCTTTTTCCAGGACCCGAAGCAGGGGGACAAAATTTGTGGTATAAAGATTTGATACCGCTGGGGTGAGGTGAACTCCGAGGTATTTAAGGGAGGTAGTACACCATCGAAAGGGGAATGTGGCTTGAATGTGTGTGCTGAGGGGAGCAGGTATTGAAATGTTCAGAATTTCCGATTTTGACATATTAATTTTGTAATTGCTGAGTGAGCCATATTCGCGTAATAGTTCAATGAGGGAAGGCAAGGAAATCTGGGGCTGTTGTACAAAAAATAGCAGATCATCTGCATATGCCGCCACCTTATATGTGTGGCGTCCAACACAGATACCATGAATAGAGGGGTTGGCCCTGACAGCTTGAAGGAGGGGTTCCAGAGATAATGCAAATAAAAGAGGGGAGAGAGGGCAGCCCTGTCGAGTGCCGTTTTTAATGGTGAAGGGGGAGGACAAGGTGCCATTTAGATTAATGCGAGCGGTAGGTGAGTCATATAAGGCGGTTATCCAGCGCAGGGCGTTGGGGCCAAATCCCATATGCTGTAGAGTCTGGAATAAAAAAGGCCAGTGTACCCTATCAAACGCCTTCTCAGCGTCGGTGGAGAGGAGCAGGGTCGGACCGGTATCAGTTCTCTGGACAGCATGAATCAAGTTAATGGCCAGTGTAGTATTATCTCGCCCCTCCCTCCCTGGGATAAATCCCGTCTGGTCAGGGTGGATCAGGTGTCTCATATGGTTTGCGATTCGCAGAGCGAGTACCTTAGCAAAAAGTTTTACATCCTGATTCAGGAGGGAGATTGGTCTATAATTGGCACACAGGGCGTGATCCTTATCAGGTTTAGGGATTAATGTGATGGTGGCAGAAAGTGTTTGTGGGGTAATATGGGATGCAGGTTCAGTCAGTCCGTTAAAAGCAGCCAGCCAGGCGCGAGAGAGGAGCTTTTCGCACGCTTTATAGTATTTAAGGGTAAAACCGTCAGGCCCCGGAGTCTTACCCACTGGCGTTCGCTTGATCGCTTCATGCAATTCCTCCGCAGTGATTGGACCTTCAATAGAGGACCTCATGTGCGGCGTCAGTTTGGAGCGTGAGTGCGAAGGAAGCGCTGGGTGGCGTCAGGGGCCGTTTGGGTGGGAGCCGGGGTGAGGCCATATAGCGTGGTAAAGTAATCACGAAAGAGGCCAAGCATATCTTTCGGGAGGGTGACAGTTTTACCCTGAGGGGTGCGCAGATGGGTGACATATAGAGCCTGTCGATGGGTTCGGAGGGCATTAGCTAGGAGTCTGCCGCATTTATTTCCATGTTCATGGAAGGTTTTACGCACTGTCAGGAAGGCCTTCTGGGCCCTGTTATTAAAAAGTGACCGAAGCTGTGACCTAAGGTCCAGCAATTCGGTGTAGACGTCGTCGTCGGAGTGTAGTTTATGGGATCGTTCCAGGGCCGCAATGCGCTGCAATAGGGATTCCTGCTGTTCGATGCGCTCTCTCTTACGCCGCGCGCCCTGTTGTATAAGGTAGCCCCTGATGACAGCCTTATGCGTCTCCCAAATAATCTGTGGGGAACAGTCGGGTGTATCATTCTCCGTAAAATAATTGTGCAGTGCGTCATGAAGGCCTTCTTTAATCTGGGGGTCAGTGAGAAGGGATTCATTGAGGCGCCAGAGTTTCTCCCTAGGGCGGGCGAGAGGGGAGGAGAGAGGGGAGGAGAGCGTGATCAGGACCGGGCAGTGATCCGACCAGGTCATGGGACCAATGGAGGCAGATTCCAAAAGGTGCATACTACCAAAAGGAAGAAAGACATAGTCAAGGCGTGTGTAGAGCTGGTGCGGAGCGCTATAATATGTGTAGTCCCGTGTGGAGGGGAAGAGCGAGCGCCAGCAATCCATCAATCTCAGGGAGTGTAGCGCAAGTCGAGTGCGGCGGAGGACGGAGTGTGGGGTGCTAGTGACACCTCTAGAGGTATCCAGGCGAGCATCAAGCGGCAGGTTGAGGTCACCGCCCACCACTAAGATACCCTCTTGAAAATCCTGCAGGCGACGAAGTATAGTACGAATGGCGGAGTGTTGCTGTCGATTCGGGAGGTATATGGAAACGAAAGTGTACCATTGCGCACCAATTTGGCCCTTCACAAACGTGTAACGACCAGCGGGATCTAACAGGGAGGTCGAGTTGCTAAATGGAATGGAGCGAGAAAACAACACCGCCGTTCCGCAGACTTTACCAGCAGTGGCATTGCTAAAATAACCTGTAGGGTATTTGTGGCTTTTGAAAGAGGGAGGCCGGGCCTGTGGAAAGTGGGTTTCCTGCACCAATACTACATCCGCGTGAAGTGAAGTAAATTCCCTGAGGGCCGCATGGCGCTTTTCGGGTATGTTCAGACCTTTTGCGTTAATGGAGAGAACTTTAAGAGTGCGGGGGACGGTGGCCATGGTATAATCGTGAGAGGGATACCAATATGAAGGGACCAAGAAGGGGATTTGGGGGAGCGCCCAGTAGGGCAAACCAGGTACAGGGGAACAAAGACAAATAACCAATTACAATGGTACAACTATATACACAAGGAGCACGTGCCTAAAGAGACAATCCACCACGTCGCCGAGTGGGCGCGGGGGAGTCTCAGGTCACAGAGGGGGGTGCGTACACCACCAACACACTGTGTAGGCACTGAGTCGTGGGGGTTACCCGGCGCGGGACGGTCAACAGTGAAAGTCAAGTATTATAACAATAAATTGAGAGTGCAATTTAGCAACAGGTATTAAGAAAGCAGCGGAAGAAAATAAGTAAAAAAAATTTTTGTTGTCAAAAGGTTCAAAAAGAAAAGTCAAAAATCACTCAGGAGGCGCTGAACGCGCAGCCCCCCGTTCGGATACGTACACGGGTGTACTCAGGAAAAGAAGAAAAAAGAAAAATAACAGTTCGCACAGGCCGCCCCTGAGGCGCATGGAATCTTGCAGAGCGTTAGGCCGTAAACGGTAAGGGCAGGCTGGGGTAGGGTCAAGGGTGAAAAGGAACCTCGCCTCCAGCCGTATTGCATAAGTCAGCCGGGGAGGAGGCTTCGGCGACCAGGCGCACCTCAGGCCCGATGACATAACGTACGCGGGCCTTTCAGGCCAAGAAGCATATATAAACAAAAAGGATACTGACGTTGTCCAGGTCATCAAACCGGTTAAGTGCCGGTGTCAGGTAAGGGCGGTGTCCGCATCAGAAGGAGAGGTCCAGAGGTCCCAGGACAACGTAAACGGAGCCAATGGAAGCCCGTTCAATTCACCGGTGCCTGCGAGGAGGAGGAACGGCGTCTGCGGCGGGATCTTCGCGGGCGTGCTGGGGCCTGCTCTGGAGGCATATACAACAGTGCCAGGTCTGGCCAAGCCGGAAGCGTGTCCGGTGGAAGAGAGAGTTCCTCCAGAAACAGCGGGAGGTCCAGCTCACTGCGAAGGCTGAGGGGTCCCGATGGTGTGCGGACTTGAAGGCCAAATGGAAATAGCCACTTATATTGAAGTTTCATGTCCTGTAAGGCAGCCGTGAGCGGACGTAGCATTCGTCTGGACTGCAGGGTGGCGGTTGAGAGATCCTGAAATAGCGAAATCTTAGCCCCCGCAAAATCAATGGTGCGAGAACCTCGGGTCGCTGCCAGTATGGAGTCTTTCAGCGGGTAGCGTAAAAGGCAGCAAATCACATCACGTGGGGGAGCGTCAGGTGGGCCCTTCGGTCTCAGTGCTCTATGATAGCGTTCCATTTCGATAACTGTAACCGGGTCCCGTCCCAAGACTTCATTAAATAAAGCGATGAGGGTGCATTTCAATTCCTCCTGCGTGTTTTCCATTTCCGGGAGGCCTCGAATCCTGATGTTATTCCGGCGGTTTCTGTTCTCTACGTCTTCCAGATGGCGAGCCATCATTTGTAGGGCTGAGCGCTGCATGGTTATTGCAGCAGAGTGGGCCACTATCGTAGCAGACTGTTGCTCCTGCGTCACCTCCACGTGCTGCAGTCTGGTTTGAATACCGCCAAGATCTGTGCGCAGCGCGCGGATTTCTGAGAGGAGGGAAGCTCCCAGTTCAGTGGTGGCAATGGCTAAGTCCTCTTTACTGGGGAGATATTGTAGGAGCTGGCTGAGGTCATTTGGGGGGTCCCAGACACTCACCGAGTGCGTTGGAGAGCTGGAGGCCGAGGAGCATGCGGCGGCGGCCATCTTGGATTCCGGGTCAGCGTTTTCAGCGGTTGAAAGGGGGGCCAAAAACGGTCTAATGGACCCTGTCTGCGGTGTTCCAGTAAGCTCTGGGGGGCCAGGAGTGTGTGGGGGCTTCCTGGCTTTACCCATGGGTGCGAATGTGCAGCGGAGAAGGGGTAAACACAGCGCGCTCAGCGGAGCTCACCGATCAAGCGGTCATCTTCCTGGACGTCCCGGCCACCGTAAATTGTAATTTTGTCTCCTGCGTCGAGGAAATTTCTGCTTGGTAAAAGAATATTTTTGCTCGTTTTGTGTAAGAACGAGGTAAGTGCTTTTCTGTTTTGTAGTTTTTGGTGGATCTGAGCTGATTGTATAGAGATTGTATGGTGAGATTGTGACGTGTGTGCTGACCAGTACAGGGTATCGTGTCTTTTGTGTGTAACTTTTATGTTTGTAAGAGGTGATTTTGGTTTGTAGAGGCAGAATTTTGTTTTAATGTTTGTACAGGAGAGACAGCATTTAGAGGATTTTTATACTGTTAGTCTGTAAATCACCCCCAGAGAGGAGGTTTGCTCTGGTTTCGGGGGTGGGGCACAGGGAATAGAGAAACTGTTTTGTTTAATTTGGTTTCTCTATTGCTGGATTTTGGAGACACCATCTTGGTCTTCCTTTGTGGGCCCAGACATGTGCTTTTGTCGGCCATCTTTGATTACTTTTGTGTGAAAAAATGTGCTTTGGCAGCCATCTTGGTTAGTTTGGTGCTGCAGGTTTTTAACAAGGAATTCAGTTTTAGATGGAGCTGATTCACTTTTAGTTTCGGTGTCTATGGAAAGCGATTTGTTTGTTTTTGCCTCAAATGTTAGTTTTTGTCCTGAAGTTATTTTTGTCTTTTTTGTAACTTTTCTATGTACAGCTTGATTTTGTTTTGAGTGTTCGGTTATGTTATAGCCCAGTGACCAGCCTGATAGGGGAATCATTGTGTGATGGTTACTGATTCTGCTTAATGTTTGTATATCTGTGGCTGTTAAACTGAATTGTAGAATTGTTTGGCATAGTTAAGACGGGTACTACAGTGTAGAAGGGTTGGATCTTTGTACTGTGCCAAAAGTATTGGGACAACTCAGAGATTGATAGCAGTGTCTTTTTCGTAGTAACCATTGTAGTTTTTGTATTCCTGTACAATGGAAAGCATTTTTAAGGAAGTAGCTAAGGTAGAACACACAGTGGCGATTGTTCAAGCTATGCAGGGATCTATTGATCCGTGGCGGCAGGCTCAGAATTGTGTAGCAGACCTGAGAGGTAACAGAAAGTTCCGTAAACGGAAAGGAAAGTATGCGCTGATTTTTGCTGCTGGTTGGATAGCTGATAAATTTCAGGAGTCTTGTAGGCTGAAGCTGAGTTTGGAAGGAGAGATGGAAGGTTTAAAAGTGGAAATTGATAAATTGAGAGCTCTTGTCCAGCAGGCAGCTGAAGCCAGCACAGAGTATGAATGTACTGTGAGGTCTAATACTGAGCTATACAAGGAGAATGAATGTTTGTCACGTTCAGCCACAATGGCGGTACCTGGCATTCGCCAAGTAAGGTCCAGGTAAGAGGAAAAGCCGCTATACGCAGAGATGCGTGGCACAACAATCAGGATATGTGAATAAACCACAGGAGACACTGGGGACCTCTGCATGGCTATACCGAAGGAGCCCTATACTGATAGATCGGTCCTTAGAGTGGCCGAATCTGCACTAATAAAAAAAGGTTACCTTTGTAGCCGTGCAGAGTCCTGGGGAAAACACAGACACCTGAAGGAGTGTACTCAATAACTTGCAGGGAAGGACTTCAATATACAAAAGCCGTGGTCTACAGGCCTGTGGTCAGGTGCAAGGCATACTGTTGAACCTGTCTTGCAGCAGACCTGTGGTCAGGTGCAAGGCTGTAGCCAATTACGAGCTTCAGGCCAGTGGGAAAATGCATTGTGGGCCATTGTGAAGCATTGTGGACTCGAACATGCGCCGAACACCCGGAAATGTTCGGAGGTCGCGATCTACCCGAACAGGCTAAGTTCGGGCCGAACTGTCCGAACCCGAACCGCTCATTCCTAATCACCATGTGCCCAGAGAAGGTTTTGTGCAGGGAGATAAGCTATTCGTTGTTTTGCATGCAGGGGATTTGCACATATTGCCAGGTACTGTGTGGTAACTAATGGCAACAGACAGAGATTCTAGGTATCCCAGAACCACACCTAGAAGTAAAGCGGTTTATTCAGCAAGGTGGGGTAATGGTCCCAGACATGGATCTTTGCAAAGGCATAGAAGCAAAGGTCATGGATCCAGGAAACCGATTTAAAATCCCAATATGAATGGCTGAAATGTGAAAATGTGAAGCTTAGAGAGGAAAGAGATCGTTTCTGGGAATTCAGCAGAGTTCCTAATTTTGGGTTCCAGAGAAGGGGAAATGAAGAGATGTTATTGAGGTCTTTCTAAACTATTTTACTGTTTGTATTTTGCAGGAAAAAAATGGAACTTTCAAACCTAATTTAAATTGACTTCCCTGTTTGGGGACCTTGTTGTAATGTTAAATCCTGTTTCTATTGTAATATAAAAGGTGGCTGGGGACTGGACTGTTTCAGGCATTGATGTGTTAATTCAGTCTGATACAATTGTGTGTTCCAAGGGTTTTTTTTGTTTTGTTTTTTGGTGTTTGCATTGAGGTTTGGTTTTAAGTTAAAAGTTACTTTTTACTGAATCTCAATGTATATAGCAAGACGTCCTGTAATTGAAGCTTTTGGTAGAGAGTGTACTTCAGTTGTGGTTTTTTCATGTTATTGTTTTGGGTTTTAGAACCTTGCTGCATTTTGTATAGTATCGCATTACGGTTGGTTTTGCGGTAGAAAAAGAAAGAATTTGGTTTTAAAACTTTCTTTTTATATTTACTTTCCATAGGCAGATTGTGCGAGCGAGAATAACACGCTTTTATTGGTTTAGAGTTGCTTTGCGCAGCGAGTAGTTTATTTCGGTTTTAAGTTCAGACTGTTTGTTAGGTTTTTTTGAGACGTTTTTTCATTTGGTGACAGTGATTCAGGTGTTGTACGGAGACATCGTACAACTAGGAAATAGACAGCAGAAGGCTATCCCCATTTAACAACTGTATACTGAGAGAAGCCACATTGTTCTGTAGAGAGAGGATAGTCATTGTGCTGTGCGGTTAAGTCTGGCGACGCAGTGTACGGTCATACAGCGTATACGCTTGTGTAGGCATACACTGTGAGGGGTAGAGACATAATTCAGGGGGGTAATCTGTGGTTGTTGACTAATCGTTTGGGGCATAGTTCTGTACCAATCTGGGCAATGTGCCGTCCATGCAAGGGAAAGAAAGCGAGGCTTCCCACAGTCAGATGGCTGCGCAGCACACGAAATCTAGTTTTGGGACGAAGGCCATGAAACCCCTTTAAAAGAATGGCATAGATGGTCCAAGGGTACCGCTTGGGGTATCCCTCTGGAGGGGACATTTGACGCCTGGAGATGGGAGAAATTCATAACTGAGTTTAACCCTTTCGCTGCTGAGGCTTTTCCCGCCCCTGTGCGGAGGTCATTTTTACCGGTTTTGCTCATCATGTTTAAACGTGTTTTGAAGGCTTATTTTAGTATATGACCCAGACATATTATATATTGTTCTTTCCGTCAGACTCGGTAGATTAATAATATGTCATTATTATATGTATACGTTATGTCATGTCTGTATATTATAACAAAAAATGCAATAAAATATGTATTTTCAATAATTTACAACGTGTAAAGTGTTTTTTTTCACATTTTAACATGCGAGGAATTGCGGTTATATTTTGTATGGGGTGCGCTTGTTAAAAAAATTAGAGATGGGGTCTCGTTACATTTTTTTTTGGGGAAAATGACACTATTTTTAACAAACGCACCGCATACAAAAATCGTTAGTGCAGCATCATTGTTCGCATTATAATTGAAATGGGAACAATATTGCTGCATTAACAAACCAAAAAAAATAAAAAAAAAGTGTTTATTTTTTTTTTTTTTTACAAAATTTTTCACTTTCATGTTGGTATCGTTGGAACGGCCATGCTCTGGCCGATCCAACCATACCAAAATTTAACCCCTAGCTGCCACGGATCGGGAGATAGGGAGTTCATTGGAACTCCCTATCTCCACCGTTGGTGGCAGTCAAGGGTTAAGTCCAGGACTGGCGTCATCGTGCTACGCACGATGACGCCAGTCCTCAGGGGAGTTCCCGGAGGCTTGGCCGACATCCAAGATGTCGGCCAGTTCCGGGAAAGGATCGCGAACCGGCGCTTTTCAGCGCCGATTCGCGATCCAGCTCCCCATGGGTTAATGCCAGGCATCATTTGGAAGGGCAGGCTGTGCCCTTCCAAATGATGCCTGGGTTAACCCCCGCAGAGCCGCCGATCGGGAGGGAGAGAAGTCCGAAGGACCTCCCCCCCCTCCCTTTCAGGCGCCTCCTCCACACATGCGGGGGGGGCGCCTGAATTAGGTGTCATCGCGCCCCTGCGATGACACCTAATTCCGGCGGCTGCTGTTCTGGATGCCGGGCTGACATCCAGGATGTCAGCCCGCACCGGAGGGGCCAGCGATCCGCCGGAACCCGGCCGAACGCTGACCCCAATGGGAGGACGCGCTCAGCGCGTCCTCCGCACACCAGCGGGAATGCTGAGGACGCGCTGAGCGCGTCCTCAGCATCGAAGTGGTTAAAGCCAGACTCTGGACGGCAAAGACCTTAGATGTAGCTCAGATGTGGCTTCAGAAGTCTATTAAGGTAAACCGACAGGGTATACAGAAGGCGGTTTCAGTCCGGAAGAACTGCATTATGTACACCTGGCCGGAGGGGATAGCCGCGATTGGTAATCCAATGATGGAAGCGGAAGAGGCTCTTTCTGGGCTAACTCTGCTAAGGCAGGCTGGATCCACTAACACTGGATCTGTTGTAGTTTCCGCTGATGTTTCTGTCATCACCAATGTAACTAACTCTGTTCTCTCCAGTTTTTTTGTGTTTTTACATTCCAGAGTCAACAACATGGACACGTCTTCCGCAGGGGTCGGTGACTAGTCCCTCGGAATACAGTTGCAAGCTGAAGATCGTGTTAGATTAGTGGGCCCCAATCGATCCAGGGGTGGTATGTGGATGACTTGGTACTTTGATGTCCCACATGGGAGGTTTGTTATCGGCATACTGTATAATTTCTTAACCATCTGGTGCCCACAGGTAATAAGGCTAACAAGGAGAAAGTACAGTTTTGCAAGGAAAAGGTTATCTTTTTAGGACATTGCATCTCTCAGGGTACCCGACATTTAACCACCCAGAGAGTAAAGACATTAAGTCGCTCTAACACCCACTAAACTGACTTAAGACGATGCACCATTTTGAACCCAGCGTCTCTTCTTCCTGTTATGAAGGAGGAAGAGAAGGGGGGAGATAATGGTGTGAAAAACATAAATTTTCCAACTTTTAATAACCATTCTAACCTCTCAACTCCTAATCAATTTTCCAACCTAGTAGGGAAACACTTTGAGGACCATCATGATAGCTTTTCCTTGATGAGCTCCAAAAGGTCCACCGGGTCTGGGAGTCTCTCCCAGACCCAAACTCAATAACCAGTGTTCATTCTAGTCAACCAGGTGATTGGATCGTGCTAAAGAAACATCCGAGGACGGGACTAGAGGCGAGATATCGTGGGCCATTCCAGGTGCTGCAGACGATGCCAACCTCCCTGAAGTTCGAGGGACGAGACAACTGGATCCACGCCGGTCACTGCAAGAAGTTTCTCAACTACGTCAAAGAGTGAAGAGTATCATTTTCTTTGTTTAGTTTAGTTTTTAGCGAGGGAAATGTACCTAAGACTAGCAAGGGCCAAAAGGAGACATTTGTAATAGTAACTCTGGCTCCTGCCGTTCGCTTAAGTTCTTGTGCGGTGTTGTAGTAAGGGAGATCACCAAGGAACAACGACAGTAGTGCGTCCAAAGGAGGGGGGTTTACAAGGGTCAGGTCCACACTGATGGGAGCAGGGCAGAGGCGGAGCTATAGCTAGTGAGTGTTGGAATCTTTTTTAAAGCTTTGGGAAGCTTCGGGGGATTTCTTGTTTTCCATTGGATCCTGGCTAAAGGTAATGGGAGTATATATACTTATGGTGTTTCTGTCTCTATTCCATCTATATGCCGGAGTGAGATGTTCCTGATGTCTAATCAACAGAGTTACCGAAGCCCGAACAGATGAGACACCCTGAAGACCAACCCATGGACCGGATACAGAGGATTTCAGACCGACCGACGCAACCCACCACCTCATGTCCTCCCTCTGAGTCACCTCCCCTAAAGCAGATTCTACGTGTCAAGTTCCACGTGTCAAGATTTGTTTTAAGATTTGCCAAAAAAATTGGCGTGTCAAGATTTGGTTTAAGACTTGCTTTATGATCCACGTGTCAAGATTTGTTTGAAGACCTGCTTTAAGATTCTACGTGTCAAGATGGACTTTGTTGTTTTCTGGCTTTTTGCATTCAGGACTTACCATATACAGTTGTGTTCAAAATTATTCAACCCCCAATGCTGTAAAGGGTTTTAGGGAATTTAGTGACATTTGTAATTGTATTCAGAATGAAATCCTACAAGGACTTTTTAAAGAACCATATGCAACTAAAATGACATCAATTGGTTTTGTAATACAGTAGTAAATGTTTCTTTTGTGAATTCTTCATTGACACAATTATTCAACCCCTTAAAGACTACCACTCTGAAGAACAGAGGTTCATTCAAGTGTTTTCAATCAGGTATTGAAAACACCTGTGGATGTCACGGAGCAGCAATAAAGCATAATAAGCACCAATTAGGCAGCTTTAAAATGACTGATACTCAGCTCCTTCTAGACATTTACTGGTGTGGTTACAAACATGGTGAAGTCAAGAGAATGGTCCAGGAAGACAAGAGAAGAGGTGACTACTCTTCACAGGAAGGGCAATGGCTAGAAGAAGATTGCAAAGATGTTAAACATACCAAGAGAGACCATAGGAAGCATCATTCACAAATTCAAGGCAAAGGGCACTGTTAAAACGCTACCTGGTCGTGGCAGAAAGAAGATGCTGACTTCGACTGCTGTGCGCTACCTGAAGTGTAGAGTGGAGAAAAGTCTCCGTGTGACTGCTGAGGAACTGAGAAAAGATTTGTCAGATGTGGGTACTGAAGTTTCAGCTCAGACAATACGGCGCACACTGCGTAATGAAGGCCTCCATGCCAGAACTCCCAGGCGCACCCCCTTGCTGTCTCAAAAGAATAAGAAGAGTCGACTGCAGTATGCCAAAAGTCATGTGGACAAACCACAGAAGTTTTGGGATAGTGTTCTGTGGACTGATGAAACAAAATTAGAACTGTTTGGGCCCATGGATCAACGCTATATTGGAGGAGGAAGAACAAGGCCTATGAAGAAAAGAACACCTTGCCTACTGTGAAGCATGGCGGGGGGGGGGGGTCAATCATGCTTTGGTGCTGTTTTGCTTCTGCAGGTACAGGGAAGCTTCAGCGTGTGCAAGGTACCATGAATTCTCTTCAGTACCAGGAGATATTGGATGACAATGTGATGCAGTCCGTCACAAACCTGAGGCTTGGGAGACGTTGGACCTTTCAACAGGACAATGATCCCAAGCATACCTCCAAGTCCACTAGAGCATGGTGCAGATTAAAGGCTGGAACATTTTGGAGTGGCCATTGCAGTCACCTGACTTAAATCCAATTGAGAACCTCTGGTGGGACTTAAAGAAAGCAGTTGCAGTGCGCAAGCCTAAGAATGTGACTGAACCGGAGGCTTTTGCCCATGACGAATGGGCGAAGATACCCGTAGATCGCTGCAAGACACTTGTGTCAAGCTATGCTTCACGTTTAAAAGCTGTTATAACTGTAAAAGGATGTTGTACTGAGTACTAAGATTGAATGTCACTTGGGGGTTGAATAAAACTGATAATGATGTCAGCACAGAAAAGACATTTGTGGCTATTTCATTATAAATGTTATGTTATATTTGTCTGACCTACACGTGCCGCTTTGATTTAATTGTAAGCAAGATGACTGAATGCTCAAAATCAATGTCAAACTGGCCACAACACTCAATTTCAGTGGGGGTTGAATAATTTTGAACACAACTGTACAAGAGGAACTGTTTCTTTCAAAGGAAGATCGAGATTCATCGAGGGACACTGGGGAGCAAATGACAAAGAGGAGGGACATTATATTCTAGGATGTGTGTGTTTTGTAAGTTGTCATCTGTCTCCCTGTGTGAGGATTAAACGGAGAAACACTCTAGCAGAGTGTATTTTGGGTTAATCAGAACCAGCGGCAAAACCGTCAGTATGAAAACCTTCTTTTGGGTTTAGAGACGACACACCTGCTTTTAAGACATTTAAGCCTTGTCTGTACACTCGTACTGTGTACTGACAATAACTGTAATGTCTCCGCAGATATATCGCAAAATCTATAAGAACAAGTAGACTGATCTTCACTAGATGCTGATCACTTTGAGCAGTATCTGAATGGGGTCCATACTGACAGTGATGGGGGATGGTCGGACAAACATGGCTAACGGGGACCATGGACATGACTCAGGGATGAGTCATGTACAGGGGGCCGGTCGGTCATTCTAGTCCACTCCCCTGTCCTTTTGATATGTAAATGTAATTACTGGGAAAACTGGTTCCTGTTGTAAAGCCAGTTAGCCACTGGGCGTTGTCCTATTGTCTAATAAATTAAGTGGACCAGGGTCTTTTGGTCAGATGAACTCCAGCTAAAGCAGAGTGTGTGTGAGGGTCTCTTTTACTGCGCGCGTTCAGGTAAGTATGGCAGGGAGAGCAGAGAGCTGCTTGTAAGTGCAGCGGATCAAACTACACAGAAATTAAAAGTAGATTAATTTCTACAACAGCACAACATGCCTGTGGCCTCTACTGCCAAGAACCAGAGGATCTCTGGCAGATAAAGGTGGATGAGACAGCGGTCTCCACCGGTGTGACCCAGCAGGATGGTTGGGCACTTTTAGAGGACTGTCTTGAGACATTGGTCGAACCTGAAATCCTCACTGGAGAGTTGTGGGGATGTGGGGCAGATTACTGCGACGGGACGGCCGCCACTACGCTGTAGCGCAGTACAACAGTTCAAGTGTTTATTTGTGTGTTATAAAAATAAGGGCTAACGAACTTTTAATAAGTACCTCAATATGATATTCCCTGTTCCCCGCTCAGAGCCACGAAAAGTTCACCAGACGAGCTGGCACCGAGCTTCAAGATAAGGGCTGCACCCACCAGGGGGGCCCAAGGTGAACAAAGGGAAATTGGGCCATGTCTACGCAGTGGCAGAAATCACCCCGGGAGGGCTGAGGGCGGACCAGGGGAGAACAATGTCTTTTTTCCCCATAAACAAGCTGTGTTCTCCATGAAAAATAAATCACTCTTGTTTACTCCTGCCTCGGCTAGTAATTGGGGATAACAGGGCTTTGGGAACTGGGACGCTTCAAGGACCTCTCTACAGCGCTGCAACCTCGGGGTATTCTACGAGCACCAGCGGCACCTCGCTACTACACTACCGACCTCCAGGTGTACTCGGCGCTGACGGCGGATCTACTCACCCCGAGTACCGGGTTCCGTCACATTGGCTGGCAGCCTGGTGGGATCGGCTGAGACCAGACAAGCAGGGGGAAATACAGCCACTGGCCTGATCCCGGTCTCAGCCACCGCAACACGCCGAGCATCAGGAGCGGCCGCAATCCGGGGGGAGATTCTGAGACCAGCCCAGCAGCGGGAAAAACAGCCGCTGGCTTGACCCCGGTCTCAGACACCCCTGGGTCCGAGAGGCGGACACGCCAAGTAATGGCCATAACCCCGTATGGCCCAGCACTACGAGGGTCTGAAGCGCACGGTCCTTAAAGAATTGCTGAAAGCCAGAGGCAAGATCCCCGGGGGCAAACCGAAGGCGGTCATCATCAGCGAATTGATGGAGGATGACCGTGCTTGTATGCCTTCCTCCGAGGGCTCCGAGACCTCAGAATGGCGACGAGAGGTACAGTGGCGGCTGGCCCTGTACAGAGCAGACCCCTCTGCCGACATCATCGGCAGGGTCTTGGCAGATACGGACAGACTCCGCCAAGCAGAAATGCAGCAATGGTCCGGTGGGTCTCTGACTCCCCAGGGCAGCACCGAACCTCCCAAGCAAAAGATTCCCTTTGCCGCCTTCAAACTCTTCCCAGAGGGACGCGAGGATATTGACGGCTTCCTGCAAGATTTTGAAAGACAATGTGCCCTGCAAGAGGTGGCGGCACGAGATTGGGTACCTCTACTGGCGAGTAAGTTGATGGGCAGAGCGGCTGAAGCCTACCGAGCTGTGGCGGATGAGGACTGTATGGTGTACGAGCGGGTCAAGGAACATCTGCTGGCCCGCTATGCGCTCACCCCCGAGGCGTATGGAGTCCGGATCCGAGCTCTAAAGAAAGGGACCCATGACTCCTACGTGGAATGGGGAACTGCATGCAACAGGCTGTCCGCAGGTGGATCCAGGGATGCCAAGCAACCCACACGGACCAGATAATCCAACTGCTCTTGCTGGAGCAGTTCTGTAACTATTCACCTCCAGAGGTCCGGGATTGGGTGCGAGACCGACGTCCCCTCACCCTGCCCGAAGCTACCTGCCTCACTGATGAATACCAGGACGCCAGGCGAGTACCTCCTCCTGACATCCGGCCCCCACCTTCCCGGTTCCATCCTGCACCCCAGCCTCGTACCGCACCCACCGAGAGAGCACCCCGGCCACTGACAATACACACCCCGGTTCCTCGGACCGGTCCCCGGTGCTATGGGTGCAACCAAATCGGACATATCCGGGACCGCTGTCCACTGACTGCCAACCGTCCTGCCCCGCATCGCCCAGCACACCCTCCGGGCAGAGCTACGGCATATTGTTGCCAGCATGAGCCGGAGCCAGAACCCACAGCGATTCCGGACGAAGACTGGGGCATCCTACATGAAGCAGACCCGATTCAAGCAGCTGCCCAAGATAACCGGCAGCACCATCGCCAAAAGGTCCGGGTGAATGGACAGAGTGCCAACGGCCTGCGGGACACCGGCGCAACCCTTACCCTGGCACAGCCCCACCTTATTACCCCGGCTGCCTCCACAGGCTACTCGGTGGCCGTCCGAGTCGCCGGCGGCCATGTTTACCGGATCCCTACGGCCTGCGTCCATCTCGATTGGGGCACGGATGCCCGGACCGTGGAAGTAGGGATCATGAAAGACCTACCAACTGAAGTACTACTCGGCAACGACCTTGGTCTGCTGACCTCTACTTTTGAGGACACCCACCCTGGCGGGGTATGCCCTGTCACCACCCGCCATCAAGCAAGGAAGGCTCCGCACACAGACTCCGAGGGGACCGCGGTAAGTGAGACCAGCCCAACCCTTGGCCCCGACAATACCCCCTCCCTGACCTGGGATTCCCCGACAGACTTTGCCCAAGCCACCAGGGAAGACGTCACCCTTGCCCCTTACCGACAACAGGCTGGGCGGGACCTGGGAGGGGAAGGGGAAGTGAGATTTGCCTGGGACCATGGGAAGTTGTATAGGACCTCCGGGGGAGCGAGGAGGGGAGTGGACCAGGTACCCCATAGGCAACTGGTAGTGCCGGGGAAATATCGGCGCGATCTGAAGATCGGGCATGATATTCCCCTTGCAGGCCATCTGGGGCACAGGCGGACGCTGCACCGCCTGACTCAGCTTCTTCTGGCCCGGGTTATCCGAGGATGTTAGGGACTATTGCCGGACCTGTGAGGTATGCCAGCGGGTAGGGAAGATGGGGACACCCGGAAAGCAACCCTGAGACCCCTACCCATAGTGGGAGAACCCTTAAGACGGGTGGCAGTGGATCTGATAGGACCCCTGGCGGTGCCTAGTACTACGGGCAAGAAGTATATCTTGACCGTAGTAGACTACGCCACCAGGTACCCCGAGGCCGTGGCCCTCCGAGATATCCACGCAGAGACCGTCGCTGGAGCTCTGCTACAGATATTCTCCAGGGTCGGATTTCCCCAGGAAATCTTGTCTGACCAGGGCACGCAATTTACGGCCAAGGTGACCCAGCAGCTCTGGAGACTGTGCGGTATTAAACCCCTGTACAGTTCCCCTTACCACCAACGGGCTCTGCGAACGGTTTAACGGGACCCTCAAGCAACTCCTTCGCACCTTTACAATGTCCCATAAGGACTGGGAACGCCACTTACCTCATCTGTTGTTCGCGTATAGGGAGGTACCCCAGGAAGCCACAGGCTTCTCTCCCTTTGAGCTACTGTACGGCCGGAGAGTCCGAGGCCCCTTGGACTTGCTCCGGAAGCACTGGGAAGGTGCTCTGGCCGAGGAGGGGACCTCGGCCATAGATTATGTGCTTGAGTTTAGGGACCATAGAAACATAGAAACATAGAAAAATGTCGGCAGATAAGAACCTTTCGGCCCATCTAGTCGCCCAATTACATGGATACTTTACCTGGATTTATCTTTTGTTTAGGATAGCCTTATGCCTATCCCATGCTTGCTTAAATTCAATTACTGTTTTGGCCTCTACCACTTCTACTGGAAGACTGTTCCATGTATCCACCACCCGCTCAGTAAAATAATGCTTCCTGATGTTACTTTTAAACCTTTGCCCCTCTAATCTAACACTATGTCCTCTTGTTTTGCTATTTTGTTTCCTTTTAAATATACTCCCTTCCTCTACCTTGTGGATTCCCTTTACGTATTTAAATGTTTCTATCATATCTCCTCTGTCTCGTCTTTTTTCCAAGCTGTACATGTTAAGATCATTAAGCCTTTCTTGGTAACTTTCTCCTTCAAGCTGCAGGAATTGACCGCCCTGGTACGGGACAATCTCCAAGTGGCCCAAACCAAGCAGAAGAGGTGGTATGACCGGTCGGCTTGGGACCGCACCTTCCAGATAGCACTCCGACCGGTCAAACAAAATAAGTTGCAGGCAGCCTGGGAGGGACCCTACAAACTTATAGAGAAGATCTGCGATACCACCTTCATCGCAGCCAGATGTTCGGATGAAAGGATCCAAAGAACCTTTCATGTGAACATGCTGAAACCATTTCATGAAAGAGAAGAGGCAGTAGCCGCCATCTGCGCACCGGACGCGGGGGATCTGGAGGATCTCCCCCTGCCGGTACTGCCTGGGGATCCGAGCGCCCAGGGGATAGCTGATGTCCGGCTGGGCGAGGGACTCAGTCCACGCCACAGGGAACAGGCTCAGCAGGTGCTATGGGAGCACCAAGACCTGTTCTCGTCCCGTCCCGGCTACACCTCTGTAGCTCTGCATCGGGTCGATACCCAGAGTCAAACCCCCTTGCGGCAGACGGCGTACCGAATCCCCGATGCAGTGAGAGATGGGATGCAGAAGGAGATCCGCGAGATGCTGGATCTAGGGGTAATAGAACCACCCGAGAGCCCATGGGCCTCCCCGGTGGTTCTAGTACCCAAGAAGGATGGCACTACCAGGTTCTGTGTAGATTACAGAAGGCTCAATGAGCACACCGTTACCGACGCCTGCCCCATGCCCCGGGTAGACGAGCTCCTGGACCACATTGCCCAGGGTCACTTCCTCACCACCATTGACTTGTGTAAGGGGTACTGGCAGATTCCCCTTGCCGAGGAAGGTGTGCCGAAATCGGCATTCATCACTCCGTTTGGCCTGTACCAATTTCGGGTCATGCCATTCGGGATGAAGAATGCCCCGGCCACGTTCCAACGCATGGTGGATCGTCTGCTAGAGGGGATGCAGGACTTTACCAGCGCCTACCTAGATGACATAGCCATCTTGAGTAACACCTGGGAGGACCACTTACAGCACTTACGGGCAGTACTGGACCGCCTTGGCACCGCAGGTCTGACAGTCAAACCAGACAAGTGCCACGTTGGCATGTCCGAGGTCCAGTACTTGGGCCACCGGGTGGGCTGCGGAAGGCAGCGCCCAAAACCCGCCAAGGTTGAAGCTGTCGCCCAGTGGCCCACACCCCGCACCAAGACCCAGGTGTTAGCATTTCTAGGTACGGCGGGGTACTACCGCCGCTTCGTCCCCAACTACAGCGCAATTGCCAAACCCCTGACTGACTTGACCCGCAAGAACCTTCCGACAGGTACTGTGGTCCCCTGAGTGTGAGGAAGCCTTCCAGCAGCTCAAGCGAGCCTTGGTGGAGGCCCCCCGTGTTGACCGCTCCTGATTCAACTAAACGTTTCGTCGTCCACACAGACGCTTCTATGTTCGGACTGGGAGCGGTGCTGAGCCAGGTCGGTGAAGATGGGCATGACCACCCGGTTGCCTACATCAGTCGGAAACTTCTACCCAGGGAGGTTGCATATGCGGCAATCGAGAAGGAGTGCCTAGCCCTGTTATGGGCACTGAAGAAACTCCAACCCTATTTGTATGGGCGCTCCTTCACGGTCCTCACAGACCACAACCCCCTAGTATGGCTGAACCGGGTGGCCGGAGACAACGGCAGGCTCCTGCGGTGGAGCCTGGCCCTACAGCCCTTCAACTTTACTATCCAATACCGTCCTGGTAAACAAAATGCCAATGCGGATGGGCTATCCCGCCAGACTGAACTTGAGATCTAAGGTGGGGTCCGAGGACATCCCCAATTGGACCCGCAGAGGGTCTCACCGGGTCTGCCAACTGGTAACTTGGGGGAGATATGTGACGGGACGGCCGCCACTATGCTGTAGCGCAGTACAACAGTTCAAGTGTTTATTTATTTGTGTGTTATTAAAAGTTTGTTAGCCCTTATTTTTATAAGTACCTCAATATGATTTTCCCTGTTCCCCGCTCAGAGCCACGGAAAGTTCAGACGAGCTGGCACCGAGCCTCAAGATAAGGGCTGCACCCACCAGAGGGGCCCAAGGTGAACAAAGGGAAATTGGGCCATGGCTAGGCAGTGGCCGAAATCACCCCGGGAGGGCTGAGGGCGGACCAGGGGAGAACAATGTCTTTTTTCCCCATAAATAAGCTGTGTTCTCCATGAAAAATAAATCACTCGTTTGAACCTTTACTCCTGCCTCGGCTAGTAATTGGGGCTAACAGGGCTTTGGGAACCGAGACGCTTCAAGGACCTCTCTACAGCGCTGCAACCTCGGGGTATTCTACGAGCACCAGCGTCACCTCGCTACCACACTACCGACCTCCGGGTGTACTCGGCGCTGACGGCGGATCTACTCACCCCGAGTACCGGGATCCGTCACAATTACCCAGAATGGCCCCAATGTGCTTCCAGCCACGGATGGCTGAGGGAGCTTGAAGGCCTGGATATGGCGATGACAGAGGCCTGGGACTGTCCGGCAGAAGGAGTGGACAGTCTGGACAGGGCAGAAGAACCAGAGGAAATGGAGCCGGAGGTGCTCCTACGCTTTCCTGTCTTGCCTGCCGTAGAGGAAGCGGCGAGGCTGCACCAAGCACTGCAGGTGCTAAATTTCCAGGATGAGCCTGGGGTTGCCCAATACATGCCTGAGCAACCGACGGACGAGTCTGGATGGCCATCTCCACTGCGAGTGGAGGATGCCTTCCCCCTGTCCCCTTCAGTGGCCACTACCCCAGTGTCCATCCTTCCAGCAGAAGCGCTGGCTACTGGACAGAGTGCCGCTGTCCTCTGCCCACCCTCGGACTTGGATCAAGAGAGTTTGGAGGGTGATCTCCAGGAGCTGCTACTCCAGCAGCGGGTATCCCCACCGGGAGTGGAGATAGCTGATTCTCAACCCCCTGTCCTGGGGGCATCGGTCACCCCACGTTCCTCCCAGCCGCTGACCAGAGCACCAGGAGTGGGTGCAGTTGGCACATTTTGCACAGAGAGGATTGTTACCCCGAGCGAAGGTAAAGGCGGTACCTCTTCTCAGCAGGTCACTTTACCAGGAGCGGGTACAGTTGGCACCTTTTTAACACGGGATGTTGATACCCTGAGCGGAGGTACAGGCGGTACCTCTCCCCAGCAGCGAGCCTTTTTCCCAGGAGGGGGTACCAGCAATGTGGTGTACCCACAATGGCCTGGGAGCACAGGAGGGCCCCTCAACGTGCTACTCTCTGGAACGCTCTCCCTCGTACTGTCAGACTTTCCCCTAACTTCTCTTCCTTCAAACGCTCCCTTAAAACATTCCTATTTAGGGAAGCCGACCCCCCAACTCACTGACGCAACCATCAATCACTCTCACCTTACAGTCCTCTCCTCCTGTTTCCATTCCCAACCCTCCTAGATTGTGAGTTCCTACGGGAATAGGGCCCTCATCTCCTCCTGTACTGTTTGTCAAATGTTGTTCAATGTATTGTAACCCTGTCTATACTGTGCCTATTGTACAGCGCTGCGGAATATGCTGGCGCTTTATAAATAAAGAATAATAATAATAATACTAAGGCTGGTTCTTTCCCGGAGCCAGGATAGATGGGAGAAGCTCAGGGGCTCACCTCCTCCCGACAGACTATGGACCAAGGTTTGGACTATTGCTCCGACAACCCCTAGTCGACCTGTTGGGGTCCAGCTCTGGTTGTCGGACTCCTTTGGGGAGGGGAGATATGTCATAGCGCTCCCCACTTCAAACCCCAGGATGTTTATTGTCCTGGCAAAAACCCCAAAAGACACAGACATTTGCTTTGGGAAAGACTTTATGTTCATTTATATTGCGTGGTGTGATTTTAAATGTATTGTAAATTGCTGAGCTTTAGTTTTAAATGTACTTTTATTACTGTATGTGTATGGGCACGTGGAGATGTGTTTTAAAGATGCAACCTGAAGCAATGTTCAATGCCCTCTTTTGTGTGAAATGTTTGAGTAATGTGTGATTATGCAAGATTGCTTTTCTCTGTGTCTGTTATCTGGTTAAGGAGTCATGAGTCTGGGACAGTGTTTGACTGCAGAGGTAATCTGATCTAGTGGAACAATAGATTATGTAAATGATGTGTGATATGAGGCTAAGGAATGTTTACTGTAAATATCTAACTGACCTAATGTAATTAGAGTTTTAGTAGGTCAATGTTCGTCGGTTGGTTTATGCAAATTTTAACTGTTGGACCTGGGCATAAATAGTGGCCAGGCTGATCTTGGTAAGGGGGTGTCTGGAGAGCCAGGACAGGCAGAAGGAGCGGGTTTCTGTCACAAGGGGTTAACGCAAGGGAGAGGAGAGGGTTTAACGCAGGGGGAGAGGGGTTAATGCAGGGGAGAGGGGTTAATGCAGGGGGAGAGGGGTTAATGCAGGGGGAGAGGGGTTAATGCAGGGGGAGAGGGGTTAACGCAGGGGGAGAGGGGTTAATGCAGGGGAGAGGGGTTAATGCAGGGGGAGAGGGGTTAATGCAGGGGGAGAGGGGTTAATGCGGGGGGGAGAGTGTGATGAAACCACTCTCTTCCACCTGTCCTGGCTTTCTTTCCAGACACCCCCTCGTTGCGGTCAGCCCAGCTATTGGGAACGCGGTCCCCATCGCCTTGAGCAGCTTGACCCGCTTGCTTCTGCCTGCAGTCTCTGTGGATCTTGAGTGAGGGGAGATCTTGACTGGGGCATAATGCAGACATGTCTCTGGGGGATTTCTTTGCTGTAATGTGTTCCTCACAGGTCTTACTAGCTGGACTTTCAATGTCCTTGAAGTCCTTGGCTTGTTCTTTATGAAATTCCTCTAAATGGGTCTCCGTGCCTTGTACCATGATGGTGCCATTGTGGTAAATACATTCTTTATTTTCCTCCTCCTCTCTGACCTTGATCTGGCGGCCCTTGCAGATGCCTCCTTTTGTAATGTTATTATTGTAGTATTTGCAGGACGCTCTATGCCAGGCCTCCGTGTTCTCCGTATGAAATAATACATTTTTCTTCCTACCCTGATCATTATTCGAGTCAGCAGAGTCTCTGGATTTTGTTCAATTTGTACTTTCTTATGGCTTTTCTTGCCTGGTTGCTCTTTTCTGTCTCCAAGGTGTCGGACCCCCTGCTGCCTGAGGCTTGTGAGTTGGAGTCTTTTTATAGTGCCGTTTTCCATGTTGAATGTAGTTGTAGGTTTCTTTTTTCTATATTTCAAAGTTTTATTATAGAATAAAATGTCACAAATTGACCAACGAGAAAAAGGCCTCGCAGGGCCTGACGCATAATACATATCAATATCAGACAGAGGGTACTGCCAAGAGTCCGGTGCTGGGCGACATACAATATAAAAAAAGACGGTGACCCAAATGGGGAAGGGAGGGTGTTGGGGGGAGGTGGGAGAAAAAGTTGTGGCCATAGCCGTGACGCTCCTGGCGCACTCCCTGAGGAGGCCATGGAGGCATCATGTCACAGGGCCCAAGAGCCTGAGGGACAATCATGGCCAACAATGCCATGGTGGCACACCCCCGGGACTCCTTAAGGGGGGGGAATGGGTACACCAGCGGCTATAGGATAAGCACCAAACCAAAAGGAGACGCAACTGGGGAGAGAAGAAAAAAAAAAGGGGGGGGGAAAACAACAGTGACCGCGAAAAGAACAGAAACGGCACAGTCAATAACAAAACTGAACGCATCTCAATGCGACGGGAAAATCTCCCAAGAGGAGCATCGCTTGGGTGGGACTGAAGCCAGTCTCAGGGGGAAAAAAGACGGGGAGGGAAGAATGACGGTACATGTGAGACAGCTGCAAGGGCAGCATGACATAAACCCCAGTCCTAGGGTAGCGGGCAACGTGAGAGGAGAGAGAGAAAAAAAGAGGGAAGGGAGAAGAGCGAGATAAAGAAAGCGGGAAGGGAGAAGAGCGAGATAAAGAAAGAGGGAAGGGAGAAGAGCGAGATAAAGAAAGAGGGAAGGGAGAAGAGCGAGATAAAGAAAGAGGGAAGGAAGAAGAGCGATAAAGAAAGAGGGAAGGGAGAAGAGCGAGATAAAGAAAGAGGGAAGGGAGAAGAGCGAGATAAAGAAAGAGGGAAGGGAGAAGAGCGAGATAAAGAAAGAGGGAAGGGAGAAGAGCGAGATACAGAAAGAGGGAAGGGAGAAGAGCGAGATAAAGAAAGAGGGAAGGGAGAAGAGCGAGATACAGAAAGAGGGAAGGGAGAAGAGCGAGATAAAGAAAGAGGGAAGGGAGAAGAGCGAGAAAGAAAGAGGGAAGGGAGAAGAGCGCGATAAAGAAAGAGGGAAGGGAGAGGAGCGAGATAAAGAAAGAGGGAAGGGAGAGGAGCGAGATAAAGAAAGAGGGAAGGGAGAGGAGAGGAGAGAGAGAAGGAAAGGGAGAAGAGCGAGATAAAGAAAGAGGGAAGGAAGAAGAGCGAGATAAAGAAAGAGGGAAGGGAGAAGAGCGAGATAAAGAAAGAGGGAAGGGAGAAGAGCGAGATAAAGAAAGAGGGAAGGGAGAAGAGCGAGATAAAGAAAGAGGGAAGGGAGAAGAGCGAGATAAAGAAAGAGGGAAGGGAGAAGAGCGAGATAAAGAAAGAGGGAAGGGAGAAGAGCGAGATAAAGAAAGCGGGAAGGGAGAAGAGGAGAAGAGCGAGATAAAGAAAGCGGGAAGGGAGAAGAGCGAGATAAAGAAAGCGGGAAGGGAGAAGAGCGAGATAAAGAAAGAGGGAAGGGAGAGGAGAGGAGAGAGAGAAAAAAAGAGGGAAGGGAGAAGAGCGAGATAAAGAAAGCGGAAGGGAGAAGAGCGAGATAAAGAAAGAGGGAAGGGAGAAGAGCGAGATAAGAAAGAGGGAAGGGAGAAGAGCGAGATAAAGAAAGCGGGAAGGGAGAAGAGCGAGATAAAGAAAGAGGGAAGGGAGAAGAGCGAGATAAAGAAAGAGGGAAGGGAGAAGAGCGAGAATAAAAGAAAGAGGGAAGGGAGAAGAGCGAGATACAGAAAGAGGGAAGGGAGAAGAGCGAGATACAGAAAGAGGGAAGGGAGAAGAGCGAGATAAAGAAAGAGGGAAGGGAGAAGAGCGAGATAAAGAAAGAGGGAAGGGAGAAGAGCGAGATAAAGAAAGCGGGAAGGGAGAAGAGCGAGATAAAGAAAGAGGGAAGGGAGAAGAGCGAGATAAGAAAGAGGGAAGGGAGAAGAGCGAGATAAAGAAAGAGGGAAGGGAGAGAGCGAGAAAGAAAGAGGGAAGGGAGAAGAGCGAGATAAAGAAAGAGGGAAGGGAGAAGAGCGAGATAAAGAAAGAGGGGAGAAGAAGCGAGATACAGAAAGAGGGAAGGCAGAAGAGCGAGATAAAGAAAGAGGGAAGGGAGAAGAGCGAGATACAGAAAGAGGGAAGGGAGAAGAGCGAGATAAAGAAAGAGGGAAGGGAGAAGAGCGAGATAAAGAAAGAGGGAAGGAGAAGAGCGAGATAAAGAAAGAGGGAAGGGAGAAGAGCGAGATAAAGAAAGAGGGAAGGGAGAAGAGCGAGAAAGAAAGAGGGAAGGGAGAAGAGCGAGATACAGAAAGAGGGAAGGGAGAAGAGCGAGACACAGAAAGAGGGAAGGGAGAAGAGCGAGATAAAGAAAGAGGGAAGGGAGAAGAGCGAGAAAGAAAGAGGGAAGGGAGAAGAGCGAGATAAAGAAAGAGGGAAGGGAGAAGAGCGAGATAAAGAAAGAGGGAAGGGAGAAGAGCGAGATACAGAAAGAGGGAAGGCAGAAGAGCGAGATAAAGAAAGAGGGAAGGGAGAAGAGCGAGATACAGAAAGAGGGAAGGGAGAAGAGCGAGATAAAGAAAGAGGGAAGGGAGAAGAGCGAGATAAAGAAAGAGGGAAGGGAGAAGAGCGAGATAAAGAAAGAGGGAAGGGAGAAGAGCGAGATAAAGAAAGAGGGAAGGGAGAAGAGCGAGATAAAGAAAGAGGGAAGGGAGAAGAGCGAGATAAAGAAAGAGGGAAGGGAGAAGAGCGAGATAAAGAAAGAGGGAAGGGAGAAGAGCGAGATAAAGAAAGAGGGAAGGGAGAAGAGCGAGATACAGAAAGAGGGAGGGAGAAGAGCGAGAAAGAAAGAGGGAAGGAGAAGAGCGAGAAAGAAAGAGGGAAGGGAGAAGAGCGAGATAAAGAAAGAGGGAAGGGAGAAGAGCGAGATAAAGAAAGAGGGAAGGGAGAGGAGCGAGATAAAGAAAGAGGGAAGGGAGAGGAGCGAGATAAAGAAAGAGGGAAGGGAGAAGAGCGAGATAAAGAAAGAGGGAAGGGAGAAGAGCGAGATAAAGAAAGAGGGAAGGGAGAAGAGCGAGATAAAGAAAGAGGGAAGGGAGAAGAGCGAGATAAAGAAAGAGGGAAGGGAGAGGAGAGAGAAGGACAGGAAAAAAAAAAGGGAAGGAAGAAGAAAAGGGGGGGGGTAGGGCAACATGTCAATCAGGACAGGTGCATCCACCTCTAGAAGTCGCTCAATCCGAGTTGCCGGGGGGCACCCACAGACGGGTGCGTTACAGCTGGATCCGGCAGTGCCGGGAGTAGACCCAGTGAGCGAAGGTGTCCCTCAGCCACGTCTGCTGTAGCAGCCACAAGTGTCTGTCCATCCTCCGGGGAGATAATGAGGGAGCCAGAAGCGCCCCATTTGTATCCATCGGCATGGGCGCGGAGGAGGGTTGTAACGGGTCGGAAATGGCGCTGGGCAGCCAGGACTAGGAAAGGAAGGTTCCGATATATAGCGATGGAGGCTCCTTCAAAAAGGGACCGCAGGCCTATTCCACACTGCCCGAAATAGTGAGGAGAGCAGGGTCGCCTCACTAAAAGGTGACAAGCACATCTCGTGGTGCTTTCGTGGGCGCCATGCCAGCTTTCCAGACGCGTAAGGCCGTGAGGACTGGGTCTCGTGGTATTTCTGAGGGGCTGAGAACAGTCTCCAAAAAACGCAAAATATACGATGCTAAGTCCCAGTCCGTAATATTCTCCGGTACTCCCCGTACCTTCACGTTTTGGCATCTGTGCCTCGATTCCAGCCCAATCACGGCCGAGTGTGAGCTGCTGATCTGCTGTTGGATCGCTTGTATGGAAGAAGAGGTTGCCGCCTGTGTCTCCTCCACCCTCCGTGTGCGCGTCGTAAGGTTCTCCACCTGGGCTCCGGTCTCCGCAACTGCTGCACTGAGAGTGTGTAGGTCCGCTTGCCAGGAATTCCTGGCATCCTCCAACAGTGTGCGTATGTCTCCCTTGGTGGCGGGAAGGGAATCTCCCCTCCGGTCTGGCGGCGCCACGTGCGAGGCAGAGGGGGTTTCAGCTTCCTCCACCACCGGCCATTCCTCCAAGTCAGTGTCTGAGCAACCGCTGCCCCCCATTCCCCCTCCTAGTGAGAGACGGATGTCGGGAGTGAGGGGTCCCTCCGGCACTCCACCACCCTTGCTCTTCTTCCCCATCACCGCGTGGGATGAGAGAGGTGCAGCCACACCAGGCCTCCAAGATGGCCACCGGGGGTGAAAGGAGGCCGCAACACCATGGCCCCCTCTCGAGATGCAGGTCCGGAGGGGGGAACTAAACAGGCTCTGGAGGGCTACAGTCTGATGGCCGCCAGCAGAGCTACAGTTGGGGCGAATATTCCGGGCTTCAAGCACCCCAAAGTCCGCTAGTAAGGGAGGTAGGATCAGAGCTCAACACTCTCATGTCCTCCTCGGTCCGCCACGCCCCCCCTAGTTGTATGTTTTAAAAGTGATAATGTTTCTATATAAATCTTTTGAGTTATTGGGGTTGTGGGAGGAAGGTCCTACCTGGTGCTTCGCTCTGCTGGAATCTGCTGCTTTCTGATGCTGGTCTTCTGGATGGACTTGTTGTTTTCTCTTGTTTAGTTTTAATTTTCTTTTATCTCTTCATTGAATATTCTTTTGTGTTTGTCATCTTGCAGGAAGTCTTTGTTTTCCTGGTTAAATCCTTCAATTCTGCTCATTATAAAAGGTATAAAAAGGGGGAAGTTTTCAGGAGCTCATTCTTACTCAGCAATGAAAACCACATCTACTGTAAAAAACACGTTGAAACCCACACCACACAATATAAAGGAACTCCCTGCCCGCACACAGCCAGGGCTGGATTTACAGGTAGGTACATTAGGCGCGTGCGTACAGGCGCCCGTCACTCCGTGCCCGCACACAGCCAGGGCTGGATTTACAGGTAGGTACATTAGGCGCGTGCGTACAGGCGCCCGTCACTCCGTGCCCGCACACAGCCAGGGCTGGATTTACAGGTAGGTACATTAGGCGCATGCATACAGGCGCCCGTCACTCCGTGCCCGCACACAGCCAGGCTGGATTTACAGGTAGGTACATTAGGCGCGTGCATACAGGCGTCCCTCACTCCGTGCCCGCACACAGCCAGGGCTGGATTTACAGGTAGGTACACTAGGCGCGTGCGTACAGGCGCCCGTCACTCCGTGCGCGCGTGTATACAGGCGCCCGTCACTCCGTGCCCGCACACAGCCAGGGCTGGATTTACAGGTAGGTACACTAGGCGCGTGCATACAGGCGCCCGTCACTCCGTGCCCGCACACAGCCAGGGCTGGATTTACAGGTAGGTACACTAGGCGCGTGCATACAGGCGCCCGTCACTCCGTGCCCGCACACAGCCAGGGCTGGATTTACAGGTAGGTACATTAGGCGCCCGTCACTCCGTGCCCGCACACAGCCAGGGCTGGATTTACAGGTAGGTACACTAGGCGCCCGTCACTCCGTGCCCGCACACAGCCAGGGCTGGATTTACAGGTAGGTACACTAGGCGCCCGTCACTCCGTGCCTGCGCATAGTAAACGTTGTGGGCCCCGTCACGTGACATTTCTCAGCTGGCCACGCACAGGGCTGTATGCTTGTGGGCGGCACATGTAAACGCTGCCCTGCTGGATGCAGAATTCACAGGCTGTCGGAGCTCACCGGCACGTATAGACGGCGCGCGCTCAGGTGAAGGCGTCGCATACGCTGATCCCAGGTAGACCCTCACCGCAGGCACCGCGTGGCTCAGTCCAGCCGCTTTATTTGTGGCTGTGACAACGTTTCGGCCTTATCACCGGGGAGCAGAATCCAGCGGGTGTTGAGGACCCAGAATGCGGGCGAATCCCTATATAGAGTTTACTGCATGGCAGCCACACATACTGCAGCGCAGCAGAGTGGAGGAGCAGTAGGACAGGCAGAGAGGCACTGGGGGAGGGGAGGCCCTCAGCCACCAAACACAGTATTACACCATGAGCTGAACCCCATGGGCCACCAGCAAAGGGAAGCACGTGGCCAGGCGCCATCTTCCTGGAGACTGCTTGACATACATTGGTCTCCGGAAAAATGGCGAGAGGTCAGGCGCTCGAACGCTTCAGAACCTAAACCAATAAAAATGCAGCGCTCGTTTCATTCTTCCGGTGCGTGTTTGGAACGCAGCGTGCGTGTCACTGCCTGCAAAGGATTCTACTGTTAGACGGGTTACCAAGGTAACTGCGCGGGCGACGGTGTGGGGGGTCACAAGGAGACCCGGGGGGTGCACAGAAAGACTGGGGGGGGGTCATGAAGAGATGGGAGGGGGCACAAACGGTGGGGAGGGTGCGGTTGGGGAAGGTGTGGAGGTGGGGGGAAGGTATGGAGGTTGGGGGAGGGGCGTTTGGGGAAGGTGTGGAGGTGGGTGCGGTTGGGAAGGTGTGGAGGTGGGTGCGGTTGGGGAAGGTGTGGGGTGGGGGGAGGGTGCGGTTGGGAAGGTGGGGGGAGGGTGCGGTTGGGGAAGGTGTGGAGGTTGGGGAAGGTGTGAGGTGGGGGGGGGTGCGGTTGGGGAAGGTGGGGGGAGGGTGCGGTTGGGGAAGGTGGGGGAGGTGCGGTTGGGGAAGGTGGAGGAGGGTGCGGTTGGGGAAGGTGTGGAGGTGGGGGGAGGGTGCGGTTGGGGAAGGTGGAGGAGGGTGCGGTTGGGGAAGGTGTGGAGGTGGGGGGGGGTGCGGTTGGGGAAGGTGGGGGGAGGGTGCGGTTGGGAAGGTGTGGAGGTGGGGGGAAGGTATGGAGGGTGGGGGAGGGTGCGGTTGGGGAAGGTGTGAGGTGGGGGGAGGGTGCGGTTGGGGAAGGTGGAGGGTGCGGTTGGGGAAGGTGGGGGGGAGGGTGCGGTTAGGGAAGGTGGAGGAGGGTGCGGTTGGGGAAGGTGGGGGGGGAGGGTGTGGTTGGGGAAGGTGGGGGGAGGGTGTGGTTGGGGAAGGTGTGGAGGTGGGGGGGAGGGTGCGGTTGGGGAAGGTGGAGGAGGGTGCGGTTGGAAGGTGGGGGAGGGTGCAGTTTGGGGAGGTGGGGGAGAAGGTGCGGTGGGGGAGGGTGCGGTTGGGGAAGGGGGGAAGGTGCGGTTGGGGAAGGTGTGGAGGTGGGGGGGAGGGTGCGGTTGGGGAAGGTGTGGAGGTGGGGGGGAGGGTGCGGTTGGGGAAGGTGGAGGAGGGTGCGGTTGGGAAGGTGTGGAGGTGGGGGGAGGGTGCGGTTGGGGAAGGTGTGGAGGTGGGGGGGAGGGTGAGGTTGGGGAAGGTGGAGGAGGGTGCGGTTGGGGAAGGTGTGGAGGTGGGGGAGGGTGGCGGTTGGGGAAGGTGTGGAGGTGGGGGGAGGGTGCGGTTGGGGAAGTGTGGAGGTGGGGGAGGGTGCGGTTGGGGAAGGTGGGGGGAGGGTGCGGTTGGGGAAGGTGTGGAGGGGGGGAAGGTATGGAGGTGGGGGGAGGGTGCGGTTGGGGAAGGTGTGGAGGGGGTGGGGGGGGGGAGGTGCGGTTGGGGAAGGTGGGGGGAGGGTGCGGTTAGGGAAGGTGGAGGAGGGTGCGGTTGGGGAAGGTGGGGGGGGTGTGGTTGGGGAAGGTGTGGAGGTGGGGGGGAGGGTGCGGTTGGGGAAGGTGGAGGAGGGTGCGGTTGGAAGGTGGGGGAGGGTGCAGTTTGGGGAGGTGGGGGAGGGTGTGGAGGTGGGGGGAAGGTGCGGTGGGGGAGGTGCGGTTGGGGAAGGTGCGGTTGGGGAAGGGGGGAGGTGCGGTTGGGGAAGGTGTGGAGGTGGGGGGGAAGGTGCGGTTGGGGAAGGTGTGGAGGTGGGGGGGAGGGTGCGGTTGGGGAAGGTGTGGAGGTGGGAGGAGGGTGCGGTTGGGGAAGGTGTGGGGGGAGGGTGCGGTTGGGGAAGGTGCGGCGGTGGGGGGGAAGGTGAGGGAGGGTGCTGGAGACGCTTCTCAATCAGACCCTTTTAATTGATAAATACATTTGTTCTGACAGGGTTTATAGCAGCGATTGTGAGGCTGCAGATGCACAATGGAGGGATTCAACCTGAAATCTCCTTCGATGGCAAAGACTGAGCCCGAAATGTCACAGCTTGATGACGGGAAATGTGAGGGTCACCCTGTATCTGTATCTATCCCCTGTGTTACAGAGCCCTCACCCTGTATCTGTATCTATCCCCTGTGTGTTACAGCGTCCTCACCCTGTATCTGTATCTATCCCCTGTGTGTTACAGTGCCCTCACCCTGTATCTGTATCTATCCCCTCTGTGTTACAGCGCCCTCACCCTGTATCTGTATCTATCCCCTCTGTGTTACAGTGCCCTCACCCTGTATCTGTATCTATCCCCTCTGTGTTACAGCGTCCTCACCCTGTATCTGTATCTATCCCCTGTGTTACAGCGTCCTCACCCTGTATCTGTATCTATCCCCTCTGTGTTACAGCGTCCTCACCCTGTATCTGTATCTATCCCCTCTGTGTTACAGCGCCCTCACCCTGTATCTGTATCTATCCCCTCTGTGTTACAGCGTCCTCACCCTGTATCTGTATCTATCCCCTCTGTGTTACAGCGTCCTCACCCTGTATCTGTATCTATCCCCTCTGTGTTACAGCGTCCTCACCCTGTATCTGTATCTATCCCCTCTGTGTTACAGCGTCCTCACCCTGTATCTATCCCCTCTGTGTTACAGCGTCCTCACCCTGTATCTATCCCCTCTGTGTTACAGCGTCCTCACCCTGTATCTATCCCCTCTGTGTTACAGCGCCCTCACCCTGTATCTATCCCCTCTGTGTTACAGCGTCCTCACCCTGTATCTATCCCCTCTGTGTTACAGCGCCCTCACCCTGTATCTGTATCTATCCCCTCTGTGTTACAGCAGCCTCACCCTGTATCTGTATCTATCCCCTCTGTGTTACAGCGCCCTCACCCTGTATCTGTATCTATCCCCTCTGTGTTACAGCGCCCTCACCCTGTATCTGTACTGTCATTGATCTCTGTACCCCAAGAGGGTCACATCTGTCAATGCCGCTTATAACGTGGGTGTTTCTGTCCGTGCAGAATGCTCCCCTTCAAGTCAGTATTCCCCAGGCGTACTGCTTCTGGCCCAGAACGCCGGCAATAACACACAGGAGATCCTTGCAGGTTCAAACCCAAATGGAGACTGATTTTTATTTTCACTTTACCTTTTGAAAAACACACATACAGGGAAGGTACAGAAACAATGGAAACATGCCCAGCATTGGAACAATGGCTTAGGAGTCAGATAACAACCACCTGGGTGAAACTTGTTGCTGGGGGGGAGGTGTGGGTTGATGGAAGCATGTGAAGACAAAGGAATCCATTAGTTATGGGGGGGGGTATGCTCTACAAGACAGGCTAGTAATACAGAGGTCACACTATACAGAGAGAAGGTACACAGAAAACACAAACGACCTGCTGTCATAGATCTGACATAGCGCTCCACGCGTCAAACCCCCAAGACTTTTATTCCCATGGCGAAAACCCCAAAAGACACAGATATTTGGTTTGAGAAAGACTTTAAGTTCCTTTTTATATTGTGTGTTTTTAAATGTAGTGTAAATTGCTTGGTTTTAGTTTAAATGTAAATGTGAACTTGATGTGTTTTGAAGGTGCAGACCTTTCTTTCGTTTAGAATGTAAAATAGATTTGAGTGCGGTTATTATGCGGGAGGGTTTTCCCCTTATCTAGTTGCATGGTTGATCTTTCAAGAGTCTGGCTTTAATCTGATCTATTGGAACAATAGATTATGTAAATGATGTGTGATATGAAGGCTAAGTAATGTTTATTGTAAATATCTAACTGACATAATGTAATCAGAGTTTTAGTAGGTCAATGTTCGTCATTTGGTTTATGTAAATTATGGCTGTTGGATTTAAGCATAAATAGTGGCGTTTTTGTTCATTAAAGGTCAGAGAGAGATTCCTGTTTAAACCTATAGCTTGTCTGGTGTCGGATTCAGGGTACCCACTCTCACCCTCAGAAGGCACAGAGCGGCCTTCTGGACATTCAAAGAGGCTCCAAGGCAGAGGATCAGAACAAGCAGGTCTGGAGCTACAGATCAGGCTGCTCGAGGCACTGAGTTTCGAGCAATTTAGCGGCCGGCCTGATCTGGGTAAGGGGGTGTCTGGAGAGCCAGGACAAGCAGAAGGAGGGGGTTCCCGTCACACCTGAATTTAGAATTGCAGCCATAGGGTGACTTTAGCAAAGGAAAGAGCAGGGAAACAATATAAAACATCAGGCTCGCACCTCCCAAATACATTTCTAGGCCCATGTAATTTGAGTCCAAAATGACACACATCACACCGCTTCCTTGCAGGACCCTGTGACGGAACCGTTCTCTTCCGCCTGTCCTGACTCTCCAGACACTCCTTCATTGTGGTCAGCCCGGCTACTGGGATCTCTATTGTAAATATCTGACGAAGAGATAAACATTCATTAGCCTTTAGCTCACACAACATATCAGATTAAAGACAAACACTATCACCGATCCCTTGAAGTAAACATGCAGCCAGATAAGGGTAAAAGCCCTGTTGCATAAATTACACAGCAGTAAAGCTTGTTTACTGGCTATACAAAAACACATTTACCTACAGGAATATAAGTATTTTTAACCCTTTCGCTGCTGAGGCATTTCCTGCCCGTGTGCTGAGCTCATTTTTACCGTTTTGTGCTCATCATGTTTAGATGCGATTTGAAGTCAAGTTTTCTTATATGACCAAGACAAATTATATATCCTTTTTTTCAGCAGACTCCACAGATTCAAAATTTATCATTATTATGTGTATAAGTAAAGAGTTAAAAAAAAAAGAAAAAAAAAGGGGGAAAAAAAGTAAAATTTTGTTAAAATTCAGAAGAACAACATTGCATATTTTTTTCTATCTACACTTTATGACCAGAACTATTGTGGTTATATATTGATACATTAGGTGCCTTTTTAAAAATGGTGTAATGGAGAATATTTCATGGTTTTTTTGTACAAAAATATGCAGTTTTCTAAAAATCAAAAAAATCTGCTTTTTTCTTATGTCATGACTCATTGTATGTAATACATAAAATTAGTATATCTAAACCAATTGAAATGGAAAAGCTATATATTTTCTGAAACTAGACAAAATTCCGCAAAAAAAGAGACCTTTATGACACATTTTTAAATTTATTTTGTTATTCATAACTTTATTCAAAAAACATCATATTTAATGTAAAAAAAAAATCATAATAGGTCAAGATTTATATTGCATAATTTCATATTAATTTTTGGGGTAAAATATTTTTGTTTTGCTTAACTATATAAATATATCCCTCCTATAAAATAATAGATCCAATTTGATTGCACAGATCAAGTTTAGGCAGCGTTGGAGGTGCTAATTTGCGCCATGCGCAAAATAAATTTAGAGAAGCTTTTTATGCCGGTTTTTGAAAGGAGGCATACCTGCAATTAAATGGCTCTAGCTCAACAGGGATCTAAAATATGCCAAATAAAGTATATATCCGGACAAAGTAGACTTCCAGATGAATCAAACGTGGGGTTACTTATTATTCTATCATAAATATTGAGCCCGCAACAACTTGTGGAATTTGGATTTGTGCGCAAAAAAAAAAAAAAAAAATTATTTCAATCACTTCAGACATGATAAAATCTTTGAAAACTAGGCCTTTCTCTAGCTCAACGCAAAGCCCCAACCCTTGTGATAAAAATGAGACCCAGGTTTAGTGGTCCGGGTCCCCCTAGATGGAGCACGAGGCGCTAATTTGCGCCATGCGCAAAATAAATTTAGAGAAGCTTTTTATGCCGGTTTTTGAAAGGAGGCATACCTGCAATTAAATGGCTCTAGCTCAACAGGGATCTAAAATATGCCAAATAAAGTATATATCCGGACAAAGTAGACTTCCAGATGAATCAAACGTGGGGTTACTTATTATTCTATCATAAATATTGAGCCCGCAACAACTTGTGGAATTTGGATTTGTGCGCAAAAAAATAAATAAATGGAAATTCCACATGCTGTTGCGCCCTCTATTTTTATGATAGAATTTTATTTAACCCCTCATTTGATTCATCTGGGTGTCTAGTTTCTCCTAATATATACTTTATGTGGTCTGTTTTAATTTTCTGTTGGGCTAGAGACATTTAAATGCAGGTATGCCTTCTTAAAAAAAAAAAAAAAAACATTCACAAAATTTTCCCCATGAATTTTGATCAACAATTATGTAGTCTATCAACAATTGTATAGTGACTCAAAATGCTACACAAACACACAACAAGCCCGCCACACATTTTACATTCACTCAATCAGTTGGATTGGCACATGGGGCATCCATGTGAGCAGTAACGCCACGTCAAGGCCCCAACCAGGTTACTGACCATTCACACATCTTTCACATCTGTTTCACTCACCGAATCACACACCTTTCATGCAAGAAGCTAGTAAAAGTGGAGTGAGTGACGTTAAGGGGGCAAAGAAGGGAAAAGTGCAGAAACACGGAAGGGGAAAAGAGAAAGATAATGAGGATTAGAGGGGGTGGAATAGAAACACCCCCCCCATTCACATCTGTTTCACTCACTGAATCACACACCATTCATGAAAGAAGATAGGTAAGGGAAGTGGGTGAAGGGAAGGGGCAAAGAAAAGGGCAGAGACAAAGAAGTTGAAGACACACCATTAACACCGCAGTTCAATCTGTCTTCAGAGGCTTCTTTCTACATCTGACGTACGGAGGACATCAGATTGTTGGGGATGGGGCAACCTATTTTATTGTATGTGGGGTGAATTACATTATAACTGGGGGTGGGTAGTGAACTGTAGGTGGGTAGTGAAACGTGGTGGGTATTGAACCGGAGTGGGTAGTGAAACGTGGTGGGTAGTTTTTTTTATAACACTGCTATAAAATAATGGGGATGGTTTTGGTTTGTTTTTTTATTGGGAAAATTTAGAGGAATAGCACTATCCAGGAATAAATGCCAGCATGATCCGGGCAAGCTCTGTCCAGATTACACTGCACTGTGTCCATCAGAATGTCATCAAGATCTGCAAAGATCTTAACGGTGCTATAGCCAGATTTATCAAGAAGCACAAAATCAGTGGCATACCTCAACCTGTAATCTGTTTGTTCTCAGCCGAGAAACAATTCGGTCCCGGTATGCCACTAGTAATGTGTCACTGTATGATAAATCTTGAAACAATCGGGCACACAAAGACCTGGTTTGGAGGGGCAGTCAGGGCAGTGAAGGCGGCTTTCCTTACGCCGCCCTTGGCGCGCGCAAACCCGACACCTTTTACATGGGGTCACTCTTTTTTCAGTTGGAGGAATGTAGCCAGGAAAGTGGCGGTCACGCAACCTAATTACATCCTCCACCTCTTCAACAATGGGAGCATTCTCTTCTGGACAGAGAAGGGACTCGATAACAGATTCCTGAAATTTTAGGAATGTTATCCGTCGGGCATGAGTGGCCTGATACAAGATGAATGCGTTAAGCATTGACATCTGTATCAGATGGACTGCCAGCTTTTTGTACCATACATATGCCTTGCGAGAAGCGAGATATGGTACAAGCATCTGGTCAGACTTGTCCACTCCCCCCATGTACCGATTATAATCCTGTACACATAGGGGTTTCATGATAGGGGAATCTCTCCATCTGACGTGAACTGCAGATGTGCATTCATTATGTATCGTTGTAAGTAAATGCACATCCTTTTTGTCTGTGTATTTCACAGCCAGCAGTTCACCGCAGCGCAAGGCAGATGTTTCTCCTCTCTTTTGCTTCCCAAACTGTTTTGTTGGAAAGCCTTTCCTATTCGAACGGATGGTGCCACAGGCTCCAGTACCATTGCTGTACAAAAATTTGTACAACGGCACACCCGTGTAAAAGTTATCTGTATAAATACAGTAACCTTTACCGAATAGTGGATAAGCGAGGTCCCACACTATTTTTTCAGTGGTGGAGAGGGCGGGGGGCAGTCAGGGGGGGCCAGCTGCGAGTCCTTTCCAGTGTACACACGAAAGCGATACATGTATCCACTGGAGCTTTCGCACAGCTTATAAAGTTTTATCCCATACCGAGCTCGCTTCGAAGGGAGGTACTGCTTGAAAACAAGACGTCCCTTATAAAGCAGCAAGGACTCGTCGACTGACAAGTTTTGGCCTGGAGTGTATAACTCTTCAAATCTTGCCATCAGATGGTCAAGAAGTGGCCGCAACTTGTACAGTCGGTCGTGATCTGGGTGGTCACGGGGCAAAGCATTTGCATTATCATTATAATGCAAATACCGCAGGAGCAATAAATATCTGTCCCTGCTCATAGTAGCAGGGAAGATAGGGGTGGTTTGGGTACTCTTTTTTGACCAGTATGAGGCTATGCTGGGTTTTTGCACAATCCCCATCTGCAGAGTGAGGCCCCAGAACTTCCTCATCTCTGGCAAACTGGTTGGGGTCCATTTACGCGCCCTCGCACTTGGCAACAATTCTGCCCCTAGACCTTGAAAATATTGTTCGGCATACAGATTGCTCTGCTGAACAATAAATTCCAAGAACCCATCATCTATAAATAGCTGAAAAAAGTTGATCGGTTCAAAATTAGTGGTGTCCACTAGTATACCAGGATTGCCAGAAAATTGTGGCAATACTGGCTGGACCATATTAGGGGAGGTCCAGTCAGATCCTGGTTCAGGCATCGCCACAGCCTGTGTTGCAGATACCCCTGCAATAGGCCTTTGGGCCGGTGCAGGATCAGGTAGTGCAACTACAGACCGTGCGGTCCCTGCATTACACAGGAGCACCCTGGTAACTCCATGCGGCCACGCCGTGGCTCATCATGTAGTTCTTCGTCACTGGAACCATCACTATCTGATGATGCTCCAGGGACAAAGTCACTGCCTGAATCTTCAAAAGATTCATCAGCGCTGAGATCAGAGTCTGACATCATAAGGACGTCAGCTGCTTCCTCAGCGCTTAGAAACCTTTTAGCCATAATTTGCTTTCTGAAAATGTATTTTCAAAAGAAAATTACGCCGTTTGATAGTATCTCTATATATATATATGTGTGTATATATATATATGCACGTGTGTGTGCGTATATAATATATTCTATATATATATATATAAGCGTGCGCGTGTGTGCGTGCGTGTGTGTGCGTGTGTGTGCGCGTGTGTACGCGTGTGTGCGTGCGCGTGTGTGCGTGTACGCGTGTGTGCGTGCGCGTGTGTGCGTGTACGCGTGTGTGCGCGCGTGCGCGCGTGTGCGTGCGTAAATATGTGTATATATATGTGTGTGTGCGTATATATGTATATATATGTGTGTGTGTGTATATATATATATATATATATATATATATATATATATATATATAATGTGTGTATTAGGAATTTATCACCTATTTTATGGAGACAGCCTCTGCGACACTAACACCTCTCAATCCACATGCAGACTGAGGATAGAAATGAAAAAATTATCAAGATTTGAAAAATTCATTCCCCGTGATTGGCTGGAGGGTCAATCGCTAGGTTACGGGGTCATTTTAGGGTTATATTTCTATCCTCAGCGGCCATGTTGGAGGTGGCAGTGATAATTGTGACAGCTAAGTGATCATTGTTACTACAGTGATCACATAGCTGTAACAATAAAAAGTGAAATAAAATAATAAAAAGGGGATTGTATTTTTATTAAATGTGGGGTTTGGGGGCATCTGGGCAGTTTTGATTTTTTTTACTGCCCTTAGAGACCCTGTGTGTAGTGTTTTTTACTTTATGTTTTTTTTTTTACATTTTTTTTACGTTTTACATTATAATGAGGCACACCGTTGGAAAGCTCAGGCTCTGGGCTTTCCATCGGTGCCTCATTTATTACTGCAGCCCTTACGGATGAGGAGATAGAGAGGTCCTAAGGACCTCTCCCCCCTCCTCCTAAGGGCTGTCTATGCGGCTGTTGAAGGTGACGTCATCACGCCAGGCGTGATGACGTCACCCCGCGACTCCCATGATCCCACAGTGAGGGCCGACATCCCGGATGTCGGTCCCTCACTGTTTGCCGCCGGGGATCTCATTCACACCGCCGCTTCGCTGCCGGGAGGATCGGACGCGCTGAGCGCGTCCTCCGCACAGCAGCGGGAACTTCCTGGACGCGCTCAGCGCGTCCGTAGCAGCGAAGTGGTTAAACTAAAGCTATGCCATTTTACACTAAACTAATTTAAACTAAAACCAAACGATGCAAAATATATTTAAAATCACACGATATAAATGAACATAAAGTCTCTTGGGGTTTGACGCGTGGAGCGCCACGTCAGCTCCATGACAGACCCCCATGTTCTCCCCAGCAGACTCCCGTGCCTTCCTCCAGTCCTCAGACGTAGCTTAAGGACCGGGACACATAGAGCCTGCTAGCACCCCCAGAAATTTTATTATATATTTTTATTATTATTAATTTATATAGCGCTAACATATTTCGCCGCGCTGAACAACGGGCATGATATAGACAGGGTTACAATACACTGAGACTGAACAACATTTGATAAACCAGTACAGGAGGAAACAAGGGCCCTATTCTCGTGGGAACTCACAATCTAGAAGGGTTGAGGTGGAAACAAGAAGAGAGGGCTGCAGGGTGCGAGTGATGGGCTGCAGGGTGCGAGTGATGGGTATCATGGAACTGACATAGCGCTCCCCGCATCAAACCCCAAGACTTTTATTTCCATGGCGAAAACCCCAAAGACATAGACCGCTGCTTTGGGGAAGACCTTATGTTCATTTATATTGTGTGGTTTTAAATGTATTGTCGCTGAACCCCTTGCTCAGAGACTGGACTGTATTAACCCCTCGCTCCTCTGCTATTTCTCTTGGCTAAGCTATTTGTCTGTTAGTGTTTTAAAGTGATGTTTTTGTGACTCCCCCCCCCCCCCCCCCCCATCAGCACGTAATCAAAATGCCTTTAAACCTGTCCCTTAGGCACTGTGTTATCCGACACCAGGGTTAGCCTGGGATTGAAAGCATGAGCCAATCACCATCCAAGATGCTAGAAGGGCCAACCAATCCCATTCCTGGAATGCACCTCATTGCCTGTAATGGAGCCATCTGTAGAAACTTTAAACGTCTGCGCCCCAAAACTAACTGCTCCAGTGGGGTGATTTTTCAAAGGTGGGGTGATCCTCCTGCGAGCTACCGTTGTGGTGATTTTTTTTCAGGAGGGAGCCCCATTGGGTAACGGAGATGGGGGGACACGTGGAGAATGGAGATGGGAAAGGAGAGCCGTTCAGACCTAACAGGAACCCACTTTGCTGAGCCTTTCTTGACCCCAGGAGCTTAAGCAGCCCTGACCATGTGCTATCCAAGGGGGATATCTACTATATGCTGCCATTCGTGCCCCTACCCCCAGATCTGGGCGCTTTTTGGACTGTGACACCCTAGGGACCCGAGCTATCAAAAGGTACCCCTGGATAGCTGCTGCTCCTTTGGAATCTCCCCCAAACAAGGACCTGTGCTCTGTATGACTGCAGTTACAGTTAATTATAAGGCGCCACCAAGTACCATAGCGCTGTACAATGGGAAAGACAGGATAACCAATATACATGCAATTTAAACACATAGAACAGTACCAAAGAAGCCCCTGCTCAAGAGTCCTCTGAGAGGACCAGATGGGGAACTGCTGGATGACGGTGCCGGAATGTCAGGGGGCGGGAATGTTAACTGTTATTATCTGATTGTGAACCAAATATAAGCAGGTCATGTGAAATGGCCAGTGTGTATCCTGTAATGAACATACAGCCTGCCTGGTGTCTCAGCTACGCTACAGCTATAATCACTCTCAGAAGGCACAGAGCGGCATTCTGGAAATGCAAAGAGGCTCCAAGGCAGGGGTTCAGAACAAGCGGGTCTGGAGCTGTAGATCAGGCTGCTCGAGGCACTGAGTTCCCAGCAACTCAGAGGCCGGGCTGATCCTGGTAAGGGGGTGTCTGGAGAGCCAGGACAGACGGGAAGAGACGGCTTCCCGGCACGACGGGCCGCAGGGTGAGAGTGACGGGCCGCAGGGTGAGAGTGACGGGCCGCAGGGTGAGAGTGACGGGCCGCAGGGAGAGAGTGACGGGCCGCAAGGAGAGCGTGACGGGCCGCAGGGAGAGAGTGACGAGCTGCAAGGTGAGTGATGGGAGTGGTTGGGGTAAATAAGAAATTAGACAAGGCTGTAGATCTGAGGTCTTTCAGGGTTAGAAGTGGAACTGGTTTAATCAGAAAACAAGCACACATTTATGTGGTCAAACGGGTCATTTACATTAACAAAATCACAACATCTAGGGCAGCGATGGCAAATGTGTGCCATATGGCCCTTTTTGCTGGCACGCGAGCCATACAATAATAAAATTGGGAGTGTGGAAATAATAAAATGGGGGAAAAAATGGGGAAATTATAAAACAAGGGGACATAAAATAAGAAATTAAATGTGTTTTGTAAGTGAAGGGTGTGTAGGTGCATGTATAGGTATATAATAGGGGAGTGTAAGCATATGTACAGTGGTTTGAGTCTAATTGGACTAATTGCAGGGTTGGCACTTACTTTATAAATAAATAAATATTTTACCAGGAAGGATACATTGAGATTTCTATAGTTTTAAAGTACAGTGGCAAGAAAAAGTATGTGAACCCTTTGGGATTACGTGGAGTTTTGCATGAATTGGTCATAAAATGTCTCTGATCTTCATCTAAGTCACAACAATTTGAAAAACACAGTCTGCTTAAAATAATACAACACAAACATTATATGTTTTTATTGAACAGAACATGTAAACATTCACAGTGCAGGGTGGAAAAAGTATGTGAACCTTTGGAATTAATAACTGGTTGACCCTCCTTTGGCAGCAATAACCTCAACCAAACGTTTCCTGTACTTGCAGATCAGACCTGCACAACGATCTGGAGTAATTTTGGACCAAAACTTTTTCTAGCCACTGTACGTCCTGGGTTTGAGGCACATAAGTTGGTTTTGTGATCCAGTTTGGGCACTCGGGCTCAGAAAGGTTCACCATCACTGTTCTAGGGGGACCTAATCAGACTGAACAGATAATTGCACAAACATTTACTTTTTGGAAGGTGAAACATAATTTAGATTAGGTAGACAGTTACATTAAACATTACTTAACATTTCGAAAGGAGTCGAGACAATGGGTGACCGCGATTCACAAATAGATTACAGTTTAAAACAGGCAGGGTTTGTCTGACAGCGAAGATTATGTTTGAGGAGCTGTTAATTGTGGAATTTTCCTATTTCATGACGTAAAGTTCGAATTTTGATTAGGACTCGGATGCGAGTATTTGCTTTCTCTTTTTCATTTATTATCCTCAGCAGCAAGAATATATTAACATATTTGAAGTGAAACAAACAAATTTTTCCCCCACAACAGGGGTTAACTCAGGATCCCCACTGTCCGTTCCCCAATGTTCCATGTAGCTCCGCCCCTCCTCTTTTTCTTGATGAACCGAGCCAATACATCCAACAGGTACTCGTAGAAATCCCAACGGGGAGGAGACGGAGGAAACAAAGGAATCCAACGTGGAAAACTAAAGAACGTGCAACCAAAGGATCATCATGCTGAAAGAAAGCAAAGACCTGAAAATGTGATTAGTCCCTGAGCCATAACTATGTGCATAAAACATTTCTAGCGCCAGAAGAACAACAGTAGGCGAAGACAAAAAAGCAATAAAGTTTGAGAATACGCAAAACAAAGAACAAACCATAATGATACATCACTTGCGCATAAATAACAGACAAAGACACAAATCATTTAGTGACACAAAACCAAGAAGTACATCAAAGGGTGGGAGAATACTGGCGGGAAATACTCGCCTCCGAGTCCTTATTAAAATTTAAACTTTCCATCATGAAATCGGAAAATTCCACAATTTTATTACAGGACTCTGAGGCTCATATTTGCCAGTTCAAAGCTAGTCGGAGAGGAATCCAGGTGTTATCCCATACTCCAATGAACCCATCTGTATTAGGCGGAACCGTGGACGACTCGCGTTCCAGTAGCCCAGGTCTGCAACCACAGCTGTCTAGATCAGACCGAAAAGTCTTGGACTCATCAGGAGAACCGGAAATCAGCCAAGCTAATAGACCAAGATTGTCTTGCAGGAGGAGAGGATGATGAAAGCCCTCAACGTCTTGTAGGAGGTCCCGGTGATGTGGGAGCATTCTAGGGCAGTCGATCGCAAACTCCAGCAGGGATGGGAACCATGGTTGACCTGGCCAAAATGGAGTTATTATAACATTCGTCGCCTTTTGTTTCTGAACCTGGGAAATCATCCGTGTGATGAGCGCAAATGGAGGAAAAGCATAATGGCGAGTTCCAGACTAGTTCTGGAGAAAAGCATCCGTAGCCAACGCTTCAGGATCCGGTTTCCAACTGAAGAAGAGAGGAAGTTGAGTATTCAACCTGGACGAGAATAAATCCCTCTTCAGGGGTCCCCACAGAGAATGGATATCTGAGAAAACCGATGACAGAATGCGCCAATCTACGGAATCTAGCAGATGTCTACAATTACAATCTGCGATCTGGTTGGAAAGGCCCAGGATGAATTGAGCCTGGACCCAGATAATGGCGTGGAGACAGAAATTCCAAAAGGAGATTGCCATGCGGGCCAGGGATTCCGACCTGGGGCCCCCCATGGCGTTGATATAACGCTCTGCTGGGAAATTGTCGAGGCGAAGAAGAATGTAATGATGGGAAGAATTCTTGGTGAAACATTGAAGAGCAAACAGACCCTCTAACAATTCCAAGGTTTTGATATGGAGAATGCGTTCAGAGCTGGACCCTCGACCACCCGTCTCTAAACCATCACAATGAGCTCCCCAGCACAATCCGCTGGCATCTGAATCAATAACGAGGGTCGGATGAGGAGGAACCAGATGTTTCCCATTCCAGGCCGACATGTGAGCATGCCACCACTGCAGGTCTTCTCGAGCATCCTCCGATAGATGGATAGCTTCTGGATATTCCAAACCATCCCCTGGGGAACAAGCTTTGAGACGTTGTAGGGCTCGATAATGAAGCGGAGCTGGAGTGATCGCCAATCAACCTGGCCAACATCCGCAGTGTAGGAGCTGAATGACGGAGAAGAGATGAAACCTCCTTTCTGAGGTCGTGCATCTTGGAAACCGGCGGGAAGAGCATCAGATTGTGCGAGGCCAAACGATAACCCAAAAACTCAATTTGTTGTGTTGGAATCAGAAGGGATTTCTGTTCGTTGACGAGGAAACCCAGGTCTTGAATCAGAGTAATAGTCCATTGAAAGTGAGTCAGAAGAACCTCTCGTGAGTGGGACATCAGGAGAATATCACCCAAGTAGATAACTAGAGGTACTCCTCTCGAACGAAGCGAGGCGACAACTGGCTTCAGTAACTTTGTGAAGCACCATGGAGCTGAAGAAAGGCCAAAGGGGAGACACGTGAAACGCCAAACTCTGCCTGAGCAACTAAATTGCAGAAAATCCCTGTGGGAAGCGTGAATGGGAATGGGAACCGTAAGGTAGGCATCCTTTAAATCCAATTTGACCATCCAGTCGTCTTGAAGCAGGACATGTTGAGTGTGAATGCCTTCCATCTTGAAATGTCTGTACCTCACAGACTTGTTCAGTTTGCGAAGATTGATCACTGGATGCATGCCTCCAACCTTTTTACACACCAGGAACATGGTGCTCATAAAACCTTCCGAAGAAGGATGAGCCGGTTCCACGGTGCCCTTGCGGATAAGATCTCATATCTCCTCCTGAACCAGTAACTGCTGAGCATGCGCAAAATGAAGCTGCGCTGGGGCGTGACGCTGCGTCGGAGGTTTAACAAAATCGATCAAAAAACCTGGAACAGCGGATAAAATCCAAGCATCAGTTGAAAGATGAACCCAATTGCGATAAAATAGCCCGATTTGACCCCCAATTTTCTGCCCATGAAAGGGAATAACTTGAAATTCTCTCACCTGAAGGTCTCCTGAAAGTGGGATCTCTGCTCCGGGCCGGGCCCCCACGCCATGGTCTGGCTCTTGATGGGAAGAATTGTGTGCTGGTGGACGTGTCAGTGTAGGACTGATATTGGTAGGAAGGGCCTGATGAGAGAGTAGGACCTGCACGGCCGGAAGAGCGACCCCCCCCCCGCCGGCCCTGTGAAAGACCTGTCCCGGGAAAACTCTCTTAATAGTAGACTCTGCCTTATCCAGTAAAGAAAAAGCTCCTACATAGGTGTTAAGTTTCTTAGCAAAAGGGTCCCCAAATAGTTGTTGGCCTTGTGCTACGACACTCAGGTCAGTGGTTGCCATATGGGATAGCTGGGGGTCCATCTTGAGTAGAATGGTTTTCCTCCGTTTGGAAGCCGGGGCTGTTTTGGCATTACCGAGAAAACATAGGGACCTCTGTAATAAGCCGCACAATTCATCGTGGTCAATAGGGGTATGTGAAAGTCTAGCCCGGTGTACCACATCCAGGGCCTTAACTAGTGGTCCTGTAGTGTCTAGAATTTTATCTTGACAAGTTCGCATAGCGAAATTAATCCCCTTCTTAGCAGACCAACCTTTGTTGGCCATAAACTTTTGGAAGGCCTCATCGACCTCTGGGGTGACGCAGGTCTTCCCTTCAGTAGTGGGTCTTGGACATTCTGCTTTTAAGTTGGAACGAGAAAATGTATCTATGGGAAAACGCATGATAGAGTCTACATATCTCTCTATGTGGGGTAGAGGTGTCCAAGCGGACAAATTTGGGTGGGAAATATCCTTGGGGTTAAAAAGGGGGTTACCCTGTGGATCATAAATAATGTTGCCCACTTGTATAGGAGGTTCCTCCTCCTCTCCCATCAAATCCTCATCTACCTCAGGTGCGTACAAATCAAAGGACTCATCCCCCTCATCTTCCCTGTACTCAGGGTCTATTACCACTGAGGGGGTTCCCACGGGGACGAGACTCCAGTCGCTGACCTTGGGTCTCTTATCATCTGCCGCTTTTCGCGCCCCGCGGTCAGGGGCCCTTTTGCAAGAACCATGCTCGCCAATCTGTTCAGGCATTGGTGCGGGGATGCCAGCCCCTCCAAAAGCACCTCTTAGGGCAAAGGTCTGGGAACCAGAGGGTCTGGAGACAGACGGGGCATTGGGGACCTATTCCTGTCCTGTATCTGACACATGGGGGCACAGGTAGGATGTGAAGGGGAAGCTGTGGCAAAGGCAGAGCAGCTGGCTGGCTGGGGAGCAGAGTAGAGCATAGTTACCACATCCGGCATTGACTGTTTGAGGGAGACATGAAGGTCACTCACAGCTGATGAAAGTGTGGATGAAATAGATGACCGCAGGGAGCTTTCCAGAGCAGCAAATCTTTCCTTTAGAGCTGGATTTTTTATGGTGGTGATGATGGGGTTCCACTAGAGGATTCCTCCAAGCCTGGGAAAGGGGGGGACTGTCCTCCAAAACGGAACATCGGGAGTTAGGAGAGGGGGTCCTAGGGAGCTTTGAGAGGGACATGACCTGTGTGTGAGGTGATTGAAATGCCGCTGACTAAGTGCGAGTGAGGGGGCGGCTCGCGCTGACGTGGGAAGACCATCTCCTCACAGAAAGAAACAGCACGTGCGCCTGCTGAAAAACCCAGCGCCTCGCACAGGAGCGGGAAAAACGGGACGAAAAGTGAAAAAAATACAAATTATGGAGACCAGGCTGGCCAAAAAGCAGAAAATTTAACAAGGAAAAGGGAAAAAAACCAAAAGGGGACGGGACCACGCGATCCCAACTGCCGGTGTGGCGGAAGCACCGACCTCCGCGGCTAAAACCGGGAGAGTCAGCGTTCCGCCAGAGGGTTAACAAAAAATAACAAACTGCTAAAATACAGAATAATATATATATATAATTAAAACCACATTTATTCACAATTTAACATAAAATATTGCAGAGACGTGCAGAGGTACTTGCACTCACAATCTTCAGTTTCAGTAAAAGATATTCAGCCAGGGATCGAGTCCTCCATGAAACAGTTGATGGAGGTGGAAGAAAAAAAGGGAAAAAAAATGGAAGGGAGGAATTAAGTGCAGACTGTATCGTCCCAGATAGGAGTGAAGAAATAAGAGATATACTCACATATTCTGGAGCCGATTTAAATAAATGGGCACCAAACAGAAGGCAGATCGGTGGATTTAAATCAAGGGTCACCGATTCCCCAACCTCAGGTCCACAAGGCAGGAAACCAGATCCTTAGGAATATCTATTCAGGATGCCGAAGGAATAAATCACCCAGGATCATACAGGGTGGAAATTCACAATCTGTTTTATTAAAACAATAAATAAAATACACCGCAAAGGCGTTTTGCTAGAAGTAGCTTCATCAGTGGGTGTCTGGGACGATACAGTCTGCACTTAGTTCCTCCCTTCCATTTTTTCCCCTGTTTCATTGAGGACTCGATCCCTGGCTGAATATCTTTTATTGAAACTGGTGATTGTGAGTGCTAGCGCCGCACACCAGCTCTGTAACCTGCAGCTTTATACCTAAACGGTTTTGGGGATTTGCCGTTTGTTTGGACAGCCCGGCCGCTGCATCTCCAATCTGGCCAGGATAAACAGCTTTTTTTTCTTTTTTTGTATGGACTATTTTTATACACACTATCTTTTATTCCATTTTTAATTTTGTTCACTTCATTTTTTCACCTTTTAATTGTTTTATTCGTTTTTATGGACTTAAAGGATTAATATTTTTTTTTTATTTTTTTTTTGCACTTATTTATTGTATTTTGCTTAGTACTTTAACTGCAGCACAAGGATCAAGCACTGAGCCTTATTTCCAGCGTCTGGACAAATTACCACACCCTTTATAGAGCACCTTGCTCACTCATTGTGTTCAGCCCATTTCTATGGTGTTTTAGCCTTAGAGCTACCTACAAATCATCTATTTTTGCAGAGTTCATTACATTTAACACTGTTTGATCTTTGGTTTTTTTTTTTTCTTGCAGTACACATTTTACTATTAAGTCACGTCCTATGTAAGTTCACGGATGTCACATTTTTTTGTGGTTCCATTTGTATTTTTTTGCTTGATAATAAATTTTATCCTTTTTTATTCTATTTCTGGTCAATACCGTCCTCTCACGCAGTGAGTCTCCTACTTATTTTTAGTTTTTTTATATACAGTCCATTTCCTTTTAGACATGTGCACAGCACAAAATTTAGTTTTGAATTAATGGATTAGTCCTAAAATGCAATTTATTTAGCTGCTAAAGAAATTTGTTTTCAGTTCTTTAGTATGAAAACTAATTTTATTCATCCGAAAACTGAACAATACAATTACTATTGTAGTGGCTCCTCAGAGGGCTGAGATCGCTGCTTGTTACAGTATCTCTCACTCTCAGCACAATGTGTCAGGCAAAGCTGTTACAGTAACTGACTGCTGCTCATCACAGCGCTCAGAGTTTCAGTAAAACTAGTAAATAATATTTTTATATATAAGAGGTTAGAACAATATTATTTCCTTGTTTTACTGAAACTCTGAGCGCTGTTACAGTCAGTTACTGTAACATCTGAGCCTGATACATTGTACTGAGAGATAATATAACAAGCAGCCGATCTCAGTGCTCACAGCCACTGGATTTAAAGGGCTAAAAAAAAAAAAGGCTCCTCTCTGTATAATGTATAGAACATCCTCCTGCATTAATTAATACCCCTCTCTGTATAATGTAGATAACATCCTCCTGAATTATTGTCCCTCGCTGTATAGAACATCCTCCTCAATTTATACCTTTCTCTGTGTAATGTTTATAACATCCTCCTGCATTAATACTCCTCTCTGTATAATGTATAGAACATCCTCCTGCATTAATTAATACCCCTCTCTGTATAGAACATCCTACTGCATTGGCATGTGGAGGGTGCAGAACTTCAGAATGCAATGCTTATCCAGCACAGGAGAGGGAACTTTTACTTAAACTTTGTATCTCTGTGGAGGAGACAGACAGGAATATAAAAGCTGGGGAGAGGGAAAATATTAACGTAAATCAATCTGAAAGCTCAGAAGAGATGACTGGTGCAAATTTATTTTTAAAATAAAATAAAGCACTTTAAATCCAGGGAAAACATTCAACTAAATCACACTGAAGGCTCATAATGACAGTAACTTTGAGAGCCGGATACTAAATGTATCAGACATAAAAACCCTTTATAACAAGCAGCACTGGGAGAGGAGAGGGACTTTATATAAAATATGTATTATAGATGAGGAAAGGGGGATAGTGCTCCTGGATAATATAAAATGTACCAGACCTAAGCCCCTATTATGCAGAGCGGGAGAGGAGATAACACACGTTTTATAAAGTCCCTCTCTTCTCCCAGCGCTGCTTGTTATAAAGGGGTTTTTACTATCCAGCCCTCCTCTGTCATTAGCTTTCAGTGTGATTTATTTGAATGTTTTCCTTCTCCAGCTGCTTTTATCATCTTGTCTGCCTCATAGACATGCAAGGGTTAAGTAAAGGTTTCCTCTCCTGTGCTGGCTGTCTGTGCTGCGAGTGAGTATTCTGGATCTCTATCACTGTCAGATTTTCGGGTAGGAGTCGGGAAGGATTATGCATACAAACCTTTTCTGTAGCTTTGCGATGTTGTGCTCTTCATTGCTCGTCTCCTTCACTCATCAATGTAATATCACCAAAAGGACTGAAACTAAAATGTAGTGCATTTTATTTTAGTTTCTTTCGTTTTTTGTACTGAGCAGTTTCGTATCTCGAGTCATACGGAAACTAAATTATCCCAAAATTCTGACTAAATCGTTTTAGTACTAAAACAAATGCACATGTCTATTTCCTTTTATTTTCCTGCCTATGCCAATAGAGCCATCTAGTGGCGCCATACAGACACTACACCCATTTCAGTGCAGAGGTACTTAACTGCCGAGGAGCAGCAAGAAAAAGAGGAGGGGCTACCCTAAGGGCGGAGCTACATGGACAGTGGGGATCCCGGGTTAACCCCTGTTGTGGGGGAAGTTTTTTTGTTTGTTTAACTTCAAATATGTTAATATATTTTTGCTGCTGAGGATAGTAAATGAAAAAGAAAAGCAAATATGAGCCTCCGAGTCCTGTGATAAAATCAGATATTTACACCTTTCTGAAAGCAGGCTTACCGGAAGGCTAATCTGATCAGCAGATTGTAACAGACAATGACATTCTTGCATAATCACAATTATACCAACATTCTGCACAGAGAGGGCAATGGGCCAATAATGATTAGGAGTCCTGCACCCTACAAAATATGCCTCCATGCCCATTCATCCAAAGTCCAAAATGACTTGCGTCACATGTACCTATCGCCTGTTACAGCGCCCTCACCCTGTGTCTGTACCTATCGTTTCTGTATTACAGCGCCCTCACCCTGTGTATTGTGTGGTTGCAGGGATCTCCAACCTCTCCAGTTCTTTGATGCTGCAGGGTGCGGAGGATGCTACTCGCTCTGCTGAAGGCTCCGTGGATCTTCCTTGTCCGTGTGCTGGTAACGTGTACAGCCCATTGGATCGCGCCCTCCTTGGGGCAGCGCGTCATCTGGTTTGTGCCTCCACACAAGTTGCAGGTCCGGGCCAGCACGTGACCCGGCTTCTCATGCTCGCCCTGCAGCGCCGATTGCTTTCCACGGCCCGGGATTACACAGCATGTCTGAAAAACGTGACGGATCTGGTCCTGCTCCTGTGTGAGCACTCGGCGCGGCCTATCCGGGGGGTGGCGGAGCTCGTCACGATTTGTGCGCAGCTGTGGGGTCAGATTCAGAGAACTCTCAGCTTTCACAGGAAGGTCCAAGCAGACCCATGGCTTCTCCTCCTCTCACCCACCCTGCGGCCAGCCACCAGAGACATGTCGAGGGTCCTGGCTCAGTGGTGCGTCCAGGCCGTGCTCCTCACAGACCTCTGCATACAGTCTGTCCTCTGCACGCTCGCTCAGGAACCAGACTGGGACATGGGGCAGCTTGTTCCATCGCTGGCGCTCTATAACCAGGCGGTATCAGAAATCAAGTCATGGACACACACGTGGAGAAGACCACGGACATATCCTCCAGCTAGGGTGATGGAGTTACTGGCAGAGGAGAGGGGCCTGTCCCTGGCACGGTCCTTTTGCTGTTCTCTACGCGCACAAGGTTTGCAGCAGGTGCTTGGGATGGACAGCTCTTTCCAGCGGGTGCTTAGGATGGACAGCTCGGGCCAGCGGGGGCTTGGGGTGGACAGCTCGGGCCAGCGGGGGCTTGGGATGAACGGCTCGGGCCAGTGGGGGCTTGGGATGGATGGCTCGGGGCAGTGGCAACTTGGAGGATTCCTCCAGGAGTCCGTAGAAGATCTGGTGGGTCTCCTCCAGGAGGAACGTCGACACGTGTCTGGCCTCCTCCAGGCATTGGCATGTTCTGGACATGGCAGGTGGAGTGAGAAGCAGGAAGATCACAGGGACCTCTCAGAAGCCGCCTTGTTTACGTGTTACTCCACACACGTATGGGCGTCATTCTCTGCACACATATACCAGGCTTTTTATGGAGGGTCCAGACGCAGCGAGGATCTCCTAGCTGTGTTCTCCAGCAGACAGGCAGCGATTCTGCAGGTGATAGACGCATTGACCGACACACTGGCATCAGGTGAGTGCCACCCGGAAGCGGGGGTGATGTGGAAGTGTCTGTGTGATATGGGGGTGTCTGCGTGAGACTGAGGTGTCTGTGATATGGGGGTTTCTGTGTGGCATGGGGGATATTGGGGTGTCGATGATATGGGGGGGGTGTCTGTGTAGCATGGGGGTTGATATTGGGGTGGCTGTGTGATATGGGGGTGTCTGTGTGGCATGGGAGATGATATGGGGGTGTCTTGTGAGGCATGGGGCATGTAATATGGGGTGTCTGTATGGCATGGGGCGGATGATATGGGGGTGTCTCTTGTGACATGGGGGTGTCTGTGATATGGGGCGGTGTGACGGTAACCCGCTCCTTCTGCCTGTCCAGGCTCTCCAGACACCCCCTTACCAAGATCAGTCCGGCCGCTGAGTTGCTCGGAACTCAGTGCCTTTGAGCAGCCTGATCTTTAGCTCCAGACCTGCTTCCTCTGATCCTCTGTCTTGGAGCCTCTTTGAATTTCCAGAAGGCCGCTCTGTGCTTTCTGAGGGTGAGAGTGGGTACCCTGAATGAGACACCAGACAAGCTGTATGTTCAAACAGGATTCTGAGACTTTTATTGTAAAACGACACTATTTATGCTGAGGTCCAACAGCTATAATTTGCATAAACCAACTGATGAACATTGACCTACTAAAACTCCAATTACATTATGTCCGTTCGATATTTACAGTAAACATTCCTTAGCATTCAGTCATTATCACACATCATTTGCATAATCTATTGTTCCAATAGAGCAGATTACCTTTTCAGTCAAACACTGAGGAGTCATGAGTCTGCAACAATCGGATAACAAAGAGAAAGCCCTCTTGCATAATCACACATTACTCAAACTTGTTTACATTCTACACAAAAGAAAGGTCTGCACCTTCAAAACCCATCTCAAAGTTCACATTTACATTCAGTAATAAAAGTACTAAAGTGCTAAAACCGAGCAATTTACAAGACATTTAAATCACACCACGCAATATAATTGAACATACAGACATTTGCTTTGGGAAAGACTTTGTCTTTTGAGGTTTTTCCCAGGAAAGTAAAAATATTGGGGTTTGAAGTGGGGAGCGCTACGTCACTTCCATGACAGATGATATGGGGTGTCTGTGTGACATGGGGCTGTCTGTGATATGGGGCGGATGATATGGGGGTGTCTGTGTGGTATGGAGGATGAATGGGGGTGTCTGTGATATGGGGGCTGACATGGGCGTGTCTGTGGCATGGGGCGGATGACATGGGTGTGTCTGTGTTGGGTGGGGGGATTATATGGGGTGTCTGTGATTATGGGGGATGACATGGGGGTGTCCTGTGTGATATGGGGTGGGTCGCATAGGGGTGTCTGTGAGGCATGGGAGGTGTGAGCCCTGGGTTTGTGATGGCGCATCCTTTCCGTGTTGCAGCCCGGATCCCGGATTTGTGCCGCTCTGAAAGCCGCCGTCTCATCGCTCGTCTCCTCTGCACACGTGTGTTTATCACATGGGATCAACGTAAGGAACTCCTGACATAGAGGGGGAGA